>CM065423.1:20260669-20860669 GCA_033060865.1 Dorcus hopei
ATAACTTTCAATAATATTACTGAAATGTTAATAATAGCAATGTAAATATCACACTTGTTACTAGCACTTTTGCTATTAACATGTTTTTGTTATTTTTTTGGCCTATAGGCACCTTAATCCGTACAATATTTTTTAGATGAGGGGAGGCTATGAAAAATAAAATCTGAGTCTTAGCTTAATTGATGCAATTAACCTTTGACAATCTATCAAAACTGATATGTCAACATACATCTCCTAAATCTTTGAATTGAATATATAAGGATTTGTTAAAACTCTTTAATATGATAACGACCAATTTCAAATGCCACGGTTTAAGAGAGAGTGTTTAGACAACTAACAGATTTGACAGGAGTCAGAAAGCAAATGTCAGATTAAAAGTTTTGCATCAACCTAAGACTCTGATTTCATTTTTCATAGCCTCCCCTTATTTAAGAAATATTGGATCGCACAGTATTATATATCCGTTAATATAATTAATCCGGATCATACATTTGACGGTTCGTTATGCAAGAAGAGAATCCCCTGAGCGTTAAAAAGTAAAATGGCGCCGTATCCAGTTGCACCTCAATCGATTAAAATTAATCTCGAATTAAAGGGAAGAAAGTTCTATGTTTAATCTAGGATTGGTTAACAACGACCTCAGCCTAATTCTCAAGTTATTCGTCTGACTAAACGTCATTACCATGCCTCTTGACTTTAGAAGATTGCGACATTTCCGACAAGAACATTGATTTGAAGTTTTTGCTGTTGTTATAAATTGTTACAATATTTTTCCGGGTTCATGTACGAATTTTAAAAAGGTTCCAATAATCCAGATTTTTGACTAATTCGGATTGCCTAGGTTTACTGTAGCTTTACTGTAATTCTAGAACCCATAAGAAGGAAAACGTCCACAGGAAAAATACCTTTGAATTTTCCATTGATTCTAAAAGCACTTATGGAAGTTCATTAAACTGCCTACTAAACTATTTTAATCTTAAATGGCCAGTTGCACCAAACACTTAAGCTCAGTTTAACTTTAAGCGCCACTAACGTCCAGTTGTACAATGCCAGTTTAAATTTAAACTGAAGCTTAAACCCGTAATAATTATTGGTAAGGGTTTAAGCTTTGGGTTAAAGTTGAGCTGGAATTGTACAACTGGACTTCATTAGAATAAAACTTCCGCAATATCGTGTAACCTAAAGTGTCATATTATAAATTGTTTGGTGCAACTACCCAAAAGTGTATTTGATATCGTGAGTTTATTGTGAAACTAAATACGAGCTTTATAACGTCGGACTACAACTATGTTTCTTTTAGGATTAAATCCGAATGACACTCTGGCAAATTAAAAACTATAAAGGCTACATGACATACTACTATCATAAATCATAACACACAAACAGATTGTAAAGGTATCTGAAAGCTCAAACCTTTCGCATCTAGGAACAACACGACGAGAAAGCCGCACCCAAGCAAACATGCAGTTGCATGGGTGCTGAAAAGATTGAAAAAAAAGTAGCGCAACTGCCGATTTGTGTGTGTTATCTATGTATATATATATATAGTAGGTATGCATGTATAAAAGATGTTGGCTTCGTTGCGGTGAGATGAGGAGGTTCAAACGAAGGAATGAACGAACGGCCTTGTCGCAATAATGCAAGGTCGTTCGTAGAAAGGCGAGTGCAGCGTTCGTTCGCTTGAACCAGATAAAAATAAGACGAAACCGACCAAAACAACATACACCTCAACACAACTTCCAGCACGCCATACTTGGTTACTTGAAGCTGACTGGTCGATCAAAGTTTTCCTACGGTCGACATCTCTTTCACCGCAAACATTCCACGAATTTACATAAATACATAATCATGACAATTCTGTAAGAAATAACGCGATTTCTATTCAGTTTTTTTTTTTGGTTTAAGTGAAAAGTAGTATGTAATGTATTTACAATCGATTTATACAATGTCATTACCAACTTAATTACTCAGAAGAGAGAAAACTGAAAATTTTTCTCTTCTCAAGCTAATGAAAATGTCATGGAAATTTCAACGAATAGGTACTTTCAAAGACATTAAACAAAGTTTTAATTCAGGAAGTTTATTTGGTATTTCAATTTAAAAATCTATAGGTATGTGGTGAATTTATTTATTCGAAGAAAAGTAAGGGCAACTAAATTACAAGAAATTAAAAATAAAACATTATCGAATAATAAAAATTGGTTGTACTATTACCATTTGATGCAATATACCACATTTCAAAAATACTTTTATATTTTTTTTGGTTAAGACTTTGGGCCGATTCGAATTAAATTTTATGGTTGTTGTTAGGTAATGTCATGACATGTTAACATTTGACTGATCCACATTGCTTTTCTTTATGTGAGACTGGTGATTGTAAAGTCTGCTTTTTAATAGTTACCAGTCTGTCCTATTCAACAACCATTACAGTCAGCACAATTTACTTTTAAATTAGATTAGATTTACTTTGTCTTTTGAACTAGGAAATATTTTGACAACTTTCCAGTTTATTTATAATAAAGATGTTTTGGATTTTAGTTTTATTTATAATAGTTCACTCATTTCTGTAATGTTTTGAAAAGATTTTTTTGTTTGTGCTGCTTGTTTTCGTTTACTATAGTAAAGTATGTAAGGCATCTTTAAGATCTAAAAAAGTTTTATATTTGTGCATTAAATTTTGAAAGAAAAGAACATGAACTTTGAGATAAATTTAAATTTAATGAAGCCAAGAAAAAGTGCAATGACTATAGAACAAACCTTCAAGTGTCTCTCTAAAACAAATAATAATATGATTGACCTCGTAGTTCCCAATTTAAAAAAAGATGAAAAGTAAGTTTGTAATGCCACGTCAAATGATGCATCATCATTCGGGGAAGGTCAACAAACAAAATAATGTAATAAGCTAATGACAAACAATTAAGGTTTTGCTAAGGATACCTTGCCTGGCAGTGTGGTATCGATTTAGAATGAAAGAACTGTACGTCCTTGAATTACATAATCAAAGCTGCATTTGTAACTGTAACTTCATAAAATAGCACGCATACTCTTAATAACACGAACACGAACGTGGAATAATTAAATACAGTAACGAACAGTAGTTACTACTTGTGTTTAACGGAGTTTTAACTCGCTGAGAATTTTTTACGTATGTTACAACTCCATTGTGAACATAACATAGTTTATGTAGCGGTAATTAAAATTAGGACATTCATTTTGAAAAATATAATAAATAATAACAAGTCTCATTGCTCAGAAGAAGGATGGGATGTGAACTGATGAAAAACATATTCTTTTCATAAAATTTAATGTTTATATGCCTGAATCAAGCTGTCAAACTGTTACAGATTATTTATTTATATTAAACCTTAATGGGAGTTTGTCTATTGCTGGATTTCATAAAAGTCAATTAAATTTAATCATTTGGTTAAGAATAATCATTCCTAAACGTTCAGCACATGTAACCGTAGCAACGTTTACTTTTAACGGATGATTAAATTTAATTAACGTTTATGAATCTACTATTGTCAAAAGTATTCGATAGATCGCACATTGTGACATGTGGTGTCTTGCTTTTTCAAAACTTAAATATAATGCAACTAATGGATAATTTTATATAACAATCTATAATCAAAACGTTTTTATAAAATGTACGTATACGTATAATTAGGAATAGACGGAGTTGTTCAATACTGATTATAATTTCTTACCGTACTTTTGTCACTCTACAGGGTGTAATCGAATAAGTTTCAGTTATAAATATTGCAAGTTCTTCATCACATAAGGAATTAATTCTGCAAATACCAATGGTGTTGCACTTTTTGCTCTCAGAATATTAAATGATAAACTACGTCTAATTGTTAAAAATGCATATTTCAACACAAAACACTTGAACTGTCGTAATCAATTGGAACTGTGAACAGACGTACACACAGTATCTCCGCGACCTTTCGGAATTTTGTTCGTTTAGTCTGAATGTAATAAAGAATCACAAATTAAGGGATGATGAGTTCGGCGTGCTTTTTATTCTAATAATACTTTTAGAATGTGACCTCAACTGAATTACCTATTTTTTTTTTACTTATTGTTAGGTACGATTCATGAATACTGTTTTATTTTAAATTAAGGAAATAAATTAATATTATTATGTAAGAATCATTTTGTGAACAATTTGCATTTCTATTACTTAGCTGAGAATCGCCGTATTCTTTCGTACGGAAGTAATAAATGACCTGCCTCAACGTTTATTGTATTGCATCTGCGGGTTTACTGCCCTATCATTTATTGCGCATAGTAGTAAACTCCGCTCAGCCGGGGCTTTAAATCTAAGCCAGCGCTTCTCAAATGTTTTATGTAAAAATTAACGGTACATTTGTCCGGAGTTATTGTTGATATTTTTCCTAAATGTATGTCATGTCATAACTTCGCTTCTTTTCTTGCGTATTAATAGTGGTTACAGTATGTGAAACTTAGTTGATTACACCTTTCTATAACTATACCAGTGGTTCTATATTTCCAGGGTTTTGGATAGAAAATAAAAGGTGAATCATTGATTAAAATCACTACATGTATATTAATCGATAAAATCTTAAAATTTAACTTATCCAACAACTTGCAAGTTTTATCTTTTAAGTACACTGGTATTTTCTCACGAATTAGAGTCATGTGGTGGAGGGTCAAAAATAGTTCTTTTGCTTAAGAGTAAACTTGTGACCTTGAGAACATTTTGAATACATTTGTAAAAATAAATCTAACAAAAAGATTAATAATCAATGATTAACAAGGACGTATTGCTTTGATACTTTGCAACAAAGTTGTTGATATGTTTACTCAAAAACTTCCATTACGACTTGATTATTAACTTTTTTTTAATTTTCTTGTTATTGAAGAACCGTTACCGCCTTTATTTTCTGAGAAGCCGTTTTGCAGTACGTGGGTGCATTAAAGAATTTTGCAATAAAAGCCACTTAATAAACAATACTGGACTTATTTGCAGTTGTAGCCGGAGTGTATTTATCAAGGTCTTATGCAAAGAGAAACGTGGAACGGGATCACGTGCCGCAGTCCGCATCAGCATACACCAAACATCGCCTATAAATAATCTTAATCAAGCGAAGAATGCAAATTGAAAAGGCAGTGCGCTTAAGCGCATTTTTGCGAGAATAAATTTTGCATTATATGTATACATTATCGGAGTGCAATGACTCGCGTTAGGCGAGGTGATAGGGAAATTCTTGCAAATTTTATGCGAAACGTATGCATACTATCTGTAATACGTTTACTTTCGCAACGTTTCGAATCTAGCGCTGTTATATTAATAATAATATTCATAATTTGACATTTCGCAAGTTCAGAAAGGTCGCTAAAATTGAATTTTATGATCAAATGTCACGACTTTTCTCCGTCTCCTTTTACATCCTACAGACACAATTATTAATTTTTTATTAAACAGATAAATAAAATTAAAAAGAAATTGATTTCTTTAATAACCTCGTAAGATTAATTTCATAACGTGGGTTTTCCAGTTCTAACTGTGATTTAATAATGATTAAAAAAAACAGATGGGGACATAAATCGGCGTTTAAGTTGACTTAAACTGCCTACCCTCAGAGATTGCGAGGTGTTTTTGAACCGGCTCCGCTCATGCGCTCAGGGACTTTATTGCATGGCTAATTTACTTTAACGTACCTTAAAGGCCACTTATTAAACAGTGTCAGTATTTTGGCTAAAGTTTATCGCTTGGGTCCCTTATTGCCTGAGATTGTTTATATTAACGATTAAAGCGTGACATTCTTTCGTGAATTACCCTGAGCCTGAAGTAATTTTATTTAAATTTAAAAATTTTGAATTTCAATTTTCGGTTATTTACAAAAGCTTTGCAATTTAACCGAACAGTGACTTTACAATGTTTCGGCAAACAAACACGTTTTTCCACACACAGAATAAACAATTTATAAAAATTAATTATACAATAATTACTCATTTTAGGCATAAAATAGGCAACGAAAAATTTCGTAGGCGCTTAATCTATAAAACTAGGCAATTACTTAAAATAGTGTAAAATATACATCTATTGGCAGAAATTAATTTAGAAACACCTAGAAATTTTAATTTTATTAGAATATAATTTTTACAACTGAAGTTTAATTCTGAAAGCGTCAAAGAATGAAAACGGCGAGTGAGTTTATCCTGTGATCCTGAGGATTAAAGAATTTTAATAAATAACTTTTTAAATTCAATTGCTCAGCATAGATGGGTACTGAACACAATTTTATTTTTTAAGGAGGGGCAGGCTTAATTACCACAGATATCAGAAACTCGTTAAAAACCCATAAAGACCTGTTGAAATGTACTGAGTGTTTAAATTAAAAAATGAGAAGTAAAGGTCGCTTGATAAAACAGCAAAATGATCATGTTTTTATTTTTAATTTGCAGTATTCAAACAACTTGTACATCGAATTTAAGCACATTAAATATGTTATACAAAGAATATTTAGATTTTTAATTAACTATGTAATATGTATACACATACGATAAATGAGAAAATCAAATTGGAAAAATATTCGGCGCAGGTTTTGGCAACCAAAAAACATTTCTTTGATTAATTCAACGGTTCACAAAGTAGCAATAGTATTAAAATGCCTCCCTGAAAAAAACTTTTAAAAGTATAAGCACTATAATTATATTGAACATTTCAAGTAGCGACATCTTTCGATCGCTTTTTGACCTGACATTGCAGTAAGATTGACAAATTGAAGCCAGTTCTCTACATAATAAGTCATCCCATGCAAGGTGGCTATTTAAAAAAAACGTCGATGACGTCATTACTCGAAAACAAAAATTGATTTTTACTGGAAAATGTGTGCTTTTTAAAAACAAGATTTACCTATCAGAGCGTTTTTTCGAAATGTCAAAGATAAAGAAATTACGAATTTTATTCCATACTTTAGAGGTTCGCTGTAGTATTTTTGATAAATAAATTTTAAAAAAATGAACGTTTACTTCTCAAAAATATTCTTTTTGACAAAATAATGTGAAAAATGAATTTCTCGTACCAAAAAGACTTTACAAATACTTTTTCGAAAACAAAAAATTCTACCGTTAAGTGTTCAATCCCAAGGAAAAATGGCTAACTTCTATCTTTAAAAAAAGGCTTAAATGAGCCAAACTCACTAAATCCCGCGAAATGTATTTTGTTTTACTTCTGAATTATTCATTTTTTTTTGGAATGAGGCCAGTCAGAAAAATTGACGCTTACATTGTTGCACTGTGAAATTAATCATAAAACCGTTATTAAAATCTTCCTATCTTATCTAGTTACAGATCTATAGAAATCCCTAAATAATTTAATTTATCAGCATTGTACAGTCGACTTAGAGGCTAGACATTGTCAAAATGAACGAATATTCCCTTTATTGACTTTTAGGAGAAACCAACTGTTGAACACTGTTTTTTCTTTATTACTTTGATTCGAGATGAATGACATAATGGTGTAGTGCACATTTTTTAAATAAAATCGTGCACAGTATGAGTAATGACAAAAACAAAATATCTTCATTAAATTACAGTCATACCTGTGTTTTACGTCCAAAGATCAAGAACCATGTCATCATATATAGGACGATCCATTAAAAAAATTTTAAGAAAAATAATAACTTGAGTTATGCATCACCCTGTGTGCAGAGCGTGCAAAAGTCCAAGGAGAAATTTTTAATTGATCATATATTTTTGTTTCCGAATACTTAAAATAATGTATCCACCAAAATTCAAAGCAAAATGTTTAAAAATGAGTAATCTACAGAGTAGCAAATTGCACCTTCTTTTACGATTAATTTATATCTCGAGAACCGTAACTCTAGACCAATAAAATCTTTTATTCATCCTCTCATAATGAAATATGTCAATGTGATCGTGTAATAAGATGTAGTGTTCCATTTAAAAAATATGTATGTATAAGATAGGGTTGTGACACCCGTACGGAATCTCTGCAAATATCCAAATAATTTTAAATTATGGATCAAGTCGATATGTAAGGTATGTTAGTGTGGGTATATAGATTTTAAAAATTTTCGATAATAAAGCTGCTATTTTCCGCTTAAACACTGTTGGCCCATCCTGTATATTTTTTACAGAATTCTAAAGAATAAAAGGTCAAATTCTCATTAAAAAAATAGTTTAACAAACATAGTGATTGATATGGCTTAACCAGAAAACTAAGTATATATCGTCACTTTACTTTCAAAACCTCCTAAGTACTAAAAAGTTTGGAATGAATAAACTTCTTATTTTCGCGTGTTATAAAACCGTACATGTCTGAAAAAGTTTGTGCGTCTTGTTTTTTTAATCACCCAATATTACCCCAAGCTCGGAGCTTGTCGGGTTGGGGTGGCGGCTGCGACCGACTTAGATGTTTATTTCTCCTTCGGCATTCGCCTTACAAACTGGAGAAATGCAGAAAACCCAATTCGAAGGAGCCGGTATGAATCCGAAACACAATCCGACACATAAGTACTGTCTCTCACATAGAGCCCATATGCACCAGGAGGGGATTCGAACCCACACCTAATAGTTGCCCGGATGAGCGTCAAGCTTGTTGCCAGCGGACTCTAGCAACTTGGCTAACAACTACCTGTTCATATTAAAACCTAATGATAGGCTTTATTGGATCCAAAGTTGTAGAGAACTTCATTTTTTGAAGAAAATGGACTTAGAAGGTTTTCAAAGTAAGGTGACGATATGTATGTATTTATATCACTAATTACATATTATAAAAAATTACTAAATTTTTAATAAATATTAAATTTTGTGTGTTTCCCTATCTTCAAAATTATTTCAAGTACCTTTTTTTAAATTTTGCCAGTATACTTTTTTTAACTTTTTGTCTTGGAATTCATTATTTTTAAGATTCTTTCAGAAATATTCGTATTTATTGTTTATTTACAGTATAATTCCGAAAATGCAGACTCCCAATAATTAGGGCAAAAATCTCGTGGTTATATTATGTATCCTTTCATTCAAACCAACCGATGAATCCCTAATTTGAATTTACTAATTCGAATCGCCTAGGTCAGTGGTAGCGAACTTTTTTATGTTTCGTGCCAGTGTCCGTGCCAGAAATTTACAAATAATATTTGCCCAGTTGCTGATGTGTCAAGTAGAAAAATAGTTTTATGTCATTCACATCTTACGTGCCATAGGTTCGCCATGCGGATTACCGAAGCTTTTCTGTATTTACACCGTGAGTTTTTTTTATCTCTGAACATACCTACATAAATATTCCTATATTCAGTTTAAAAAAAAACATATCAATGCATGCAGGATATGGAAGCAACCTCCCAGCCGTTACCTAGCAATCTTCAGCAAAATAAATGTACTGTCAGTATCAATTAAGAAAATCTTTGTAAGTATAAAAGAAGAGAAAAAAAAGCTTACATTGAATTTAGTCATCGCAACTATATTACTAGCAAATTTTGGAAAGATCTAGAAGATCTTAGTGTTCATCGAAAAAAGAGCAATACTGATATACCGCCTCATTTAAATAATGCTAATGACATTAATTTTCATCTCCTGAACTCATTACCAATAAAAGTTCCTAGCACAAATTTAGTCCGTTTTTACTCACTTAATGCTCTTGTCGATTCAGATAGCCTTTTTACTTTCAGTGCGGTCACTGAAGAAGAAGTACTCAATCATATTCGGCATGTTAATAGTAAGTCATGCGGATCGGATAATATAAGCATACGAATGTTACATGTTTGTTGCCCACATCTACTTCCATATATTACATATATTGTGAATTTCTGTTTACTTTCTGGTGAGTATCCGGACTGTTGGAAGAATGCTTTGGTTATCCCTCTTCCAAAAATAAGTAAGCCTAACGATTTTAAAGATCTCAGGCCTATTAGTTTACTGCCAGTTCTATCAAAGATTGTAGAAAGATATGTTGAAAACCAAATTGCTTACACTTGTCAAAATATTAATATTCTACCTTCCTTTCAGTCAGGTTTTAGAAAGGGATTCAGCTGTGCCACGGCACTGTCGCTGATATTGGATGATATTTATGCAGCTATTGATGAAAATAAAATTACTGTTTTGGTATTACTGATTTCTCGAGAGCATTTGATGTCATTAATCACGATCTTTTACTTTCTATTTTTGCATTATATCGGATTCAGTAATGTTCCTTTATTATTTTTAAAATTACCTATCTAACAGGACGCAATCAGTTACTTTGAAAGGGATTACTTCTGAACCTCTTGATCTTAAGACCGGTGTCGCCAAGGAAGTATACTCGGCCCGCTGTTATACTGTATTTATACTAGCTTTATTTTTAATAATTTAGATTTTTGCAAATGTCACCTGTACGCTGACGATACGCAGTTATATCACTGTTTTGATCCAATTAATATTCACGCTATGTAGGTCAAATTAACCATGATCTGCACAAATTGTATATGTCAGCTACCAATCACGGTTTGACTATCAATCCGAATAAATCTTGTGTTTTAATTTTCGGCAGGAATAAAGCTAGATTTCCATTTAAATTCTGTTAAGTTATACTTAAATAATCAACCTTAACTATTACTGACTGTGCAAAAAATTTAGGCATTTTTATAGACGTTAAGCTGAGATTTAAAACGCACGTCAGCAAGTTAGTGCAAAAGGCTTTTGGCAAACTGAAAATTTTATATGGGAGCAAAGAAATTCTTAATAAAGAAATGCGCAAAAGGCTTTGTGATTCGTTGGTACTTTCTCAATTCAATTATGGAGATGTAATTTACGGCCCTTGTTTAGACAATTGTGATCGTAACAGAATTCAAAAAGTGCAAAATTCCTGCCTCCGCTTTATACATGGTCTTCGTACCACATTTCTCATGTTTTTGTTAGAGAGAAGTGGCTCAACATGTCACAATGTCGTTTACTACATCGTTCTGTATTCTACTTTAAAATTATTCACAAAAAGATACCTAGTTACCTCTACAATAAAATTACATACAGAACGGATGTTCATAATGTTAATGTTAGGAGCAAGGGATTATTAACACTTCCTGGTCACCGCACTGCCATCTTTCAACGCTCTTTTTCTTATAACATCGCAAAGAATTATAACAACCTTCCTAACTCATTAAAATCATGTCAAACTGTTTCTGCATTTAAGTACCACATGAAAAATCACATTTTGGGTTGCCGAGTCAGAACATTTCTCACCAGTGATCTGACAAGTTGCGTTCGCTCTAATTGATGTTTTGTAAGTGGGTTAATTAGGTGATTTAATGATCTATTAGATAATATGCATTTATAGGATTGTTTTTTTTCATTTTGCGCCGTTTACATTGTTTTTTTTTGTTTTGTTTCTCAAGGTTCTGAAGGTAGAGCAGCATATTCGCAAGAATTTGCTGATTCAGAACCCATTGGTCACCACATGTGTAACTTAGGGCCGTTTGACACTATGATGTTTCTTGTGCGGGATTTGTTGTAAGGTGAGCGAGAAGTGCCAATTCAACCAATCAGAATTCACTGTGGTAGCTCATCTCTCTCACTTTGTAACGGGTCTCGCGCGGGAGATGTCGTGGTGTCACACGGGCCTTACATATATAACTTGTATATATATTTTTTTGTTGTAATCCTGTTTGGGGTGTCCAATAAAACATTATTATTATTATCATTATTATTATAAGATAATTGTTTAGCACATTGTTTAAAACGTGAAGGAGAACATTTCGAACATTTATTATGGTGTTTTTGTTAACAAAATATATATTAAAATTACTTTATAGAAACTCATTTTGTTTCATCATAGGTAGCTGGTATACCCACGCAATGTATTGCTATTGACTCGATTTTTCTAAAACTGAACATAGGAATATTTACATTGTATGTTCAGAATTAGAAAAAAAACTCACGGTATATGTAACAGTGCCTTGCATAAAATTCGTAACAAATGGGAACAATTTTTATTATTGAGTTTTGCGAAAATTTTTTACTACAGTTAGTTCGTGTATCATTAAAATAAAAAAACAACGTAATTCCATTCAAGCAGTCATTTAAAATATGACTAAAAACTTAAAAAATAGAAATTCTCGAAAATGAAAAATTATTGCGATAATTCAAAATTTATTTATACAATTTTCATCGGACAAGAACCAGCTTTAAATATTAAAATTTATTAATATTTTTCTTCTAGAATCGATGCACTCAATTACATTTAATTGTAATCAACAACCTAAATACAATATTTTGCTAAATTATGATCAAAACTCCATTTTTTAGAATTTTATTTTATGTCTTTTTAAAATCAAAATGTTCTTTTAAACCCTTCGAAAACAAATATCATCCTCGTTCTTTGATCTGTGTTTACTAAGACAAACACCACTAATATGAAAATATTACTTTAGATAGAACGCTTTTTACAAAAAAAATAGAAATTTTCCTTTAAACACACATCTGTTACAATGCGTTTTCAACAATTAAATAAAAATTGTTTCTGTTAATTTTTTGCAAAGTAGAAAGACAAGAAGTAAATACACACCTTTTGTACAAAAAATGTTGTTTACGTACTTCTGGTCTTTTGAAAAATATTGTAAATTTTTAGTGATAATTCGTAAAATAGTGTTAGCTGTGAACTCAACGTCAAGCGAAAACATCAGTTAGTTCCTTGAAATTTTTTGTTGAGTCAATTTTATCGGCATCTTTAACGGAACACGTATAAAAAAATTAACTATACTATGAACAAGAAATATTAATGAACGAGAATTTCTATTTTCAAGTTTTCAGCCATATTGTAAATGAGTGGTTGGATGGAATTGTGATGTTTTTTTAATTTGATTGATGTACGAACTATGGCAAATATTTTTTGCAAAAATCAATAATAAAAAATTTTCCCATTTGTTACGAACTTTATGAAAGTCACTGTATGTACTTAACTCGATATATTTTGCAAAGTTTTGATGAATCACCACTCTCCATATTCTTAATTAAATAAATAATTCTATAATGAAAAAAATAAATAAATAAAACATTCCTGTCATTTACTACCTTTGAAATAAAACAAAAAGTAGTCCTCTAAAAAAATAAAAAAAAATAAACTACTAAACAAACGAAAAAAATTCATAAAATTCTTACAAACTAAAATGTAAAAGTCATTGCTGCCTTTTGTTCTTACATCAAGGAATTAAAACGTTGGCACTCATTTTTTTTAATGTAGAAGATAAAAAAAATTCAGTGTGTGAGTTGTTTACAGTGACTTGTAATCCTAATTATTACTAAAAATACGGACATTGATGAAGATTTGTGTAAATAATGTGACACCGATTAGATCACCGTTGAGTAGACATTTACTTTCGACAACCAGTACATTCTAATAATAAAATGATTGCAGTTTCCAATGCTTTCATGTCACAATTTCATAAAAATCAGATTCCGCAACTTTCTATATATGCATTATACTTTTTATCAAGCGACGAGAGTTATCAAATCGATTAGTTTCGTTACAGCGCGGTGAAATGCGAACGAACTTACCGACCGGTTCAGTAAATTTAATTGGCGTCGTTGGCAGCATTGCACGTTAAGTTGGCGCCTGGCGGAGCAAATTTCTGTTTTATTTACGTCGGCAGTGTCAAACTTGTGGGTTATCAAGTGAATAAAATGAGTATTAGCATTGAAAAAACTAAATATGAGTGTGCGTCGTTACCGAAACGATGGCAGCATCGCGAAGATATGCTACGAAAAACGGGAATTTCTGTGGGAAAGGTCGATGTTATGTATTACAGCCGCGGAGTGCGGAACGACGCGTCCCTAGTTCCACCTATACGACAAACTGCTTCGATATTTAAGCAACCGGTTACAGTATACAAGACGCAAGAAAGCAAAGTTAAAACTGACTTCAAGCACGGTACGCAAGAGAAACCGAAGCAACTGATTTGGGAAAAGAGGTTAGAAGGCCTTCGGGCATGTGATTTAGATGGGACCGAGTTCGAAGCAATGGAGCTGCCCAAGGGCTTAAAGCCGGTGGGACCCAACGTAACAGAGGAGACAATTATACAAAGTGTTGCTACGGCGTTACACGTCTCTACGCAACCAGTTACGGGACAGACGGGTTCGAAGACATCGTTGGAGAAAAATCCTGGAGTTTTCTTGGATCCGAAACAACCTCTGGTTCAGGCTGTTAACATTGCAGAAGATGATATTAAGCGACAAGAAGAGAGGGTGGCTCTGGCTAGAAAGAAATTACAGGATGCTTTGAAAGCTGCATAAAAGAATAATTCTTTTACACCTTTGACTGAATTGTCTGTCATACAGGGTGAGTCATAATTAGGTGTAAACATTTTTACCAAAGCTTATTTAGGCCAAAACAAAGCAATTTAACTTAATACATCTTAGTACCAAAATGCTCCCTTAAAAAGATATGGGGTGTTAAAGAAAACATTTCCGTTTCCATTCGTGACTATAACTTGGAAGGTGATTATTCGATACTTTGAAAATACATTACAATAAACACTAAGGCTACTAGATTTTAAAAATTCAAATGTTTACTTTCCAAATTATAAATAAACATGTTTTCATTAATATCTTTTTAAGGGAGCATTTTGGTACTAAGATATTTAGGTCAATTGCTTTGTTTTGGCCTAAAGAATTTTTACACCTAATTATGACTCGTGCTGTATAACAGGTCGATGGTAAGAAAAATATAGATTGATGTGATCTGAGTTAAAAATATTAAAAAGAAATGTGGAAGTAATTTCCACATGGTATTTTTTAATTAACATTATATGATTTAATAATGTTCAAATTATAGGGTCTCATTAATTATTTAAACTTAAATAATTATGTATTTATTTAAGACCAAGTACAGTTTTAATTGTAATGGATACCTCGAACATCCTCTGTACAGCTATTTCGGCCCTATTTGATTGCAGTGGAATTCTCGAGCTGTGCTTCTGCTGACGAGGTCCCAAATGGGGCCGAAACAGCTGTACAGAGGTTGTTCGAGGAATCCATTACAATTAACACCGACATGCAACACATTTTTAAAACTTTCAAAATGCTTTGACAGCGAGCTTGGTCGCCTTGTCTGGGATGACTTATTAATTAAGCTGCAAACTGGTTGCAATTTGTTAATTCTAATGCAATGTTAGGTCAAAAATCGATCGCAGAATGTTGTGATCTAAACTATTGATTGTATAATAATAATAATAATAATAAATGACTTTATTGTTCACAATTGAAGCATGGTATTCCCAAAGGGTCTAAGTGCCAAAAAAAATTAGGAAAATGATTCTTGTTGTTGAAGGCGCGCGAGAGAGAGAGTCATCTATGTATAATTATAACGCGTGATTTTTTAAATTTTTTATCAACTCTTGCCATGGAATTTGGACGGCATGTCGTAGATTTACTGTAAAACAGCAAAAAGGAGTGCAATGACTGACTTTTCACTTAAGCTAAGACATGTCATCCAGATTTCATGGCGAAAGTTGACAAAAATTTTAAAAAATCACTCGGTGTAAAACATTTTCACATCAGAACCTTAGAACCTTTTTTAATGTGTCCAGCAAGGCACGTAGATCCCTTTTATATAAAAATACGAATTTAGCAAAATTTGGCACTTAGACCCTTTGGGAATACCACGCTTCAATTAATAATATAAAATATAAAAAACATAATAACTAATAACAATCACAAGGCAAAGTTAAGTCAAGTCTGAGCTTTTCTGCTTTTAGACTTATCCTTGATTAAATTAACATTCTTCTATGTTTGCCTACATTACTAGCTTAAACTACAAATAAAGATTAAGAATAAATATACGTACAAGATAGTTTATTAAGTCTGAGTGTTACATATATCATACATCAGAGGAAGTTAAGCTATATTACTATAATTTATTCTTGTAATTCCGTAACTTCGACTTAATAATAAGTAATTTAATTTAAAGAGTGTTATTAATTATATGCAAGAATGTAATTTTTCTTATAATAAAATTGTAAATTACATATTTCTCCGGATACTTTGAAATTTGGTACCTAGAGAAATTTGATTACTAACCCAAATTTCTAAAGGTGATTAGAGCAATAGCAATAATATACAAATTTGTTTCATCATCGTCTTAAATTGTTAACCTGCTAAGTTCGTTTTGATAAACTTTACAGGAGCATAAAAAAATTTAATATTTCTTCAAGTACTTCTGAATTTGAAATTTCTAAAATCCTGTTTTTTATTTTGCAAATTTGAATTATATGTGATTTGTCCGTTTACCATTCGTCTACGCCTCTTAATTGCATCAAAAACGCCTGAACGGCAGTGTTGCCAATATAGCCATTTTACCGCTAGATCTGGTCTTTTCATCTGGCGGCTAGCGGCAAATTTAGCTGTTTTCAGAAATTATTTGACTTTTTCTAGCTTTTTCTCAGATTCCGCAGCCATACAGGAAAATTATTGGTACCAATGCTAGTTTGGCAAATTGGCAAAAAAAAAATTGATCTTGTGGATTATCCATAATTATGTCTAATTGTTGAATTCATATGAAGAGTACTTCCTAATTTTAATTTAGCAACCTGTTTCGATTCATAATCTTCGTCAGTAGCTATTGTCATAATAATTTGAAATTGAAAGATACCTTCATTGGACAGAAGATGAAGAAATGCGGTCTGACAACAAAAAAATAAAATTCAACAATTTTCAATAATACGAATTAATTCAAGCAGGTTCTTGTCCGATGAAAATTGTATCACAAATTCTTTGAAACGGACACTGAATATGCGCACTAACACTTAACGTTTCCCCGTCGTTCGTAGCTGTAGAATTTGTGATACAATATGAATTAACATTAAAAAATATTGAAAATTGGAAAAAATGGGTAAATACTTTGTTAAAAATTGATAAACTTGAAAAATTTTCAAGTGGGGATAAAGTTTGCGCATCTAAACGGCGCAGATGGATCGGCCATGTTTTAAGAGGAGATTACAGTGGCGTAATCGACATTGTTAGCGTTTGTTATAATAATAATTGCTTGTGTTAGTATTTCAGTGGCGGTGTTTTGTTTGCGATAGTTTGTGTTTTTCTATTTCTTTGATTTTTGATCCTTTTTCTCTTTCTAAACATTTATAGACATTAATACTACCATGAGTAAACGCAAGAGTGGAATGGTTTGTGCGACACAAAAATGTGAAAACTATTGTAATTTGGTTTTCTTTACTTTTTCAAATGATGGAGCAATGTAAGAAAGTATTAAATTGTTAGTCCAGACTTCGGTCCTACATTTTATAAATACGGGCCTGATGTTCTCCTCTCAAAACATGGCTGCCGCTGGCTGACAGAGGTCAAAACGAGTTTGCATTCTGATTATTTCTTATTCTGTGGCTTTACTTTTTATTTAACTGTTTAGCCATTTTTAGCTTTTTTTAATGACCATCTGGATTTTTTCGTTCCGCAGTTGTTGGCAACACTGCTGAACGGTCCAGTGGTAAGAGGACCGGCCTTGCAATCGCATGGTCGTCAGTTCGAACCGCACTCGGGATAATTCTCGGGGGTGGTCGGTATCGACTTCAGGCACCCTTCAGTGTTGGGGATAAAATGCGACACTGCTTCCCCTTAAACGGCGAGAATGTTGGAAGTAACAAAGCCATGGAACACTTTACACACACTCAAAATACACTCCCGCTTCTGAGGTCCTGACAAGTCTTTGACTTAGGACCCTTTTGAACAACCACCACGGATAAAAAAAAAGTAATATTCGACCAAAAGTAGACTTGGCAGGTAAACGACATGAACTTTCACCAGATAAAAAACCTATTCTAATTAAGTAATTTTTGTGTTTGTAAATTTACGCAAATTTGTGATCTATGTTTGAAAGATCTGTAATACCTTTTAAATATAGATTTACGAGACTCTACCTTTTGTTTTATTTTAATGCGATAAATACTAATTTCGTGGAAAATTATACATTACATTCTCTTTTAATATTAAGTTATTAAAAAAAATAGTATAGGGTACACATAGATTTCCTTGAACTTTAGCGGTAAGTCCTAATATGGAGTTATTATACAGGATGCTCCTGGAGGAAAGGTCAATACTTGGTAGGGGGGTCTACAGGTAGTCTTTTATTAATGGTTTCTGAGATACAGCTATGTGAAATGAAAAATATGAAGTTGCTAAATAACTTTTATTTTAATGTATTAACATTAAATTTGTCAAAAACAGCGCTACATTACGGTGAAGAATAAAATCAACATGAAGCACCAAATTTAAATTATTCCGAAATGACCTATGGGTAAGAAAACCGGCCTTGTAATTGCAAGGTCGTGGGTTCGAATCGTCTCTCGGGGTGGTCATTATTCACTTCCACAATTAGATTTAACACCGTTTAACATCATTTAACAAAAAAATTATAACTACATATAATACATAGTTCAATATATGTATATAGGCTATACATTCCTGACGGAATTGGAGCCGCTTAAAGATGAGCTCTTCTGACTTTGGATTACTCTTAGTGGGTGGTAGGTCACTCCTCTCCCCTTTTTTCTTTCTACATTTCTATAAATTTTTGTGCTTCTTTGCTTCCTCTGTTATCTTCTTCCATTCCTTCCTGTTTATTATCTTTTTTCTCCATTCTACAATTTCCATTCTTTTAATGTCCCTAATAACCTGGTCTTCCCATCTCATTTTCGGCCTCCCTTTTGGTCTATCTTGAGGTGGTTTCCATTTTGATATTTTCTTTATTATGGTGTTTTCTTCTATTCTATATATGTGACCGTACCAACTTAATCTCTTCGCTTTTATTATTTTAACGATGTTTTCACCTTTTAATATCTCGTCTACTTCATGGTTCATTAAATTTCTGCGTTCATCGTTTATCTTCTTCGGTCCTTGTATTCGTCTTATGATTTTTCTTTCAAAAATTTTCAACCTTTCTTCGTCCCCATAGTTCAATACTTAATCAATATTTATCTCAGAATCCATTAATAAAAGACTACCTGTTTATATAAACTTTTTGACTTATAAGAACCCACTCTAAACCCCCACGAAGTATTGACCTTTCCTCCCGGGACACCTGTATAATAACTCCATAATAGGACTTACCGCTAAAGTTCAAGGTAGACTAAAAGTAATGGCAAACAGAGGAACAGTGGATTCCTGACATCAAAATATTGGGATGGATTAGTTGTACAAATCCAGCTTAACTTTAAGCCAATTGTTGAAATAACCGTTAGCTTAATTTAAACAGGAATTGTAGTTGCAACTGGGCCTTATACACGGTGATTCATAATTGTCTTCCGATATCTTCAGGGTAAATAGAATATCAAAAAATAAGGTCACCTTTTTATATAATTTTTTTTTCCAAAAGTCAATAATAAGGGAGTTATAATCCCCTGAAAGAGGGATGAAACGTATTTTTCTTTTGTCAATATCTTTTGGATCCTTTAAGTTGTCAAACTAATATTAGGTCTTTTCGCGGAGACGTTCCGAACTAGTTCGGAACGGTTAAAATCAAATGCCCATCGAAATAATGAACGATTTTAACACGCTTTCAAGTGTATAACTTTCATGAGTGCATGAATTTTAAGGTTCCGAACTAGTTCGGAACGTCTCCGCGAAAAGACCTATTTAATACTCAGATATAAGGCACCTAACTGGGTATTTACAACGTATTTGTCAGATCCTCCCTCCTTTTTAAGGGGTAGTTTGAGGGGAAACTGCCCCTTAAAATCTTGGGTACTGTATAGTAACGTAATGCAATAGGTGTATGCTAACTTTTAAACCTCAATTGAAGACATTATTCCAAAAACCAGACAAGTCCAAAATATCTGGTTTACAAGTTGTCGCTATTCTATATACTTTCAGATAATAGCTATCTAGTGGTATAATTTGTTTCGCTATGAAACAGACATGTCCGACGGTTTTGCACGGAGAAATATGTGCAATTCTATAAAAACAAGCCAAGTCCCACTTGTTTCCTGCAAAAGCCAGCCAATTATCATTTTTGGACTTGTCTGGTTTTTGGAATAATGCCTTCAATTATATTCGAAAACGGTTCGGTTTATCGAAAAGCAACAATAGAGCCTTTTTGTGCCAAATAATCTAAAGAATAATATTTTTTTTATGAAATATGTAAAAAATAAAAGATTAGGGATAAAATAACGAAAAGTTACCCCCTAAAACTACTCTTTAAAAAGGAGGGAGCATCTAACAAATACGTTGTAAATACGCAGTTAGGTGCCTTATATTTGAGTTTAATATATTAGTTTGATAACTTAAGGCCCGGTTTTTCAATATCAAGTTAAACTGTAACTTTCGGTTTATTTCTATAGCGACAATTGTGTTCTTATGGGAGTAAACTGAAGGTTAAAGTTAACTTGCGATTGAAAAACCGGGCCTAAAGGATCCAGAAGATATTGCCAATAAAACAAAGTTTTTCACCCCCTTTTCAGGACTTATTATTCACTTTTGGAAAAAAAAAATTATATTAAAAGGTGACCTTATTTTTTAATGTTCTGTTCACCCTGAAGATATCGGGAGATAATTCTGAATCACCGTGTATTATATAGGGCAGGGCCTCCGAGTCCGAGACTCGGATCATGTAAATGCCGGTATTGTACTGCTTATGCATCCTAGGGTTAGGATAGGGTACACAATAGGCTTGTTCGGGTTCCCCTGAGGACAGGTCCAGAACCGTCGTGGACGTTCTAGGACGGTTGAAGGACTGTCCTGGCGAGAACCCGAACAAACCTATAGATTTCCTTGAACTTTAGCGGTAAGTCCTAATGGAGTTATTATACAGGATGTCCCGGGAGGAAAGGTCAGTACTTCGTGGGGGTCCAGAGTGGGTTCTTATACGTCAAAAAATTTATACAAACAGGTTGTCCCTTATTAATGGTTTCTGAGATAGAGCTTTTTGTAATTAAAAATATGAAGTTGCTAAATAATTTTTATTTTAAAGTATTGACATTAAATTTGTCAAAAACAGCGCCACATTACGGTGAAGAATAAAATCAACATGAAGCACCAAATTTAAATTATTCCGGAACGACCTATTGGTAAGAAGACCGGCTTTGTAATCGCAAGATCGCAAGGTCGTGGGTTCGAATCTCCTCTCGAGGTGGTCATTACTCACTTCCACAATTAGATTTAACACCGTTTAACATCACTTAAAAAAAAATAATTATAATAGTTCAATACTTAATCAATATTTATCTCAGAATCCATTAACAAAAGACTACCTGTCTATATAAACTTTTTGACTTATAATAACCCACTCTAAACTCCCATGAAGTATTGACCTTTCCTTCCGGGACATCTGTATAATAACTCCACATTAGGACTTATCGCTAACGTTCAAGGTAGACCAAAAATAATGGCACACAGAGCAACAGTGGATTCCTTACATCAAAATATTGCGATCACCTAAACTCACGAAAGCCCAGTTGTACAAATCCAGCTTAACTTTAATCCAATTGTTAAAATAACCGTTAGCTTAAATTTTAACAGGAATTGTACAACTGGGCCTTGTAGAGTCAGAAAAAAATAGTGCCAAGTCATATAATTTACAGTACCTATCTGTCAGATATACATAATTATTTTATTGTCGTTAATTTTGATTGCCTAAACGCTAAAATACATGCTGTATTTCTGGCTCTGAGCAATATTTACAAATTCATCTTGACTCGGGGGCATATGGTTACGTGTTTCAGTGTTTTTTGTGTTTTAGTTTTTAGATCTTTTCTAGTTTGCATATAGCAAAAATATAAATCAAATAGAAAATTATATGAACTTGTGCGTGCCATTCGACAGAAAAACAGGAAAATACTCGCTAATAAAAGTATTGTCCATACCACTTTGAAGCACTTGAAATCAGAATTATGAGGTAGACACAAAGCTGAACGAGAAGTTGGAAAAAGGTGGCAGAAAGCTAAATGGAATGCTTCAATGTTCTTGGAGCAAAGTGACCTCGAAGAGATGATATGTTTCACACCTAGAATTAGAGTTTCTACAAATTTTGATAACTTATCTGAGATATCAAAAAAGCGAGAAGCATAAAATCGGGAAGGCGGAGACTTTCAAAAATATTTCGATGCGTTGATGTTCAAAATGTAACCTGTGAGCAACTAAAAATCAGATTAGAGCAGGCGGTGTAAAGAAAATGTATGTCTGTGATTAAATGAAAAGTCAATAAATTTGACAGTCCATGAATGTATCACATCAATTAATTCAGTTAATCACAGACATACATTTTCTTTGCACCGCCTACTCTAATCTGATTTTTATTTGCTCACTTTTTATTTGAACATTAAGTAAATTTTGAGTTAGTTCGTTCATTAATCAATTTATTAATTTTTATGATAAAATAGTATAGGTATAAAACTTTGAAAAGAACATTTAGCTAAGAAGTAATAGATAATAACTGTTGACAAACTCTTTTGAATAATATTGTTACGAATTCATTAGTTTCATTATCTTCTTAATAGGCCTACCAATCGAACAATGAAACGTCATGTTAGATAAAATAATCAATTCACCAGTCATCAAGGTAATTCTTTTAAAGAAAAAATTAATTAATTCTTCTTTTCTTTTCAAAAATGTTTTCTGTTTTTTTAGATTTTGTTATCAAAAATTATTATTTAAAGCTGTTTGAAATTATATTTCTTTGTGTAGATATGTATTTAAATCTACTGTAAAATCGCGTAACTGTATTTTGTTTGCCATTTATCCCGGATCCTGTAACGAAATGCAGGACCATTTACGTACATGGAAAAGCTGTAGTCGATACGGAGCCCGGCGTTGGCGGTAAATTATAAATGTGGCGTTCCTACGTTCTGAAAAGCTGTAATGGAGAGAGATGAGAGCTGAAATCGGACAAACGGCACCCTTTATGGTTCTCATGAGACGCCAAGTGAATTTAGCCGACAAGAAGGAAAAGAAAAAGAATCGTTTCTAATTTACCACTTCGTAATTTGCTCTGTCTAACTGTGCCGCAAAGCGTAACATGTGTCCGAATTTTTTTCTTCTCTGTAACCTTGGACATATTCTCCAGTTGTTTATATTATTACGCCTTTTCGAATAATTGATTTCTTATTCAATTTAAATCGTTATGCGTAATATTATCATTTAAAATGATAAATAAGTGCATTATTCATTGTTTCAAGTGATTTTATTTAAATTTGAATAGGATAATAAAAAATCCGAGATACAACAGGATGGAAACAAATACACTAATAATAATAAACAATTGCACCAACAAATTTTAGTAAAGTGTTTGTTTTATTTAAGTAAATAAATGAATAAATAATATAACGCCTCTTGCAATCAAGCAGGAATTGATGCGTTTTGACATGCTGATAGTGAGAATCAATACTATGTTGAAGAATTCCTAACTAAATTCATGTAGAGTGTTTGGTGTTGAGATAACATTCACAATCTTCTCTTTATGTTATGCCAAACATTTTGAATCGTGGAACGGTTAGGTAATCTAACAGATTAGGGGCCGGTACTTTAGTCACTGACAATCTCTCGTTTATTTCCATAACTACAATTGTAAAGACAATTGTTTTTGTGGGGATAAACCAAAGATTAAAGTTAACCAGTGACTAAGGTACCGGTCCTAATGCAGTTTTGCACTTGAGTTTATTTTTGAAATTTCCTCCTCCTCTGGCATGTGTGATCTTGAATTATTTTGTCAGAATTTCAAGGAAAAGCAAAATCGTAAGCTGAGGAACACTATGAATGTAGCAAGGCGCCTTCAATATACAGGAAATGAAACTAAATGAGACTGGTGTATTTCATTTCTCACCCTATTACAACTAACTGCTTTTTTCTGTCACTTCTCCATCTCGCATTTCGACGTAGAGAACTACGTCTTCTGACACGTATCAGTTTGTTCTTTGAAAAGCAGCACTCGAATTCATTGTTGAACAAGCCATTAATGCATTCAATCTATCCATTTCCTTTTTTCTTGAACTATACAAATTGGCTTTATTTTCGATAGTAAGTCCAAAAAATCTTACGATAAAAGACACTTATGGACATCCTTTGACTAATTGCTCTGAATTAATCAACAGTCGCCAATTTTGTATTCTGAAATTTGTTGTCTACAATTTCTACTTGAATAGTCTCTCAGAAGTAGCCTTTTTGAATTAGGCACTATAGTAAACTGCTGGTCAATTGAAGTGGTCCATCTAAAAAATTTCAAATTTTTGGCAGTTAATGTCAATAAATTGCATCCTATTATTGTTTTCTGCATTAATGAAATTCTATAAAAACATTTACCTCATTTTCTATTGATACTGATCATTTTCATTTAATATAAAGTTCTAATTCCTATTTATTCACTAACAAAATTATTACGAACAATCAAAACGTTGGCTTGGCGTTGGTTACTTATAAAATTTTTCTTTTGTTTTTTGCTTGTTTTACTTGTAGCTTATCTGTCAGTGCGTATTATTAAAAAATGCCGCGTCTTAGTGAAGATAATTTAGATTCTGCACTTCGAATGATTCAAAATGGATCATCTCGAAGAGAAGTTGCAAGATTTTTTAATGTGTCACACAGTGTAATAAATAGAGCTGTAAAGAGGTACCAAAGAACAGGTAGCACGCGATTCGGCCATGGAGGAGGTCGGCGAAGAAGCACAACTCCTGCGCAGAATCAATACCTACGTTTGCTTGTTAGACGTAATCCTGTTCAATCTTCAAGTGCACTAAATAACAATTTTTATGGTGGTACGGGAGTAGTAATTTCCAATAGAACTATCAGAAGAAGATTGAATGAATTCAATTTACGAGCGCGAAGGAGAGCAGTGTGTCCATTATTAACTAGGGAGCACCGTGTAGGTAGAAGACGATGGGCTGAAAATCACCTACATTGGAATGATGAAGATTGGAGCAGATGCCTATTTACAGATGAATCCCGATTTACTCTATATCATTCAGACAGTCGAGTTCTAGTGTGGAGAAGACCCGGAGAACGGTACCATGAACGCAACATGGTACCACGTGTCCCATTTGGCGCAGGTGGTATTACAGTCTGGGGCGGACGCACAGATTTAGTTGTTTTGAATAATCAAAGTATGAATGCAGAAAGATATAGAGACATGTGTCTCCTGCCAATCGTTATTCCATTCGCAAGAAATTTTGAAAGGGATTTGATTTTAGTAGACGATAATGCACGACCCCATCGTGCCCAAATAGTGAATGACGTTATTGAAATGTACCGTATTGAGAGAATGGTATGGCCCGCTCGCTCACCCGATTGTAATTGTATTGAGCATGTATGGAGCAAACTGGAACAGCAAATGCGAACACGTTTCCATCGTCCTATAACGCTGGCAGAACTCAGCAATGCTCTACAAGAGGAATGGGAAAGAATCTCTCAAGATTTTATTAATACTCTAATTCAAAGTATGCCAAGAAGATGTTTAGCAGTTTATCGTGCGAGAAGTAGCCCAACATTTCAGTTTTTATTGTTATTTCTTTAAAAAACCGTTATTTGGCGTTAATGTTGAAATATTTATCAGAATATATTTTAGACCTATACCTTCTCTTATTTCACATTCATATTTAGTTTTATTTGCTAATTGTTAACGCTAATTAACAAAAAAAATGAACTGGACCACTTCAATTGACCAGCAGTTTATTATCAATTCTAATGGAATTATTATTCTTTATTTCTTTTACCATATTTCTTTTTTGTCGGGTTCCTTCGTCCTTTAATTTCATTCTTGCTTCTCTTAAATTTTATTTGCCACATTTTTTTTGACAAAGTCTCTTCATACCCGCAGCAGGATCCGATCATCTGGACTGGGTTTAAGGATAGTTCGGAAAAGAGTTGGATATGTTATAAAAATATGCATAGGTATGCTGCGCTGTGAAGTTAGTAATTTTGTTATGTTTATGCCAATCTAAAAATGTTAAAAATAACATCGAAGTTCATAATGATATGAAACTTGAGTATAAAGGTAAGATGGAGCAAGTGCAAAATTGGGGTAACTGCAACTATGCAATATACTTGGAAATAAATGCGGAAATCTTGATATTTTTCGGCATTAAATTATTTGTTTAAATGCCACTGGTCATTTGATGCAATGATAGGTAATAATATTCCTTACACTTACTGATCCCCAAACTGTGAATTACACCAGGCGATATCCAGTCGGAAGGACAGTGAGGCAGTGGTTTTCAACAATTCCTAAAATTCAAGTGGAAAGTATTGTAAGTATTAGCGAAGATTACTATTATTAATTTAGTTTTAGATTTTACCATTTTTCTATAAATTTCCCCTCCCAGATTGCACTGACCCCATAAAAATACCAAAATTGGAAAATGCAATCAGAGGTTTCTTATTCGTGGTTGCACTTTGCCTTGTAACTTTGAAATATTTCATTTCAAAAATTACTTAAAAATTTTAATAAATACAACTAGAAAAACAATACAGAAGTTATCACAGCGGAAGCCCTTGTATCCCCCAAAAAAAAGTGTGAGGAAGTTTTTCCTTTTTCAAGAATGGTTGGGTTAATAAACATTTCTTACAATTTCTATTGTTATTTTTCATAATAGAGTGCCTTGAAAATTTATAATGTCCTGGGGGGCATTATTTTAAAATAACGCCCTAGGGCATTATTTCAATGCTAACGTGACTTAAAACTGATCCATTATTTTGTTGTAATAGTTCAGCTGGACATTAACTAATTTAACGAAATTATTTTACAGTATTACTGTAAAAATAACTGAATTCTTGAATTTACACCAGAAAATTTTCATAATATTTCCACGCGATTTTTGCTGTCATAATTTACTGCATCTCTGTAACAACTGAACTTCCATTTGCAAATTGAATGACTGTATGTTTCGATTATTACTGTTTCGTTTTCAATTAACATCTGAACATAATCAGGATATACACGAAATTAATTAAAGTAAACCTCACAACCGCTTTGAATGTACTACATACGTATTATGCATTCCATTATTATTATGATGCAGAACGGTGCATATTCGTATAATAATGAGCCTTTCATTTTCCAGACGCCGCCGCCATCGAGTACACACGATTCTGTTAATTTCAGCAGAGTGCGTGCGGCTAAATATTTCCCATTATCATATTTCGCGAAATACCGCAGATAGCAACAACCACAAAAGCGGCACCATAATGTGGAGCGAACAGAATGAAATGTAATCTCCCGTCACATTAAAAAGCGAATTTATCCAAATTACCGACCACGAAGTGCGAGAATTTTCGTGTTTGTCGAGTGCCTGGAATTTGCTGAAAAGAAGGTCGGTCGATTACGGCAAGAATGCAGAATCCTGAAAACATTCACAGTTGTTTCGTTGGTGAAAATTGCCAGATGAAGTATATTTGTAGATGTTTGCCTAAAGTAGAAAATATTGCGGTTTCATTAAGGGTGAGCGTTTCTCTTTACAAAGAATTTAGGGCACTAGGAACAATTAAATAAAAAGAACTAAAGTATTTTCTCACCCAAAACAAGAAAAATTTATGTAATTTTTTTCAGGTACGATACGTTTTGAAAACGCTCGTGAATTAAAATTCTTAGAAAAAAAATTGTTCTTTGGTTCATGTTGTTTAATTATAATGCTTTGTCTTTTAAGAGTTAGGTTAGTAGAAGTGCTCTAGGGTAGGAATACATTGCTTTTACGATTAAAATAATTTTTTTCAACGTCAAACGAAAATAAAACATAGTGTTCCACATCGTAAGCAGAATAAAAAATTGTATCGATTGCAATAATAAACTTATATCAGTCGTATTTAAAAAAAATCAAAAGATTTGTTCCAACAGCAGTTTCTGTTGCTCACCGAAGTAATGATCGGTATTAGCAGCTTCATCAAGAGTACAACTTTGATGAGCGCATGCTTTTGACGGTTTCGAACTGGTCAACAACGAATTGTTAGAACAAACCTAAGGGTTGAAGATGGTCCTGAAGAGACGAAACATTTGTTCAGAATTCTGCTGGATCCGTTAGTTGCAGAAATGACAAATTCATTAGAAAGTTGAGCCAAATTTCAGGAGATTCCTTCGGTGCACACTTAATTTGAAACAGCCGGTATATATTCCACTTTATTTCGTCACGCCTCGTATTTACCAAGTCACAGTTATTCTTAAAGTACAAGAAAATATAAATAAATGCAACGACAATAGGTATACCTACGTAATAAAGAAAAAGCGTTTCCATTTAGGTTTGACTGCTCATAAAGATGACTAAAATCTTTTCTCGAATTAATTAGGCTATTTTTAAATTTATTCTAAACATTAGGCCGAAATACAGGAAGCGGAAGAAGTAATTAAGCGACAAAGACTACGGCTCAGTGAGAATATGAAAAGCATTAATAGAACTGTTCAGAACAAGCAAGGCATTAAAGCGAGACTGTTGTCTGTCACCCACGTAATATAAATTTTATGTAAATTAGACCTTAAAAATGCAGACAAACGACACGCAGATATACAGAGTGATTCGAGGAAACGATTACCTTAAAGCCTGAGTGGTTTCAATAAATTACATTTTCTGAAATTTTGTGTATGCTCAACAACTAAAATATTTATAAAAGAATTGACGAGTCCAATGCAAAAAGTACCTACGGATTCATTTTTTTTGTAAGCTGTCGATGATATATTTGAAAATAAAATAATAACAATAACATTAAATGAGTCGCCAAGTCAAAGATAGAGATGTAGCTTTTTGTGACTTAGAATATTTATAAAATGAAACCTAAAACGACTGTAAATAAAGAAAAAAATTGACAAGTATAAATTAGCTAAAGTTCAGTAGAATAAAATGGTGATGTTAGAAAAGAATAGTCTGTCGCTGGGTTTTATATAAGTCTTGTTATTTTTATTATTTCAGCGAGCAAACACGTCTCTGCAGCAAAGTTATTTATTGCATGTGTTATTTCACACAGTAAATTTAATTTTAGCTCATTCGTCGGATTTTTACATTGTTTTAACTGCAGCTAGTCTTGAAAATGTTCTAACTGCAGCTAGTCTTGAAAATGTTCGCGAGAAAAATGAACGTACTCTGAAAATATAAAGTCTTTTAAATTCATTGATGAAAGAGAGAATTAGAAAAGTGGTTCCTTCTATTTTATTGTGACATGTAAGGCTTTTGTTAAGCATATAAGTATATAAATCTATATAAAAATTGGAAGCAGTCAACAATATTTAACTAATTTATTTAACTAGATAATTTATTTTGCAATTGGTTTTGAGTCCAAAGTAATATACAGGCTGTTACAAATTCGAGGCTCACCATTGGGATCTCGAAAACGGTAAGAGATACGAAGTCGGTTAAATTGGGGCAAAGTTGCGTATTTTGGTGCTGAATAATAATCCGTTCTGATAAATCTTCTACGTTTTGTAGTTTTTGAAATATTTCAAAAAAACCAGAAAACGTAATTTTCTTTTTTATTTTTTCCTAAAGTTATTATTGCGGGGATCATAACAAAATTAATACATTCTACAGGCACTTTTTTAAGCTCTTTATGATGATATCATTAGATTTTACTTAAAACGTTTCGTCTCGTCAGAATCATCATCAACTTCATTTTTTCTTATGGGTGCTACATTGGGTTTTAATACCATTGAATAGATCTATTTTTTCTGATGCTTTTCCATGTATCACACATCCCTATTTAATAATTTGAAACAGCTGGAAATGCAAGAAATTGTTGAAAATAACACTGCAAAGAAAAATATGGTATGCAGTGAAAACAAAAACCAAAAAAGTTTGATATACCTTCGGAGTTTTATTTCGTGTATCACAAGAGCTGATTTTAGTAAAATTTTTAGATCTAAAAGTGAATGTTTTTGAACCCAAGAATGACGTAAATTTAAAAATTTATTGTGGTCTTAACAACAATTTAGTAATAACGACGAAATTTCCTTCCAACAATATCCAGAAAGACAACTACAAAACAATAGCTGATTAGATTTGTAATTAAATTATACATAATTTATTATTATTAAAGCAAGAAAATATCAAATTAAATTATGTATGTCTTTAGAAAACTCAGCGTAAGTTCTTAAAAGATATTACTGCTCGAGGAAACATTCTTTCTTGTAGTCTCATAATTTTATACATTTTATAAGTAACTATTTAACTACCTCTACTAATAAAATTCTTCATTCTCATCATCATTAAGGCGATCTCGATACGTCCTTCGAGCTTCATGAAAATATCCATAAAGTGCAATGTTTCTATCTAACTTAATAACATTGTTCTGTGTGGATGGCATCTTTCTGGGTATTATTGGAAGTAAATTTCTCTTGCTATTACTAAATTGTTGTTGTTAGCACAATACGTTTTAAAAATGTACGTCTTTCTTGAATTCACATCATTCATTTTTATATTTACAGTTGGTTCTTGTCCGATGAAATTTGTATCACAAAATCTTCTAAGCGGACACTAAATCGCGCAACTATACACTTTACGTTTCGCAGTCGAACGACTGCGAAACGTAAAGTGTATAGTTGCGCGATTTAGTGTCCGCTTAGAAGAAGATTTTGTGATATTCATTTTTATATCTAAAAATTTTTCAAAAATCTGCTTTTGTGATAGACAAAATAAAACTCCGAAGGTATATCAAACTTTTTTGGTTTTTGTTTTCACTGCATACCGTGTTTTTCTTTGCAGTATTATTTTTCAACAATTTCTTGCATTTCCAGCTGTTTCAAATTATTAAATAGGGATGTGTGATACATGGAAAAGCATCAGAAAAAATAGATCTATTCATTGGTATTAAAACCCAATGTAGCGCCCATAAGAAAAAATGAAGTTGATGATGGTCAGGACGAGACGAAACGCTTTAAGTAAAATCTAATGATATCATCGTAAAGAGCTTAAAAAAGTGCCTGTAGAATGTATTAATTTTGTTATGATTCCTGCAACAATAACTTCAGGAAAAAATAAAAAAGAAAATTACGTTTTCTTGTTTTTTTGAAATGTTTCAAAAACTACAAAACGTAGAAGATTTTTCAGAACGGATTATTGTTCAGCACCAAAATATGCAACTTTGCCCCAATTTAACCGAATTCGTATCTCTTACCGTTTCCGAGATCCCAATGGTGAGCCTCGAATTTGTAACAGCCTGTATTTTACAGCAATTTTGGTCTGAATAGAAAAGTCGTAAAATAGAGCAATCTCAAAACTTCAGTCGTTATAATTTTATCCCCTTTTTGAACTTTCTTTTTTACCTGAAATAAACTCGCCCATCTTTGGTGATGACTTTCGTTGTTTGGAAGTTTTGGGCCGATATAGTTTTACGACGTCGTAACCCGTTTTTGCACAGATAAATAATTATCGCTTCTTTTGTGCTCAGACTGACTAAAAAATCTGTACTCCTTGGAGACACCCGTCATTAAATTTAATCAGGTACTTTATTCGATATACTTTGAAAGTTATTTTATGTGCTCGCTTCTTTTTATGAGTTTACATGAATTTTAATAAGTTGGTAACAAGAAACGATATCAAATAACAGAAAAAACAAAGATATTTGGAAGCTAGCCAAAAAGAAGAAGACTACATCGAAGTTGTTAATGCCTAATTTTCTGAAATTAATTCAAGTATGTGTGCATAAAAATTTCGATTCTTTAATATTTATTATTATACTTCGCTTATACTTCGTTTGTTGTTGTATTATTTCTACATTATTTTTACATTACCCGCACTTTATCACAATTATCTGCTCATAAATAACATTGAATTACCCACTAATCAATAATGAACATTTTAAATGACTGGAATTATTCATTTCGTTTAGTAGTTTGTTGGCAGTTACATAGTTCATGGATTCATATGGAAATATATTAACATTAAATAGTTAATATTAATTTATACTTGTAATTAAACATCGATGTTGAATCAGTTGAGTATCAAATGAATTTTATTTATGTGCATTGCAGATATTTATTTACTAATAAACAACTAACAAGTATACATTAAATTTTAAACGTTTCAAAATATGATAAATGCATCTAATGGCCCCATGTGTAAATTTATGCTACCTATTATTTCAAAGTGAAATATATTTAGTTTAAACTAGAGTTAGAACAAGAAGATGTAATATATAAAGGAATTCCGTTTACGGAATGCAGCTCTGGAGTATAGCGGTGAATAGAATAATGGTGTAAGACATGACAGGATACAAGTGCAAAGTTTGTACCTTCAATCCACACGTGATTTGTGTAGCAACATTATTAAGGCATACTTATTACGAGTTTTAAATAAATCAGACAACTTCATTTGTTGAAGTCGTAAATATTTGATATTCATTTTCAGGTAAATTCGATAAAACAACTCCGGGGAATTCTAAAAGCCCAAGACGTATTTAATTTCCGCGTAAAGTTCTTCTTTGTTCGGGGTAAATAATTTAAGGCGTTTTTTTTGCTTTACTTGAAACGTTGCGAGTTGGTTAACGAAGTTTGCGTAATTTGAATGAAGAGAACTTTCTGGTGAACTTCGTTTCTACTGCTTATTTTATTTTTTTGTCTTTGATTTCTTTTAAGAATTCTCGAAAGTTTATGTTTGCATTCTAAAATTTTTTATGCACATTTTTATTGGAAAAAATTATTATTCATTGAATTAGTAACCTGTGATTCAAAAAAACTTGTGTGTGCCACAAAAAAATTATGTATGTCTGAATATAAAGTTTGAATATTGGAACTATATCAAATCTTCAAATGCGTTAAGTGTTAAATAAATCCACAAACCATCAATTAATTCAATGCTTCTAAAATATATTTCTAACATACCGCACTTTTGGTGATCCGTGAAAGCTATAACGTTGGAATGTGAGAGAATAATCAAAACTTAAATCTGACAGAACTGGCAAATGTAATTTAGAAATGTCACCAATTGTGGTATCTCAGACATGCACGTTATATCTATCTTTATTTATTATGGTACACTTCGATTAAGTTTTTTTGAATCACAGGTTATATTATAAACGTCTATGACTGCATGGGTTGGAAATATAAAGAACTTGTCAGGAGTGCTTAATCTTCCTTTCCATTTGTGAGGAAAGTGCTTATTTAAATAATGAACACTGCACATGTATATACAAGTGCACCATCCTGCATAAGCCAGAGAAGGCAAGGCCTTGTATTTAAAGATAAGATGTCAAATTCATTTTCTAATTCTGTTCTCAGAAATTCTAATTATCTGTCAGCATTTAGGATTATTGGAAAAAATAGGGCCCAATTACTTTTGTGTTTCACATCAGACATATTATTTATTTTCTGCGAATATTGATTTTTACATTTAATTTTGAAATTTGGATTCTCAACTGACCACCAACGACAGTCTTAGGAGCAAACTACATCATTTGTACTAAATTAATAAAATACTTGTATCTTTGTTATTAAAAGTGGTATGTCATTTGGTTAAGTTCCTTATGGGCTCAAGACAAAGCACAAACTTTTATAAAGAGATTTTTTTTCAATAAACAAGTTGCATACTTCCTTGGACACGTTGTATATTTACAGATGTAAAGTGTCCTTCTGAAATAATTAATAGCGCGCAACGTCTGTTACTATAACGTATGCCGGGGGTATTTCCATTGTACCCAATTTGTCAAAATTACTAGGATACCCCTTGGGTCCGGTTCCTCACACGAGGGTTGCGAAAATTCACCTATGAATCTCGAACTCGCTCTCACATTCAAGGAAGTCTTGTGTAGGGAAGCACTATAAATGCGGGCATTAAAGAATTGTATTTACAAGAAAAGAATTTACAAAAAGTTCCTTTAGCACGTGCTGCTTAATTCGACTTCTGGCCTCGCTGAATAATTTCACGTCACCAACCAAGAACAAACACTTTTTGTATAAATAACTAAATTGTACTATTAAAATTTTACATTAGAATTTATTCAGTTGGTTGGATCTATTTTAAATTGTTTATTTAAGTTGTGTTTGAATTAATTTTCTGAAATAATGTGATTTTAAAAATAGTATTTTTACAAATAAGAAAGAAACAGAATTTTGTTTTGTCTTTGTGACATGAATAAAAGCTTCTGTAAAATCTGTCACATTCAAAGGAAAATAATTTATTCAAAAGATACGGAACGAGAAAAATAAAACATAAAACACGATCATTCTTTATCGAAACATGAGACAACAATAGAAAGCAAAAATAAAATAAACTGAGGGAGATTTGTCAGTTGGCTGGGGTTTCAGTTTCTGTGGAAGACGTCGAGAGTGTCGGACGATATTTCATTCTCAGCCTTGCGTCAAGGACGAAAAACAAATCAAATAGACGCGAAGTAACTGTATTGCAAATTCCGTCCCAAATACAAGGAGTTATTTACACGAGGTAGCACATTGAAACGCCGCAAACGTCCTTTTGTAATGCTCTCACGTTCCAATAAAAAGTCCTACCTGTATACGTGGCTACGGTAACAATCGCAGGGAAAGTCGGAATGAAGTCATCTTGCATTTGTATTCTATTACCTGCAACGAAAATTACAACGCATTAACATACGATTATTATCGTTCAAATTGCTGTGCCATAATTATTTCTTACGAAATTTCGTGTACGTATTTGTAATTACAAACGCATTACTTTAATTAGTTGCCTTAAATTTATTTTTAATCTATTTAATATTCATTTGTATTAGTCACTAGAGTTGTAAGACCTTTGCTTTATTTATATCGACATATATGTGCAATTCAGAGGAACGAACTTTAATATAATTTGGTTTGATATCTCTATTTTATTCTTGGATTATTTTGTGAGCCATAATTCTTTTCTGTTGACGAAAATGCAAATTGTTCCTATTTCTCGTTATCTTCTCGTAGTTATCTATGTGCTGTGCCAATGTGATTACTTTTACAAGAGTTTATACATTAGTAGAGTTCGTAAATTCTTTTATCACATAAGTCCCTAGAGATCACTTTCTTTAAAATTTTAAATTTGTATACAGCTTGAGTGAAGCAAGTAGGTTGGCGACGCGTGCCTCGGATGTATTCGGATGGCCGGCCTTGTCTCGCATTGGGAAGCGAAACGATGAGCGCGTATTTAATAATTTTATTTTAACTAGGATTTCAATAAGTCATGGAAAATATTGTTCTAATTGCCGCAATACATTTACATAACGCAATAATTATTATTGTTTGTAATATAATAATGTAGCTAAAAAACAGCTCTAAAAACTGCACGCTTTGAACTGAAGGCGTGAGCTGATACACGCTAGAACCCCCTCTACTCCTACACGACTTCCTCCGAATTTACTTATATCCACCTAGTTTGAAAATTCAACCTGTATAGTTACGGGTAATGTCCGCAGGGTGTGCAGAGTCAGCATTGTCCGGGCAATGTCAGTATTACACATCGCTGCTTGGCAATGTCCGGAGAAATAGTTAATTTGCGGACGTAGCCCGGTTTAATTAGAGCAAAATCGACATTGTCCTTTCAGCAGTGGGCGATGTCAGTAACGATCTTTTCTTTGCGAACTTCGCCCGGTTTAAAGTGGACATTGTTGACAATGCTAAATCTCCATGGGGGGAGCTGTGTTATGCTGTTCTTGTATAGGGGAATTGAATTTTATTGTTTAATAAAATAGCTTGATACTAATTTCTAAGTTCTTAAGAGATCCGAGAATGTTGAAGCTTTGAATTGTCATTTTAACACAGCTCTGCCCATGGTTTAGCATTGTCAACAATGACCACTTAAAACCGAGTGAAATTCGCAAAGAAATGATCGTTACTGACATCGCCCATTGCTGATCGGGTAGTGTCGACTTTGCCCAGATAAATCGGGGCAAATTCGCAAATTAACTATTTCTGCGAACATTTCCAAGCAGCGATGAGCAATGTTGACATTGCCCGAACGATGCTGACTCTGTACATCCTCCGGACATTGCCCGTAACATATATAATCGAGAGGAATTCGGTAAAGTAACAATATCTTTATTTCATTCTTTATCATCAAGGTTCCTTAATAAGGTGACGAAAGCCGAATCTAGTCGAGAATTACACCATAAAATTAATTGTGGAAAAGGGATGCTCCTTCCTCGTTTCCTTCTTATCAAAAGTATCGTTATCACATACAGGTTGTCCCGTGACGTAATGCCACCACTTTACCTACGTGATAATCAATTCAATCTAAGTAAAAAACTCTAATAAAGTTTTGTTCTAAAGTAAATCGTTTAAAAAATACTGGGTGTTTAATCTTTAATTTTTTATTTTTTTTTTATTTTAAAGTTCATCTAATCATTTATCCGTTCACCTAATAATCAATTCAAACTAAAGAAAAACAACTTTATATCAAAAGGTGTTTAAAATGACCCCCGTTGTTTGCTAAACACATTCCAGCGCGCTTCAAAAGAGATCTAATTGAGATCTAGAACTCCGACAGCACATTTTTGTGGCCGCACAATTAATTAAAAATAACAATGATATGTTACAAAAGGCAACAAGATATCTTTCGAAGCGCGTTAGAATGTGTTTAGCAAACAACGGGGGTCATTTTGAACACCTTTTGAGATAAAGTTTTTTTTTTCTTAGTTTGAATCGATTATTAGGTGAACGGATAAATGATTAGATGAACTTTAAAATTAAAAAAATAAATAAATATTAAACACCCAGTATATTTTAAACGGTTTATTTTAGAACTAAACTTTATCAGAGTTTTTTACTTAGTTTGAATTGATTATCACGTAGGTGAAGTGGTGACATTACGTTACGGGACACCATGTATATGATCTAAAGATTAATGCTTTCTTTCACGTATCTCTGTCATAGGTATTAGAAAAGTTTGCACGTCAGTTGAAGAGGCAATCTATTAAATTGGACCATTGTCTTGAATCGTGACTTGTTTCTCTTGTTCCTTCTGTTTTCCCCTTTCGTGAGAAATATTCAAAGTATTTAAGAAAAGGAGCCCGAATTATTTGGAAGCATGATTTACGAATCTTTTTAAAGTTCGATTGCTGCAGTCGAAAGAGCCATGTAAAACTCTTCGCTAGTGTCACATTGCAAAGGTTTAGTTTGGGTTGGATGCCTTATAACAAAAAAAGAATGTTTGTTTTTCATTTTGCTTTCACTTTGGTACCACCTTTTCAATGTCCTTCGAAATGTCAACATCAATCATTTTGAATTTAGAGCAGCTTGAATTGTTTTTATATTATTTATTAATTTTAGATAACAATATACTTGTACGATTGAAATACTTTGACAGTTATGTTGATTTCCTTCTTTTCTTGCGAAAATACTTTGATTTGTGGGTAATAGAAAATTGTGAGAAGTTGTACTTTGGAGTTTGGTTTAAAATCCACGAATATAATATATTTGAAATTCACAAATATTAGATGGCCTACAATAGTAGTTGCTTTGACACTTAAAGTAATTTTACTTAACATCTCTTGAAGAATATTTCAATACTGCCTATGGATCGCTCCGTATAATTTCTTCAAAACTGTTTAACACGGATTTGCGATATCTTGAATCCGCCTTCTCCATTTTATTATTTTTCTTGTCATTATTTTTCACTTTTCATTTTTTTTTAGAGAATATTTTGATAACACCTTACGACCCCTTTCTACCTGCAGTTGCTTCTTGCTTCCTTCCCTCGAACTGATGTCATTCTGAATCGGTCTTGTGCTTCTACTGATTTCACTGGGCAACAAAATTGAAACTTTTTTTTGCCTCGTTCAACAAATTATTATTTTTGGATCACTTACCAATAGATAAAAGCAAATATATGAATTAAAAAAAATAATTGGCTCTGGTTGGAAAAATATTTATTTTTCAAAGAAGAAAGAACGATACAATTAACACATCAAAATAAATATTAATTTTTAATTTGTTGTGCTCTTTTTCGCATGTCGCTTATAAATAGCTTCTGGACTGTCCCTTACAAGAGTCCAGCAATAATCCGCCAACATTGAAGCAGTCCATTTCCCTTGATATCGTTTTTCCATTGCGGCAATATCCTGGTGAAAACGTTCACCGTGTTCATCGCTAACTGCTCCACAGTTAATAGGAAAAAAATCTAAATGTGAATGAAGAAAATATAACTTCAAAGACATGTTGCAACTTAGTCTTTCATATGAGAGCAACAGATTTTGCATTATTGTCTTGTAATTGTCAGATTTTGTGTTGCCTAAGAAATTGCTCACAACAAGCTGAAAACTTTTCCATGCGACCTTTTCTTTTTCAGCCAAGAGACTCTCAAATTCTTCGTCATAGAGTATTTTTCGAATCTGAGGACCCACAAAGATGCCTTCTTTAATTTTCGTATCACTGATTTGAGGAAATTTGTTTCGCAAATACTGAAAAGCCCGCCCAGTTTGATCAATAGCTTTGACGAAATTTTTAATAAGTCCGAGTTTGATGTGAAGGGGCGGAAGAAAAACTTTATTTGGCTCAACTAATGGCAAATTTTGAACATTTTTAGAACCTGGGACAAACGATTTACGAGGCAACCAGTTCTTCTTCTTATAATGCAGTGTCCTAGCCCTACTGTCCCATTCACAAAGGAAGCAACAGAACTTTGTGTATCCTAGCTGCAACCCTAACAAAATAGCAACCACCTTCCGATCATACAAATATGCCATTGATGTTCGTCATAATTCACACCGGTTAAAATCTTTTTCATATTACTATAGGTCTCTTTCATATGTGCTGCATAAGCAATAGGAATAGATGGTAAAATGTTTCCATTATGCAAGAGCACAGCCTTTAAACTCAACTTTGACGAATCTATAAATAGGCGCCATTCTGTTGGATTATGCTCAATTCCCAAAGCCTTCATTAGGTTGTCTACATCAGAACAAAAGACAAGATTGTCTTCCATGGCAAAAAATTCTAGTAAATCCTTGTGACGGTTTCGGTAAATGCTCGTATTCACGTCTTTTTCAAGCAGATGCCACTGTTTTAATCTTAACCCAAGCAACTCAGCCTTAGACTTTGGTAAGTTTAGATCTCTAACCAAGTCGTTTAATTCAGCCTGAGTGATTCTGTGCGGCTGTTCTGGAGTTAACGTAAAATTTGAATCCTGAAAACTGTCCCTATCTGTTCCCAGCAAATCGGTTTCATCTTGGTCAATTGCACCAAAAGAACAACTGGCTACAGGTTTAGGCACAGGCGAATTCTTACTGTGAAGAACAGGGCGGGTTGCCGAAGGTAAATTTGGATATTTTATTGTCCATTTCTTCTTTTTAGTGTACCCATTACGCAACGGTGGCATCATACAAAAGTAGCAATCAGTTAAATGATTTGATGGTTCTCTCCATAGCATAGGTACAACAAAGGGCATGGATTTCCTTTCTCCTTTCAACCACTTTAAGAGCGTTGAGCTGCATGTTAAACATGTCCTGTAAGGAGCCCATTTCTTATCCAGGTGACCGATATCGAATCCAAAATACAAACGATATGCGTTTTTAACCGAAGCGGATATGTTTCGTTTTCACCACATACGTAACAAAAGTTATCAGCATTGTTAACACATTTATTTCTCGACATGATTAACAAGACTGTTGCAAACTGTCAAACGAAAACAACTAAACAAATGAAAATCGAAATAATCCATAAGCGACTATGATGCTCATAATAACCGTGCGAACAAAGGTGCGAACCGTGCATGAAAAAAATCGATATAATCCATAGGCGACTATGATACTCATAATAAACGTGCGAACAAAGGTGCGAACCGTGCATGAAAAAAATCGATATAATCCATAGGTGACTGTGATCCTCATAAAAAACGTGCAATCCGCGTATGAAAAAATACTAAAATGAATAATATGAAAAAAATAATCTCATCAAATTCAGAGCCAATCATGAATTTTAATGTTTATATACTTTATCAGAGTGACAAAACCCACTGTTATTAGCTGGTTGCGGTTCTGAGGCAAAATCATTGTTGCCTAGTGTTTTTTGCCAATATATTTTTTATTTCTTTAAAACTTGCTTTGCCCTACTTTGGATCCTTTGAAACCGTGCTTTTGGTTTATGAATTTTTTTGTCAATTTATCTACTTTTACTTATTCTTTTCTTAAAATCCTTCTGGGAGAATATTTCACTATAATTTCACTTTTTCTCATTTCATGAGACCTTAATGAATACAACTTTGCATTGCTTCGAATCCATATTATGTTTAACAAATTTTTTGGCTAATTTTTCTTCATATCCGGCGATTTATAGTTATCGTTTATTTTTTTCTTTACTACAAATCGATTTCACTATTAGTGTGAGTCAAAAGGATAACATAAGTACACAACTACTATAGAAGTTTAATCCTGCTCTGCCGTAAACCGTATATTTTCTAAACTACTGAGAATAGTAACATTTTTAGTATAAGACACGCTATAGCTCGTTTTTCTAAAGGTACTCTTACACGAGCAATTTTTACGGTAATTAGTTGCACGGCGACCTAGTGCAGCTACATCGACCAACATCATGCGATTCCTAGCAATTATTTCGACAACGTATTGTCCATATTGTCACGTGTTGGCTTATGTCGCCGCTACGAGTTGCCGTATATCCATCTGGTTTGGAAAACACCGAGCAATTCTTATTCCTATCACATTCGTTTATATTCTTGCGTCTCTTTCTGTGATCGATGAGTTTTGTTAGCACAGGATTCCGATCTCTCATGTTAATAGTTTTTTTTTTAATTATTGGAACCAGTTTATTCATGATTAGTTCAAAATCACTTCGGGACATTCTCCTGAGGTTTTTAAATAAGAAGTCATCTAAACTTAATTTATGTCACAATGCTTAAGGTAAGTGTTCTCGACTAGCTAGAAATATTCGCATCCAAATTCGTCTATTTCTTCTTTTCTTTTTCTTTTTTTATTGAATGCATTATAAAAAATGCACTTTTAGCGACAGCGAAAAGATAGACGGTGTTTATTGTCGGCAACAGTTGCTCCACTGAATTCATCGTGTACACACTCATTGCCTAATTGCTGGATATTGATCCACTGGGTAATATTGAGCAATTAATTGACAAAGAGTTGCTCCACATATTTCGCACAATGGGCCAGATGAATAAAACGAAGCATATGCTTTTACTTCAAATTTTTCAATGAAAACTGCAAATATTTGAAGAAAAATGAAATTCTAAATAATTCTGCCTGTAAAGTAGTAAAAATTTTGATAAATAGAATCGTATAATGATTTACATTCGAAATTTTTCCACGTATTTAAGCTTTAAAAAAAAATTATAACAGAAGTAAAAGCATTTGCTTAGTTTTATTCATTTGGCTCAATGTGTTGTCGTATGTTGCTAGATGTTACCATGACGTAAAAATTGACTGAAGTTTCCAGCAATTGGACAACTTTAAGAGCACCTTAAGAAGTACATAGCAGTAAAACTTATCAACAAGAGGACTAGATGGAAGTCATCAAAATAAAAATCCTATACCATTGAATACATTAAATAACAAAGATCTCACTGAGTTATGAAACGACAGTATCTCATTGGGACAAAAAAGCCTTTCCTGGGTTTCGTTGGAAATTTAACGAACTCATTGCACGTCACGTATGCGCCAGCAAGAATTTATTTTAAGCCAACAAAGCAATGACATATTTACCGCGTTTCTAAGAATTTTGTGTTAAACTTTTTGGCGCCGAATAAACAGCTTGCAGGCGCCTTAATTTTATTATAAACACAGAAGCTGCGAATAGAAATTTTATTAATAAATTCGTCTTTCGACGAAGACATCAAATTTAAAATAATTTTTCTTGCAAATGTGTCAATAAACACATTTTTATAACTTTATAAATTTCCTTAACCGCAACGTACTCGTTATTTTTTTATTATAACATGTCGATCAATCGATTGATAATTTTAAAAAATTTTATATAGCGATCTGCTTTTATCTTTCGTGAAATAGCTTTGCTGCTTGCAGTTGGAGATCACGTTATATTCTTTATGTCCTTTATATCTGTTTTTCATAGCAACATTATTAGTAATTACTATTTGCTGAAATATTTTTCACAACACAAACTAGAACGCTAAAATAAATACTAAAACTGTATATGAAGAAAATTCTTTCTAAAATGTTATTTACAGTTGTTTCGGACTGTTGACATAGTGGAAACATATTATGTAGTAACTTAGCGTGACAAAGAAATGACCTCCAACCACCAACTTCCCTTTGTGCATAAATCATCTGTCCTATACCATATGCACGAGCAGCTCTTTCTAGTTTACTTTATTAATATAGATTTTAACTACAAACAATTATATCTTGTTGCGACTGTTGTAAATTAAATTCAAATGTACTCTCAGAATATCCGTGCGAAATGAAAGCACACATATTTTACATTAGTTATCCAATGCGCACGTACGTACATATACGTATATGTTAAATTGTTTTATTGGTCTTGAAATAATTACACTTTCGTATAAATTTGTTACTAAATACATAATAGAGTAACGAAGTTTACATTTCGTAAGATAGTTCCTTTTCCTGAAATGCGGAAACTTCAACTTCCACTAACTAATTTAATTATATGTGCACGAAATTGAAAGAGCTTTGTTATACCTACATACTTTATAATACGGTAATATATGTATAACATTATTGAAGATCATTAATTTAACTCTTTTCACATTAATATCAAGTTGTACAGAGTAATAAAGCAAAGAAGAAATGTGTAATACAAAGGTGGCATTTATAGTATTTCATTCTTGAGGCACCATACCGAGCGAAGTAGCTTGCTGAAATAACTTTGTCGTTATTATTTCGCTAACGGACTCAATAAAAGCGGAAAATGTACTACAAGCTCAGGTGGTGCAGGAAGTGTGTTTGTCATTATGCAATAACACCTGTGACGTTACAAACTAGGAAGTTTCAAGTGTCTGTTTTAAATTTAAATTGTGCTATTGTTATATATTTTCAATTTCAATTATTCGTATATTATCTAAAACTAATGCAACTAAAGGTATTGAAAAAAAATTAAAATTCGACACTATATTTTTATTTATAGAGCAATTTTTACTGGACAAATTTTGATAATTTTTGACAGCCATTGACCAAAGGGAGAGTTCATAATCACCCGTAAACACTCTTTCCATTTTTATTTCTTTGGACATTTTCTAATGATCTAAACTTTTTCAAAATTTATGCATAAAAATCGCGGATATTTAGAGGAAATGGGAACTTAATTTTTTCACGTAATAAAACAATTAAAAATTTTGTAGTTATTAAAGATATTAGAAATATTTGTTTGAAATAAAATAGTTGCAACACTCTGTATTATAGGAACCATGCAAGTAAAATGAGCGTGATTATGAAAGCCATCCGGGAAAAGTATTTGACGCAATTATTTTTTACTTCTTTCTGGGAATAGATAGTGTGTCTGGCAATCATTGAATGAGATTAATTTCTCGTCGCTTTACGTAATATCTGTTTTCATTTGCAAAGCTTCAATTAAAAAAAATCAATTAATATACTTTCAAAATGTTTCTTTCAACTGCAAATACTAATTTCTATTATTGGATTAGATATTACTGCTACAGTAAATACACTACTTTGCTAATTGACTACTTCCGTAAGTAGACAGATTTTACTGGTCTTTCTGAGAGTTGAAGAACAAGAATATAATACAGGGTACTTAAACTATGGCGAAACAGCGCTATTTATGGACAACCTCTGAGCATAGCAAAAACGTAAAAAAATTCTACCTTATATTTATGTTTCTGATGTTCATGATGATTTTTGTGCAAAGCATGGGAAAAAACATACAGGGTGAGTGTTAAATGTTAAATTAAGACAACTGAATTTATATTTAGGTTCTTCCAACAAAATATTAATTTACCCTTAGTTGGTTAAATAAATAGACATATTTTATGTGCTACTGTTTAGAGGATCAAGTGTCGTCTTTCTGTAAGAAAATACAAAGGGTGTTGCATTTTAAAAAAATCCTGCTGCATGCTGCCTTTATTTTACGTAACACTCTGTAGGTATCAAAATAATTTTAAGTTATAGTGCTCAATAGGTACAATGCCCTTGTGAAAGAAAAAAATTCTATCGCGTTCTATAAATGAGCTATGGAAGAAGGGGCGCTTAAAAACTTACCCCATATGTAAAGATACTATTTATTGATTTTAAATAAAAATTATTGCTGAAAATTACTTACTACAAAAATTGTTGAAATATTCAGAATTGGTAAATAATAAAAACTTCTAATTCCAATCTTATAACCTCCATATCTTTAAGGAATCACCATACATAGAATTTTTAAAATATTTTTCCCATGCTCAGAGGGCGTCCCTGAATAGTGCAGAATAACGCCATTTTTTAAGCATCCGAGAAAAGGATAATAACGGTAAGTTAATTAAAACGCTTAACATTAACAATAAAAATGTTTTTATTTTCTGTTAGAAAAAGTGTGTGCAAGTTACAATTGTTAAATGAGTTTTTCCGTATGTCATTTGCAAATGATCTGTACGAGATTATTAATTAAAAATTTGTAGATGGGTTTGGTGGAGTTCCTGCTTGTGATATTATAATATTGAAAAGAAAACAACTATATATCGAGCAGAAGTGTATAAGTATAAAGTACTTACTTGACGTTTCGCGAAATGTATTATTCGCTTTATTTATAATATAAACTAAAAAAATTACATATACAGGGTGTTCCACGACATAATGGTGATAGCTTAAGAGTATGTTGCTTAGGTCATTTAAGTCAAAAATGTCTCATGAACATATGCTGTAAACTTAGACGTAACGAAGCTAAGGCAATTTTAAGTAAAAAGTCGGGTAGAAAGAAGAGTTATTTTTTTTTAATATGTAACTTGATAAACGTACTAAGGAAACTTGCTTAAAGTGTCCATCTAATTTTTGTGTACACATTTTAGCTCTTCTCGTAAATCAAGAAGTAACTCTTGCAAGAGTAATTGATATAATTCTCCATTCTCTTTCAAGAGTATTGTGATCCGCATGAATAGTGCCTGCAGCGTTCATAATTCTAACAATATTTATGCTTTTCTCTTAATCGAGGCTTTTCAGATGTCCCCAGAGGAAGTAGCCAAGATGGAAGAATTTGAACAAAACGCAATAGACCAATTTGACTGCAAACCGACACTGTGGCTAAGGTATGTTGATGATACTTTCGTAATATGGCCACATGGAAGAGAAAATCTAGATAGATTCCTTGCACACTTGAACAACCAAGAAGAATCCATCAAGTTTACAATGGAAGTTGAAGAAGAAGGAAAAATCCCCTTCCTGGACGTATTGGTTCAGAGAAACGGAGAGACACTCCAAACCAATGTGTATCGAAAACCTACACATACGGGACGATATCTTCACTTCGACTCAAACCATAATCACCAAGTCAAATTAGGTGTAGCGAAGTGTCTCTACAGCAGGGCACATACCATATGTTCAAATCCCAATGATAAAGAAAAAGAGTTAAAGAATATCACAGAAACTCTAAAGAAAAATGGCTATCCCAACAACACACTATAAAAAGCCAGAAATAAACTAACAAGCAGCTTAGGACGTGGTGCAAATGAAAACCACCCCAACCCAACCAACCCAACCAACACAGAAGTCTTATGTACAACGGTAATCCCATATATAAAAGGTGTCTCTGAAAGAATCAGACGAATAGGAAACAGATTCAACATAAGAACTGCATTCAAGTCCTCGGACACAATAAGATCCATGTTAACTAGAACAAAACCAGACAATGAGGACCAAAGAACCAAGAACTGCATATACGCCTTACCCTGTGAATGTGGTAGGGAATACATTGGAGAAACAAAAAGACCTCTAAGAGTCAGGGTAAAAGAACATCAAACCCTCACACGCAATGGAGAAACAACGAAGTCCAAAATTGCTGAACATGTTTGGGAAGAAGATCACAACATAAAATGGGAGGAAGCTATGGTGATATCAAAAGAAGAGAAAACCATACGCAGAAAATTGAAAGAGGTAGCGTACATCGGAACTGCAATCTATCCCATTAGCCAAGCAAGCCTTGAAATCAAGGATATGTGGGTACCAATCATAAGGAAAAACCTGAAAAGAAAAACCACGGACACTCTAACCAACGCAACAGAGAGGAAGGAGTCAATGATACAAGGTATCGGGGATCCAAGTACCTCTGCGCAACACTAACTGCGCAACTACACTTCTGCGCAGCATGTACTGCGCAACAAACGGTAGCTTATATAGAAGTTATAAACTATAATAAGTTGCCGCCTTAGTAGCCGAGTGAGTTAAGTGCCCAGTCTGATAAAATCAACCATCATAAGAACCAGGTTCAAACCCCACATAAGGCGAAAAATTAGAGACATGCGCATAAAGCCCAACCATTCCCTATGGAAGAATTGGCAAACCAACTGCCTTTCTCAAGGCAAAACCCCCCTGAAGACGGTAACCGACAAGTTGTTACCGAAACGTCGGATAAGAACAATACACGAAATGGTGGTAATAGCCCAATAAACAACATCAACAAGAGGATTTAGGTCAGGTGACCCCTTTCTAGCTTCTAATCTAAATAAATACTATTCTTAGGCCCGGTTTTTCAATCACAAGTTAACTTTGACTATCGGTTTATCCCCATAGTAACAATTGTAACATAGTAACAGTTGTTCTTATGCCAATAAACTGAAGGTTAAAGTTAACTTGCGATTGAAAAACCGGGCCTTAGTGTATATTCGCTTAGAAACTTCGAAAATTAAAAATGGTTGTATATCCATTACGAATGAATTTTGGATATATGTTCACAAGACATTTCGACATAAAATGACCTCAGCATCACGCTCTTATATCATGAGAAACACCCTGTATTTCTCTTACATTTAGTTATTTATAAGTTATTATTGTATTAGTATAAGTTGTTTATTGTTAGAATTAATTAATAAATAATTAAAACAATTACATTACGTACTCTAGTTAGGTTTTATCATAATTTACTTAACCCTTGCACTAAATACTGGAGTATTTGTGAAGACCGGCCTGGCCGCATCAGCAATACTATACTTATTTTCTTTTCATAGTTCTTTTGAATTTAACTAGTTGCTAACTATTATCGCTATTCACTTTTGATAAAGCGAACAATTAATTTCGCGAAACGTGAAGTAAGTATTTTATATAGATATAAATTTGTTTCCTTTTCCATATTAAATCTTTAATTAACCTTGCTTTGAGATGCAAAGATTAATCTACAGCGCCGGATGGAAACATCCGTTATATTAAAAAAAAATCGAAATCTTTGTTGCTACATAGGTATGTGCAACCAATGTTAATTTTGTAAAAAATTATTAAGGTCGAAAACGTAAGCTTACGAAAGTTTACTCGATTGTTAAATAAGTCTTATCCAAGAAGTACAGTTTCTGATTTTGACAACGATGTTTTGATTGATAAAAATAACAGTTTAGATCGCGACATCCTGCGACCGATTTTTGACCTAGTAGCATTGTATGAGAATTAACAAGTAGCTGTTTGCTGCTCAACAAGTCATCCCACATAAGGCGGCCGAGCTTGTTGTCAAAGCAAATTTGAAAGTTTTAGAAATATCTTCCAGGTCGGTTTTGATTGCAATGGATTCCTCGAGCATCCTCTGGACAGCTCTTTCAGCCCTAATTGGGCCCTCTTTAGCAGAAGAGTAGTTCGACCTGTCCTAGTTATCTCGCAATGCAGCACTTAGTAATCAATAGTTTAGATCGCGACATTCTGCGACCGATTTTTGTCAATTCTCACACAACGTTAGGTCAAAAATCGGTCGCAAGATATCGCGATCTAAACTATTGATTACTAATGTGTTCGGTTGCGAGATAACTAGGACAAGTCGGTTTAATTGCAGTGGAGTTCTTGAGCTCCTCTTCTGAAGAATCTCCCAAACAGGGCCGTGTGGGTTGTTGCTATGGTTAATACGAAAATTGTTACTTTATTTACCCTTGCTGTTAAAATTCCGTTTTATCGACTGTTTTGAGTTGGACAAAGCACATTTTAACGTTCGCTACAGAAAAACATAGCATTCTACATCTTCAAAACCTAGGAAACATCAGCAATTTGGCTCATCAACATCAGCATTCTTACAAAAGTGAATGTTCTTATGGTTCCCATTCCTTTCTATTGTTGATTATTTATTGTTCTGATCAGCGCTATTTCATTGACTGTTACCAGGTATCGTAAGATAGACACAGGTTCTGCAAATTTCAAGCCAGAGATTCTCCTCCTTGTTTAATGATGTGGTTGAAATATTGAAGTCCTTCTCTTACTTCAACTCGTCAGTACCCAGCAATATCCTACAGCAAAGTCACATCGCCAGTGCTTTCAACTTTTTACTTGTTGTCTTCGTTATATTGTAAAAGAGAACTTCGAACATATTGAATATAAATCCTATAAATATGATCTCCATTTCCTATGAATGATTCATGAACGAGCGAGTTTTGCTAGGCCATCAATTAGGTCATTGGATTTGTTAATAATAACTAGTTTTGTTGATTTGATGGTAACATTAAGACCTTAGCACTCTTTCTGACACAATCCGCAATACTTCATTTGCGTCTTCTCATTATCGTATAACCCAAAGAAGGAATAACAGTAGGTACCGCATTTCGTGATCTCAGAGATACTGTAGATTCTACAAAGATAACACGTTATTTTATTATTTGTCTATAAAAACTAATTCAATCTTATGAAAAGACAAGGTACAACAGGTGACAAACGGGTTTGACATTTGACCGGCCAACTGTAGGTGTGGGTTCGATTCTGCTTCTCCTGCATATGGGCTCTATGTAAGAGATGAAACTGGGTTTTTTGTGTTTGCCCAGTTTGTAAGGCGAATGTCGAAGGAGAAAACATCTAGCAAAACGTAGTATCTAGCCTAACGCCTCCCCAACAAGGTTTTAGAGCTTAGGGTTGAATGGTGTATGTGAAAAATAAAATTAAGAAACATTCGTTGTTAGTATTAATTACGGTGTAAACCTACCGTAATTCTTCTTTGGTTTGAACAGGCTAGCCTTTTACAGGTATTGTTCCATTTCTTGTTACTTAATTTTCTACCAGATTTTTATTAAATGATGTAACTAGTACATAGTGCGTTAACAATTGTGAATTTTATTATTTTTAACTGAATATTTACATCTACATCTGGTGTGTATTATTAAAATAACACCTTGTCCTTCTGGTATGTTAATTTATACAGAGCCTTCAATTAGAATTAATAGCCACGTGACCTTTGGCGCGGATGTATTTAGTGTTTTTATACCTTTACACAGTAATACCATGACTAGGTCCCTATAAATCTCTAGCTTTTCTCAATTCTTTTTAAACGCAAATGGGTAATTCTTAAGACGCTTGATCTATTATAAATAAGCAGCGGACGGCTGTCGGGCAAGTCAGAGTGACGAATAGGCGAAACCAGTATTGACGAATAATGCAAATAAATTAATAGTTTTTACAATCGAGTGAATAATACTGTCACGAAGATTACTTTTTAAGGGGACACCGGTATATGATTTATTGTAATTATTGCGCGGGGCACTTTGCTGAGTTGACAAAATCAATGGGCGATCGACCGGTGTTCTATCGCGGAATGAATTAGCGACGTAGGGTCAACTCAAGGTTACTAAAAAGACAGGTTGCCTGGTAACTTTCAACGTCACTGCAACGTCACTCAGTAGGTTCATATAATGCATATACACAAATAGATGGCCTACTGAATGACGCGTCACTCCACGACTTACCAGGCAACCTTCTCTCTTTAGTAACCTTGGGGTCAACTGAGGAAGGTGTCCCTGGCCGGCTCCTGAGGTGTGCCTAATAAAGTGTTGGGAAAGAATACGGTGTTTTCCTGAAGTCCATTCGGCTCCCCCGAGTAAGGCTAACACGGTAAGTTCACCCCTTCTTTTACTGGATCGGCTCTTCAGTCCGGACAACTAAGACGGCGTCTAATACCGCTGAGCTACCCCTCACCTTTTTAAAGACATCGCCACTACCCCCTGGAGTAAGCGTTACAATACGCTTAAATGATACAACATTTTTTAGAATATTTTAAAATTTGCAAAGAAACTCAAATGTTTCGAAGCCTGACGTATAATTACATAAACTAATACATGATCATCGATTCAAGTGATTGCAAGTTTGGTAGTGGGGTTTGCTGTACGAGTCGTATATGGTTTGACCTTCCTACTCCTGCACTATTCCCGACGAGAATCCGCTGCTTAATTCTAACGTTTAAAACAAATTATCTAAGTTTTATGTGAAGGCTGTATAAGTGCACAGTGTTTCAGTTCATTTGAAATTTATTCAGTCTCATTGGAAATTTAATGGCAACGTGAAAGTTACTTACAAGCAAATTTCTTCCTAGTTTGTCGGTCAGTTTAATTTATTTTATGAGCTAACATAGACAAAAACTATATTAAACAATACGATCAAAAGAAAAGTATTCTACGCTTGAATTGAGTGAAACATTTAAATCCACGTTTTAACTGATTTTAGCCTGATTTTTTCGATTTGAAATTCAGTTCGGGTAACAAAGCTGCGAGCAAGATGAATTCAAATTAACTCGTCGCTTGCTTGACGCTTTATCGAGAACAATTTATTTCGCGTTTGTTCGCTTCGAAATAGAAATATTAAACGATTTGCACCGTAATTCGAGTTCGGTCTCAAAGTTAATGGGAGCTTTTAAGCGCGGAACAAAAGGCGAAATTGTACGACTACTCCTTCCATCGATGTTTTACAGTCACCCGCAACGCAATCAGAGAAAAGCAGGAAAACTACGAAGCGGGAGCAACTTCGGGAATTAGTGTCCTTTTGTTATCGACTTTTGTTCGAGCTTTAGCGTTCCACAGTTTAGTGAATTGAAATAGATTTGTTTTTCTGCAAATTTTGTTTTACTTTACTGACTTAAAGAGACTAACAATAAGACTAAATAAAATCAGGGACAATCGAATAATATTATTTATCTAAAATCTACAAGCGCAACACTTGATTATACGAGTACATAAAAGCATATCCGAATTTCAGATAATGTCAAGCGTCAAGTTTGAGTGTGAGTTGAGTATGAGTGAGTGATAAGTTTGGCCCTAAATATTTTTTAAAGTAAATAACGATAGATTTTATATGATTACTGAACTTGCAAGTTATTGAATATCAAGAAGGTAGTTTATTGAACTACATCATTGATCAAGAATGTGCATTCCCATAAACTTCGTTAGGCTAGTAAACCCTAGGTTATTGCCTACGTACCCAATAAGCGAACAGCACGCTATGGAATAACGATCGCAAGGCGAAGCAAAGATGCGCAAAAAGCTGGGATATTAATTGCCACATTCGAAAACATTTAATCATACGATGCAGAACAACGACGCAAACGAACTCACATACATACATAAGCACAGACGGAGGAAACTAACGATATAAATTATCACTAGGTATAATTGGCGAGCCTATAAATAAAACATACGCGTATAATTATCCGAGGCAGGGGGTAGAATTTTTCGACTTTCTGTTGGCTATCTATGTATACGATCTGTGGTGCAATAACGCTTTGTTCGATGGCGTGGTCGTAAGTCGTGTGGGTTTTGTATTCTGATGTGTAGGTGCGATATTCGATAGATAATACACGAAATAGTTGTAGACGATCGAAGATAGTGAACGTGAAAATGTAACAATATTTACAAGATAAAATATTATAAATGATCAATAGGGACATGACATACTTAGACCGTCAAACCAGTTCGAAAATGAAACTCTGCCTTTGGATATTCCAGGAATAATTTACGAAATAAAATTTATTAGAGCATACTAAAAAGTTATCAGAACCTTTATCAGCTACTTAACATTCATTTTTCAATTTCATTACTCACTATATTTTAATTGTTAATCGAGAAGTTTAAGCATGAAATTTGTTAATATAAGTCCTACCTTTTTCTATTGATCGATAAAAATCTACTGATCATATCGTTTATTAAATATTTTTTATAGACTACATGTTACTTCACACTCGCACGATATTTGTCACTTTCCACGCTTGTTATGAAACATACAGCGCCATAACATTTTTTCTGAATAATTTGTAACATTCGTTTATCATTGATATTTAATTTAATTAACAATTCTAAGCCGCCCATTTACATTCATTATTTCAATTATTATCTCATTTTGCTTTCGAGAGCAAAAATAACTAATAAATGAACCGCCCTCACAATTAACATACTTATTTAACATTTAACAAAAAAATTATACGTTCAATCTGTGACTCTGCAAAAGTCCTTACATGATTATATGTAATTTTATATTTATTATGCAATTTTGTAATTATATTTCAAACAAAGGTGTAAGTGTCTTAATTACATTAGTAATGTGGGAGAGTGACGAAAAGGATTAGATTCTCGAACCGTATGCGAAAATGACGTCAAAATAATGCAATTTTCGAACGACTTGTATAGTTTTGTACGAGAGTCTACGCCATTTTCACATACGAATCTTCTTGCACGGTTCGAGAATCGGGCCCTAGATTTGAATGAGCTTGCAAAAGACATCATCGACGAAGAAAAAACAGACAGATCAAATGATGATGAACATCACGATGACGAAAGGGAATCCTTTGCTAGAGGAATAAAAGAAAATCCAAAACGATCCTACGTGAAAGGACATGATGAGTCGCATAATGAGTCAAGATTGAAGAAAGTGGTGGGAAATTTTCAGTCAAAGCTAAATCTAGACAGTGTAAGTCATTCAAGTAAAGATACTTTTGGATCAGACGACAGAAAGACCGTGCAATATACAGAGCATCTGACTAATCAACATAAATTTACGATAACGTTCCACGACATCGAAGGATTTATGAAACCATTTGACCATCCTGTAATGAAATGGATTGCCGAATTTGAAGAAACTGCGCTTTTACTAGGATGAGACACCACGCAAATATTTATACAGTCGCACTTCTATAACTCGAACCTCCACAACTCGAAATTTTCTTTAAGTCGAAGATTGCTGATGTCCCTCCACGTTGTGTACATATAACTGAAATCTTTCTTTAACTCGAAAATACTATAACTCGAAGTAATTTTCCGGTCCCTTGAGATTCGAATTATGAAGGTTTGACTGTATTTGCAAAGAAGTCACTTTCTGGATTAGCGAAACTTTTCATTCAAGGTGAAACGAGAATCACGTCATGGACTAAATTGAAGGAGGCTTTGAAAGAAGAACTCAATACAAAAACGAGCAACGTAGAAATTCACAAATTGCTGTTCAGACGAAGAAACAAACGGGAGGAATCTTTACAGGAATATTTGCTTATAATGAAGGAAAATGACAATAGGGAAGGCATTGACGACGAGTCACTCACGCAGTATGTGATCGACGGGATTGAAGACGATTCTGATATGAATTTCATGTTGTATGATGCCCAAACCTTGAAGGAGTTCAAAGAAAAATTGAGACATCAAAGAAGATTGAAAAACGGACTAAGGGATTAAAAGTCACTGCAGTTAAAAGAGCAAGGGTGGTTCGGAGAACTTGACAGCTCCATCGGAGAGTTCAATTCGAAAATGTTTCAATAGCGATGCGAATGATCACAGATCCAACGAATGCAAATACAAAGAGAAGGGCAAGAAATGCTTCAATTGCAATAATTTCGGACACATAACAGCTGAATGTCTGAAACCAAAAAATCAAGAAGATAAACAAACCGCAAGCAAGTACGCTGTTTCAAGAATTAATAACATTTACAAAATTAAAGAGGTCCAACTATGTAATAAAAAAGTAGAGGCACTTGTAGACACTGAATGTCAGCTGAAACTTCAGAAGATGTTTATGAATCAATGGATGCTCCGGAATTAAATAGTTCTAACATGATTTTGATGGGATTCGGACAAAACATTGTTGCTCCACGAGGATGCTTTAGAACTTTGATTCAAATTGATGACAACGAGTTTAAAACAGACGCTTACATGAAAATGAACGTGGTAATTGGAAATGGTCTTTTAGATCAGGCCGAAGTTTTAATGAACAAAAACGATATCACAATTAAAAAACCGAATTTAGGAGTATCTTTAATGTGTATTCACATTGCAAACGAGAAAAAATTTAACATTGGAAGTGAGAAAGAAGATGTCAAGCGACACGTAGAGGACTTAGTATCCAATTATGTACTGATTAAAACAAAATCAACTGGTCAAGATGATGATAACTGATGTTAAAGAGGAACAACCTATATGTATACAGCAGACCAAGGAGATTGTTATTGCAAGAAAGGAAGTTGAAGATAACCAAGTTAAGGTATGACTGGACGAAGAAATTGTTAAAAAAAGTTCTTCTGAATATGTTAGTCAGGTTGAAAGGGTTAATTCATCAATAGCAAACATCATAGCCAAACTTTCCATAGATGAACCAACGAAATGGTATAAGCTGGTGTCTTCACTTCAGCGCGTCATAAACTCTACTTATCAGCAAAGTATATAGGTAGATCACTATTTGAGCTTTTGACAGAAGTGAAAAGCAGTGGCAAAACTGATAGACGTGTTTTGGAATCGCTAAGTGAACAGTTAACCATGTTCGAAAATGGACGAACTGAATTACAAGAAGATGCTAAATTGCAAATACTGAAAGTACAGGATGAACATCGAAAAAACTTCAAACAACGACGTAAGATAGTCAAGAAATATAAAGTAAGAGACCTGGTTGCTATCAAACATACCCAATTCGGATCAGGTTTAAAGCTTAAACTGAAGAACCATGGTCCATATCGAATAACTAAAGTCAAAGAAAACGACACGTATGATGTTTGTTGAGAAGGTAAGAGCAATGGGCCGAAGCCGACCTCATCATGTGCAGAATTTATGCAGACATGGCCAAATGGTTATGCGTCATCCGAGCCGGATGATAGTCATGACGGCTGAGTGAGATAGAGCGACGAAAAGGATTAGTTGTAGGGTGTTTTGGGAGGCATAAAAATAAAGGACAGTTGTAGTTCTTGCGACGAAAATAAAAGGAGAGAGTTGTCTGTTTAGTTTACGGAAAAAAGTGCTTGATTTTACATCAAATTTGCCACAGTAATGTAATCTGGAAACATGAATAGGTTCGGTGAAAAACTTCAGTCTTAATTAACTTTTCTGTTTCGTTCGTGTACCAGGCAGAGTGTAAACCTTACAAGAAATTACGAGTTGGAAATCGATTTTCCATTAAATTCGAACGACGCACGATATCTTTTCTTGGCGAAATAATGTGCGTGTCGCTGAATTTACGTCATAATTAAAGTTTGGCTCTCGCTGGGAATATTCAGATCCGTCTGGAACATCAAACGCTTTAGTACACATGAATTTGCTCGAGTTTGCGAACTGCGGATTGCTTTTTGTAAGTACATAAAATAGCGGCAAAAAATCGTACGATTCACAACAATAATTTGTGGAAAATTATGCACGCGCTTTAGGAGTTTACGCCCGGTAGACTGTGAACTGACTCGCTTCGAATCACACAAATTACCCGAACAAAAGTCGTTGTAGACAGGTTCCCCTCACGACATGAAGAAGTGGCCCGCTGGGGGCAGGGTCGGATTTGCATATGTGCTAAATAAGTTACAAAACGAGAAAAAGGCGAAAATTAGAAAAAATGATGTATTCATCACATAAATATTTTTTTTAAATAAAAGTATTTAAGAAAATATTAGCAACCGTATGAAATCAAGAACTTAAAAAAAAATCGATATATCGGAAACGAATAATTTTTCTTGATATGATATGTTGCATAAAACTGCTTTAAAATTTTGAGTGGATTTCAAAAATGCAATAAAAAGTGGGGTGTTTAAAATGAGAAAGTTGACGGCGTAATCGGAAACGACCGCAAGTTAAAAATATCATATTTAAATAGATTGTTATTGGTAATTTATTCTCCAAAAGATGAAATAGCAATTCGAATGGAAAGTCTGTAAAGTTTTAATGAATAGTTTGCCCGAATCACTCTGTATACATTCAAGAAAAAGCCCCAGCGGTCATCCATTAGATAGTCGAAATAAATTGACTCCTGCCTACTTACAAAGATATAGAGGACACTAGGGTCCATTTATTTGCTCGGAAGGAAGGGCTATGATTGGTTTAAAATCCGTTGGCGGTGCTGCAAAAGTAAAATTGTCAAACGTCGATATTCTAAATTAAATTTCTTCATTTGTAAAGTAAATAAAAACTAACTACGAAATTTTAACAAAGTCATTAATTTTACACTCGAAATATTATAGAATTTAATGAAGGCGAGTCAAATCAAAATAAAAAATTAATATTAATTAATAAAACGCATAAAAAAAATTCAGCAAAAAAGTTATCAGCCCATAAATATGTACCTTGTTTTTCTTCTCTCCACTTGAATTTATGAAATTATACAAAAAAATTAGCTACATACAAAAATCCGGACCTGACTGTGAGCTACCTGTTCAGTGGCATGCAAATCTTGTAACAAAATAATTGCTTTAATAACCGAGAAGGATGCGAAAGACCGGCAGTAACTTTTGTTCTATGAACTTAATCTCGTGCTGGAATCTCCACCGTCGCCGTTTCGGAGAAATGTGAAAACCGTTCAAATTAACTCCTACTATGCTGTCATCTATTATAAGTGAATGAACTGAGATTATGTCACGCTGTCAACTATTATCAAACCGTCTTGGAATATTTATCTTATAAGACATTTTGTCACTAAGGGAAACATTTTTGAGTACTACTTTTATTTTTAGGTATTTCTTCATAGTATTTACGACATAAAATTTGTCATTTCATATTTTTGCTATGTATCGAGTGTTCAACAAAATCCTACCTCGAGTCAGCCTTGGAAACAAAAGTACGCATCGTAGATTGAACTGTACAGGTATTGTGATTAACGCAAGTACTGTCAGAATAAAAAATTTACGTCTTTTTAAAGGGACTCAATTCAGACAATTTATTTTAATATCTTCTAAAAACGAAAATATTACTTTCAAAACATCTTTCTGCTTTGGCCACTTCCGCCAACGAATATGTGTCATTCAACAATAGAAATTAACGATTGAAAACATACGAACATTTTGAGGTTAATCAATTTTTTTGACATATGAGAAATGAATATGCAAAGCTACGACATACGACATTCCCAAGGCTAACTCGAGGTATTTTTTTGTTTATTTAAAGGTCGAGATATCCATCTCCTATTAAATTAATTCGTCGAATAACTTGATTTCTCTGAATTGTTGATTGATTTTTTTATGAATTGTTTTTCCATGGTAGTTATTCATCTAATAACTATTAGCCAGTTTATAAAGAGATGGATACCTCCGCCCTAAAACTAACTAATGTTTATTTGTAACTAATATCATTATAATGCTCTCTAATGATCGTGCTTGCTTCTTTTCTGCGATTGATCAAAGTTACTTTAAAATTTAGTGAGCGAGCTAAGACAAGCATGAAATTGAAATGACAAGATATATAGGAATCCTCCGGAGAAATAAACAGTATAAACAAGCACGCAATATATTTCTTCATTTAAACGAAACTTGAGGGAAATATAAACCAATAAAAGTTATTTACGAGCGTTCTGAAATTAAAAATATATTCCAAGTTTCACCGTTGACACTTAAAAGCTCCTAAGTACCGACATTACAAGTTCACAACAACAAAACGGCACACATTTCGAATGGGAACATTAGCAATATTTGTTGAAAGGGATTTGTGATAAGATTCGACGTGACTTATGTTCAAAGTTTCGTTATATCGCGGCACAGAAACGCTAGGTTTTCAAAGTTAATCGTCGCAATTTAGTGGCGACATGCGACGGTGAAACTTTTCTAATACATTTTTAATTTAAGTTCTTGATCTTTACTTATGAATGTGCAGGGTGCAGGGTACGTGAATTGAATATGTGAAATATAATTAATTAAGTCTGCAAACATGTACATTTAACGGGATTAAGGAAAAATGATCAATTTGCAAATATTTCATTATAGGTTTTTTTTTTTAAACTAGGAGTAACAGTGGTAACTCTGTTCTAGGCACCTTAATCAAAAACTAATTTACTTTTTTTCAGTGCTTGCCTCTGGATTCATATTTAATTTATCGCCTAACTTTGCTTTAGTTTAGCTTTAAAAAATATTTTAGTTATTTATACATAAGAAAGAGCTTTTTTCTCGCAAGTGGTCAATCAGTAAAGTATTTTTTTAGGCGAAAATTTTAATTTACTTCTCCGAATTTGCAAACGAAATATAATTGAAAGAGCATTCTTTAAATAAGTTAGTCCAGTTTTCTGAGAAATCTCTGGGTATTTGGGTATAGTCCAGCAATTGGAGATTGCGTTATGAAGATACCCTTTAGAACCGCGGCATTCAAAACCGGCAGATCAACCTCTGTGTGTATGGCCACCTAATGCGTCGACAAATTGCAATGGTCAAGAAAGGGATCGCAGCTATTAGTCAAAGATACCAAAATGGTCTCAATGAGCATCCTAACTCTTTAGCCAAGGGTCTCCTCATCGGCCCTAGAGTAAAGAGGTTAAAAAGACTAGACATATGATGAAATAAAATAAAACACTTGGTATTGTTTCACTTATTATTTTTTTTAAGTGAAACAAAACCAAGTGTTTTATTTCATCATGTTTAAAAAATGTTTCTCCAAGAGCCGACTGTTGCGTCCATTAAAACATTAAAAAGACTAGGGCTGAGTTGTACCAACGTCGTTGTTAACTAATCCTAGATTAAACATAGGACTTTATTGACTTTAATTCGAGATTAACTTTAATCGATGTCGGTGCAACTCAGCCTTAGGTCCTTTAGGACGTGTTTAGTGATTAATATATGAATTATTATTTGTGCTCATTAATCTAGAGACACTTGAAATGAGTTTGCCATTAGGTAATCCCCGTAATAAATTGTGCGATGCACTCTATGACCACACTATTATTTACTGTTCTTATTAGTTAAATTGCAATGAATCATGGAAATCAAATTTAAAACATATCAATAGGCATAGATCTCACATGTTGAACTGATATCCTACCACGGCGCATTACAAATATTGTACAATGTTTTAGATCGCTAGAACCTCGCGGTGTTGGTTGCTGTTCACTTCTTCTTTCCGAAGTAATTGAATGTTACTCAGGCATATATTTATGTAGATGGACATGATTGTTTTTTGAGGGTAAAAGTAATGTGGGTGGATTTACTTTGATGCAGGAAGTATGATGCTAATGCAGGATTTTATGAGAGGCCATTGTAGAAGTGTCGTCTGTAAACGCAGCAGTTTCTGTGCCGCATTTGGTCGATAGGTCTGCTGTTTACATCGGGTACAGAATTGTTCCCACATACTGTCTTGTGGTACGTTAGATTTGATGGAAACAAATGAAGTTTGAATATCACCATATTAGAATAGATATTTACATTGTAGTCTCTATAACGTAAACTCAAATAACATGAACACCTGGTCTGGATACTCTGCGTGTTCTAAAACGTGAACGACATATTCTAAAACTGAACACTGATAGACAATTATCAAGTTTCAACAAATCATTCATGCGATCACGTTATAAAGACTACAATGTATTATTATGAAATACCTACAACTCAAGTAGGATTCTAACATTTTACAAATAGGATAATTCCCTTTGATTTTGCAGATTAGACCGTCACACCAGATTTTATCAAATGCTTGTGATCCATCTAGAAAAAACACTTTCAAATAGGATGAGAAAAAAGTCCTCTGTTTTTGCAGCCCTTTGTTGAGGGGCACACGGTATACATTCGATTAAACGCCGTAAGGTTGCATGTGTTTTAGAGTACGTTTGTTCTAGAAGGACTTTTCTTAATAGTTTTATTGATCCAAATATTACAAAAATGTTTAGAAAAGAATATTTATCTACGACCACTACTATAAATGACGAATTACGTACAACACATATATTAAGTAAGCGGGTATTTATAAATGTCGTGCGTAAAGTAAGAAAAAACGTTATAGACTCATATAATATGCTGTTGTTCGAACAGTTTAATCTTGATTCTCGCAAGTTAGCCAATGAGTGTATTATTTAATTCTAAATTTAAAATAATTAGTTTTGTTTATGTTCTACTAGTATGTGTAATTAAGGCTGGGTTTCTCAGTCCTAGTTTAACTTTAAACTCCTGTTTATTCCCATGGTAGCAATTATAAACACAATTGTTCCTATGGAAATAAACAGGAGTTTAAAGTTAAACTAGGACTGAGAAACCCAGCTTCAGTAGGTTTGTGCGCCCCTCAGCAAATATATCCGACCTCTCAGTGACGTCATTCTGAAATGGTGTATTAAATGCTTGTGATATATCTAAAAGCGATCGAACAATATTTCTTCTTTTTTTCTTGTTTCTGCAGGAACAATGAAATAACAAAACATGAACGTATCCATTGAAGGACTAAAGTTCTCGGTTATTGCATAATGTGCGTTGAATGAAAGAAGGGATAAGCGGCGCTAAATAAATATGTTACGTATACGTCAGAGAGACAGATGGAGAGTTACTTATCAGAGAGAGATAGAATTATTAAATATATCAAACCATTCCAAGGTACTTTTATATCATTTATTACTTTAAGACCCGGTCATGTCCAATTAACTTTATTTGGCGATTAATTCCCATAGATCGTGCAAAAGGGCTAATACTTTAGTCGATGGTTAACTTTAATTTTTGGTTTATTCCCAAAGAAACAATTGTCTTTCCAATTGTAAGCGCAGAGATAAACCAAAGGTTAAATTTAATCAGTGTGAACAAATTTCTGCGGTGCCCTCTGTAATGACGGGCGTTTACTAAAATATTCACCGGCGGAATACTGCGCATGGCTGAATGGTTTCGAAAAAAGCATATTTTGCGTGATTGTGGTTGATAGAGTTTGATTTCGTAGCGAGTTTTAGTTGTTCTTTATTTTCTTATAATATTAGTAGCGCCCCTAACATTTCAGGAGTTAACTAACGACAAATAAGTAGTCGTTTTATTCTGTGTGTTGGTAATGATCAGGCTTACGATTTCGGCCCACGTCGCATTTAAACATATATTGAAAATTTGCTATGAGCTACGCGATCGCAGTAAATAATTAAATAAAGTTTAACATAAATCAAAAAAATATGTAAGACAATATTTACTACCTGCCGTTTTGTGCGAAGCAGGGGAATTTACAATACAATATGTTCGAAGTGGGCCGAAATCGTAAGCCTGGTAATGATACTTTCCTTTCTTCTACTCTCTATTCTTTGGTTATACCTACGGCAAGTGTCACTTAAGTTCAAAGTGTAACTTACTGCTGGGTTCTGTTTCATAAACAACTTGTTGGTCATTCTCGATTATTTTCCAGACTGAGACCAGTCTACAGATGATTTTTTTGCTATATGCCGATCGTATAAAATATAAGTTACGAAAATGTACGACGAAATGACGTGACGTGACAAAAGCCACCAGGCTGTTTCACGAAAGTTAGAAGGAGATAGCTACATAAAAATTCTTTAACTTATCTATCGATCGATCGGCTTATAGAGAAAGAAAAAATTGTAGTTAAGATAATACCGATTCGAGTTGAAGCGCGCTATTTCGGGAAGTTTCGCCTGCAAACCTGCACACAAAAAGCCACTGATGCGATGGCGTCTACTAATACCACCTTGGTGTATTGATATCGTTGATATTTTTAAAATCAAAATTGCATACAATGCAAAAGAAAAATCATTATTGTCGATTTAGGACAAAATAGTACCACAATTGAAAATAACTTGTCAAGTATGACTTAAGACATAGATGGGGCTAACTTAGCACAAACTACAACTCAAGTTATACTTGATCAACTATGAAATAGGATTTTTGCATTAAGTGAGACTTGAGGTTCAAGTTGAACTTAAGACTTGTCCATGAATACAAGCCTTAGTGAGCCTTGCATAATATCGACATATTCCTTGGAGATTCTCTTGGCGATCAGTACATCGATTTCCTTCTTGGTTTACTAAAATATTTCTGAAATACTTCTTCAATACTAAAAGAATGTATTTTGCTGCTTATATTCATTATTAATAAATCAAAGTCGTCAGTTCTGGAGAGAAGTCGAAGAAAAGTAGTTTTGGATACAGTTTCTTTCGCAGATTAGATTAGAAACTGGTCGTTTTCAACATTTTCCTTTCAATTTTTTGACTTGGCTTTCTTAACTAGTTACTTACATACGATTTATTTTGACGGCTAATATATATTGATGCCGTAACTGTATTTTATCCGTGTAATACCGACGTAATGAGACGACCTCCGAAACTTCATGTCTTAAAGCGTTATCGTTTCAAGTGTCTCGTATTTCATGGTCTCGAAACTCTCGCGAGTGCTTTTTAAAGTCCAGTAACCACGTCCACCACCTGTCGTCCGCTGTTGGACAAACAGAACAAAACGTAAGCTCAACAGGATGTAGCAGCGCGACGAAACACGTGTTGCGGACCTTATTTCCTGTGTGGCATGAATTATCGCATGAACTCGTCTGTGAATCGGCCACGAATAATCCATCCAAACCATTCCAACAGTATTACTTCATCGTATTTGGGTGACCGAAATTGTTTTAGATTCAGAAGGTACCGGGAGAAATTTTAGAATTTGTTCTGAATACGTAAATAATACGTGTTGGGGAATAAAAACAAGATTTATGTAATACGTAAGTTTCGCGTTGTACATTTGAGATAAGGCGAATTGAGCAATAATTAACAGAAAACAACTGTATCTTGTGTCCAGTTTTTCAATTTTCAGTTACGTAACAATATATTAAATTGTTTTCCTTGAGAGGATACTCGAGGGATTTTTTATTTTAGTATTTGACGTGAGTTTCTAACTGAAAATCAGAAAGGAAATAATATTATAAAACCTTTCTGCAACAGCAGAAACTTGGATAAATTTAAAATAAAAGGAGGCATGTTTTTTTTTCGCAAAGTTATCTTCAAGCTTTACTTTTCAAGAACCAACAGACTACGATAGATTACAATCTCTATTAAATATGTATATTGCATTAATTTGTTCCTTCTAAAGTTCATCATAATATTATTCCATCCACCTCTTTAAACAAAGAGCCCTTTTTTGCATGAAATTAACACAATCGTTCCAGGTGCAAATTTTAATTTTAATTGAAGCCGGCCCGTGTAACACACTTTGAAGCTATAGCTATGTATTACAGGACGCGTACGAACTTAGATTGTGACATGAATAAGTAATAAGGAACAGTAAAAACGGCAAAGGATAGGTTGTCTGGCATTAATATTGGACGAAAGGGAACGCCCGCACCGTAGCAGGTCAAAATGTTATTAAGTCTGTGTGCGGTAGCAGGAAGACTGAGCAATGAATGACGTTAATCAAATTTGTAACGCAAGAATAAAAACAGTAATTCTTCCGCCTGGCCATTTAATTTGCTTGTTTGAATGAAGCCCTACATTTTTTATCCTCTTCTGCTGTTGCTTTCAATTGTTGTGTCTACAGCAGTTATGCAAAGCACACTTCTGTTATACTTTAGAAACAAAAATTTCGAAAATAATCTGAAATATTCAAAACAAAATTTTTAGAGCGTATTTGAAATAATTTTGTTGTTTCAAGAGTTCATCTACACATACATATGTATAAGTAGAAGGAAGCTGAAGTACAGCAAAGAACTATAACAATATTTGTAGGTTTTGGAGACATTCCATTCTTGTAACGACTGGCAACTGTCAAATATCTAATATTAATCCATTTGTCCAAATTAAGGAGCCAAGATACTGTGCATGCATGTGAAAGTATAGTTCACGTAAATACGCAGTAGATTGTACAGGTACTACGTTCTCCAAGCGATATGGGTTTTTTCATACCTCAGTGAATCTAAAACCCCCCATACACGCTCGAGTATGTTGGGCGAGCGTGTTGGTAAAAGTAGTTGGAAGCTGGCTTGGCGAACATGCTTGAAGGTGTGTGAGAACGTCGAACATAATTGGCGGTTGGAATGCTGTGCTCGTTGTGCGGCTTGCTGATCCCTACCAACATGTACCGAGCGTCGAACATGTTGGGACGTGTATGGTGATTTCGCGAGCATGTTGGTGATTAGCCATAGTTTCTGATAGTCGTGTGAGAGGTGTACACCAATTGTTGTAATTTTTCTTTTGGATAATGTCGTTCAGTGAGAATAAAAACTTTTGAACACCATTCATAAGTGTTTACCGAGAACAGAGGGCCCTATGGGATGTAAGAAGCAAAGAATATAGCAATAAGCACATAAAAAGGAATAGTTATGGTGTGCTTATAGAACAGGCTAAAGAAATAGCCACTCACAATCGCAATCGTAGTTTCTAAATTCATCGTCCAAGCAATGAGGCTCGCGGTTTTAAATTTTGAACTGAAGTTGGTTAAGTTCAGTGCGTGCGTGTGTGGGAACCGTCGAGCATGCTCGGTTAGAAGTTGGGTTCGAGGTAATTTCTGCGAGCCGAGCATGCTCGAGCGTGTATGGGGGGTTTAAAACGCCTGCAGTTTTATTATTTCTATGCGAGTAGGTATATTTGACGAACTCGATTATTCGCCGACAGAGATAAATCATGTGCGTAATGTTAATTTAAATGATAAAAAACATTATTTTAGATTAAGGTAATGGCTTTCTTTTGTAGTCGATTCAAGAGCGTAATATGAAATTTTAATAGGCCTGAAGAGAAAAGTATTTTTTTTTAATTAATTTTTTATACAAACCCGTACTTCTGTAAAGTTAGCCAAGTCGTGCGCTCAGCTTTTAAGGTAATTGTTCGCGGCGTTTATGTTCGGAGCATGATGAATGTAACAGTTCCAGGCAGGTCGTGCAATAAGTCACTGCCTCGCGTAAACGTAAATTAACTATTATTCAAGGTAATAGCGTATCATAAAATTGATTGATGCTAAGACTAGACTCTTGTCTTTTCTGGTTATTGTAAGTTTACGGCGCATGCACCTCGATAGAGATTTACATTAACTTTGATTTATCGCCGCATGCCTGCGGAATTATAATGGCGTGGAAATAAAACTGCAAGGTAAGTGAGTACTCGTGGCTTATAAGCTTTGCGCGAGTGGTTCAAGTTCGTCAAGTGTAAAAGTAGCTTACTGGTTGGGGTTACTTTGTGTAACATTCATTAGTGAAGACTTGTTATAAAAAGGTTTTGAAAACTACGTAGAGTTATTCAGCAGACAAATGAACGTTAATTTGCATGTTTGCAACATTGTAAGTTCATCGATTTATCTTAATTATAATACACTTAAGAACGAATTTATCATTTTATGTGATCACTATACAATAAACGAAGATTATTCGTAAGCATGTAGCCAATATAGTTTTTGGTTTCTTAATAGATTTGATTAGCTTCAAAATGTTATCCTGTTTAAAGAATAAATAATTGAAATGATCTTTTATACTTCAACCTAAAATGCAGTCAGTAGTAAAATGAAAGAACAAATTAGAAAATGACATGAACATTTTATTCACATGTATGGAAAATCAAGGTAAGTTTAAAATTTTATTTTATTTCAAATTTTTATTTATTTATTTTTTTAATGTAGTTATAAAGCTTTATAAATAAGGCTCACTTTTATATCATCGATTCGTTTTTATTTATCTAAAAATTGAATAAGATCTACAAGATAGTTTGAGTGTACGGAATGACTTATTGGCAAAATACGGAATAAGAATGAACAAAAATAAGGAATTTCGTGAGAAATACGAAATACATACAGAAAGGAGTTGAAGGGAATAAGTTAGCAAAGTTAGCAACTTAGAAGTTATAGTAGAAGAAATAAGAAACACAAAAGAATAGACAAAGCACGAAGTGAACAAAATATTTAATTAAAAACAAGAAAGAAAAGTGAAGAAAAAAGCCGCACATATGAATTTGCGGTGGTAATACAGCAAAAGAAACAAAATTCAAATTTCAAACCAACGAAATCAAAAGTCTAAGAAGAGTTGTAGGTGTCGCGAGGACGGATAGATTTAAGAGTGGCCATTGTAAAAAAATGTGAGGAGCCAATTTTTTTGGAAAAAAAAGGAAGACATGAAGACCTATAGAGACCTGGTACAATGTAAACAAGAAAGGTGTTGACAAAAATATGAAAGACTTGGAACAGAATCGAACAGTATATAAAAACGAACGGAAAAATTGGTGAAAGAAAAATTGAATTACACTTCTACACCTCAAAGAGTACAAGAGGAAATTTAATTATATTTATATCTACATACAATAATATGTACATAGAAATAAACATTAAAGTTTCTCTGGTATTATGTTTATATGTATGTTTAGATCCCGCGCTATTCTACATTCACTGATCGATCCAAATTATAACAATCAAAAATAAAACTGAAAAAATGACGGGGCTAATTAAAATATTAAAAGTGGAAAAGCTTTACAACATGATACCTGACATTAAAAAACATATCAGAAAACTTCTAAAAGAAACCCATATTGGTTTCTGAAGATTCTGAAATGTCAATAATATTACCTTTTCATAAAAAAGGAAGTAGAAATGAAATGATTAATTATCACCAACGAATTTTCAAAGGTTTTGGAAAAAATCGTACATACAAGAATGTATTTATAACATTTTCGCTTACTATTTGACACTCAATATGGACTTAGAAGTAGCATGTTGAAGTAGCATGCGTGTATTGATTTCGTTGTAAATGCCTACCACTCTTTAGATAACAATACGTACGTTGTGTTGCTGCTATGAGCTTTCATCTCAGTAAAGCATTTGACGCTGTACAACATGAATTCCTATTGGCCAAACTATTTTCGTTAGGGATACGGGGCAACTTCTAGATTGGTTGAGATCATATCTGAGTAATCGAACCCAGAAAGCGTGCATCTATGGATAGTATTCCAAAAAAGTGGATGTCAATCGTGGCGTCCCACAAGGATCAATTTATTCTTAATCTTTATCAATGACTTGCCCAAAAGTATCAAGTGTTCCGGAAAACTCATTTCGTTTGCTGACGACGCTTCAATAACACTGAGTAACAAAATTCGATCAAGTTCGTGTTTATTTTAGCTTATCGGTGTTTATTAGTAGTTTAGGCTCTTCTAGGTAAGACCATGCAAGAAATTTCCTTCTCGTGTCGGTAGGACCCTCAAAAGCAGGAAAAAAGTATTTTCTCAAAATTTTTTAATTATGAACAAAAGAAAAACAAAATTGTATTAACAAATAATCAATTCAAAAATTATAACAGTAAACGTAAATTAACAAAAAGTAACTTCAAAACTAATTTTGAATTGCTTTCTACGGTTGTGGGAACTACTGTGATGGCGAATTAAACCCCAAATGTAGTCCGCCCTCAGTGCAACATCCCAGTGTCCTTGATATCGCTTTTCCACATCTGCGATATCCTAGTGGAAACGCTCACCATATTCGTCACTAACTGCTCCCAAATTTGGTCTAAAAAAATCCAAATGGGAATGCAGAAAATGGAGTTTGATTGACATCCTGCAGGCGAGTTGGTGAAACGACTGAATCAAATTTTGAACAATTCCTTTATACTTGTCGTTCTTATGATTGCCAAGAAAATTATCCACTATAGCAGCCTAAAAGATTGCCAAGCATTTTTCTCTATCACAGTTATTTTATCTTCCAAAATTTGTGATTTTAGCATCTGCCGAACTTGAGGCCCCGTAAATACGCCTGCTTTAATTTTGGCATCTGATACTTTTGGAAACATTGATCTAATTTCCAAAAATGCTTCTGAAGAATGATTCAGTGCCTTAACAAATTGTTTGATAAGACCTAATTTTATATGTAAAGCTAAGTACACACTGGAGGAACAATCGAGAACTTTTAGTTTCTGTTCCCTGTTCCTTGAAAAAGTTACCGGTAGTTTCCGAAAGTTTCTTTAAGTTTCTTCATGTTTCTGTTTCCAGTAACAAAAGTTACTGTTTGTTGCGTGTTTCCATTCGGAGCGGTAAATATCAAAGGAAAATGGGAAACAAGCAGCAAGATGCAGGAACAAAAAAGGTAGTTCCTTCAGTGTGTACACCTTGTCACCAGTTTTGGTAACGACTTGTAGTAATCAACACCATATTGTGCTTGAACTTTTAAAGAATCATTTGCTTTAAAATGTCTAGCAAAGTAAGGATCGATACTACTTAGGGAATATTTTATGTTGAATTGAAGAAACATATAAAATTTTTAAGATGACCATCTGTTAATAAATCATTTTTTGTAAGTGGTAAGCCGCCACAATCAACTCGCTCTTGGAGGCTTGGACGCACTCAAACAAACTCTTCGTTTTCGTTAACTAATAACAATATAAGCTGCAGAAGCGAGAAGTACGTCTTCTTCAGTCACGACTCTCAACAATATTAATTTGTTTCTTGTGTGTGTACAGATTGTTACGTGCAACAATTTACAACAATAGAACAGAAACAAAATTCAGATGTTTCTTTATTTTGCTACCTTTAGTGTGGACAAAATGTTTCCATAAGTTGACGAAAGTTAAAAACTTTTTGAAACATTTAACAACAACCATCAACAAAAAGTTCCTGTGTGTTCCTCCAGTGTGTACTCAGCTTAAGGGTTGCAGGAAAATCTTGTTGACGGCAACAAGGGCGTTACGAATGACGTTATGATGCCCAGGTATTAACTGCTCCCTGACTGACCAATCGCGTCCAATAAAATGTTCTGAAGTTGCTCTGCTATCCCAGAGGCAAAGAAAGCACGAATATTTCGTGTAATCCGAGTAAAAAACTGCAAGGCATTTTTGAATGAAATTAATACGTAATCTTACGTAAAACAGAAAAGGAGCAGTATCTCTCAACGTACCGACACAAGAACAATAAAAACCGCCTACTACGTTTTAGTTAGACAAATTTTATCGTTTTATGCAAAAAAAGTCCAATAAACAATTTTGCTGTTACACAGTGTAATTATTTTATCAGATTCTGATGCAAGAAATTTAGAAAATAACCTAAAAGAAGTAGCTTCTCATTTTAGTCAATGGTGTTCAAAGACTAACTTCATGTTAAATAGTGCTAAAACAGTGCGTATAAATTTCTACCAACGAAGAGTGCTGCCACCTCTATCAGTTTCTGTTAATGGGAATAATATTAATTTAACAGAGTGCATCCGAATTCTGGGATTAAACATTGATTGCAACTTAAATTGGTCTGAACATGTAGATATTGTGTGCAAAAAAGTCAACGGTGCGTACTTTGCAATCTCAAAACTAAAACCTTGTATGGACATAAACTCTCTTTTGCAAATATATTATAATGGGCTTGTCCACTCGTCTTTAGTATACTGTTGTGAGCTATGGGGTAACTCAGGGACGGGCACAAGCTCGCCAAAAGCTCGACCCCCACCCCCCAATTATTTGCGACGACCTCGATGTTTCAGACAAACAAGCGCCGGCACATAACTGACTCAGTCGTATCAACGAAATCAAAAACAGAGATCGCCGAGCGAGTTAGTTCATGTTGGTTTATTAGCGTTTAACAGTGTCGTACAAGTTCGGGACCATTTTAAATTGAAAAACAAACCTTTTTTAAACAATATTTATAATAATTTTCGGTTTAATTCAATACGAACAGCATCAAAACGAATACACCGCGCCGCCGCCGTCTACAATTTTATATTTCGTGGGACCAAGCTAGCTGCAATCGACACTCGTTTAACCTATTACTTAGCGTAGTGGGAGATACTTCCCCTTTCCATGCCCATGCCTGGGGTAACTTATGTCATGCCGAGAGAGTATTCTTAGCTCAAAAACGTGTAATATTGTATTACATATTTACACGTAGGTACATTTTATTGTTAAACTTTTAATGTGTTCTGTTACTGTCTTTTGATATTTTAATGTGTATTCTTGCCATCACACATTTTTACATAATGTTAGGCAACCTCTTTGTCTGTAATTAATTCTTATTATTTAACAACATGCTATTGACATATCACACCTAATTTTTGTAAAGTAGCAATCGATCAATAAAGAATGACATGAAATATACTGGTTTCGAAAAGGTTGAAATGTTCATGATCTTTCCCATAAACAAATAATAGAGAAGCTTAAGCGAGCAATTAAGAGCATATTTTATATTTATCGACTTTGAAAGAGCATTCGATAGGGAAAAACACCAAATGATAAAATTTAGTAAAAAGAAGACTGAGCAGCAAAATGATAAAAGCAATAAAGAACACTTACAAATTAAACATGAACCATGTAATCAGCAAGAACAAGACTTCAGAAAAATTCCAAGCGAAATAAGGGTCGTGAGAAAGAGTATTGAGCCCAGTCCTGTTCAATGTGTAGCCACAGACGCTGCTTTATGTGTGAGCCCATCGTCAGTGAAGTTCGTACCCCCATGAATTTTTAATTTATGTATAAAACAAGTACGGAATTTTGCAAACGTCAATACCAAAGATCCTAATCAGAAGACGACCGCAAGATAGCTCAAGGAGACTTGTCAAAAGCAGATTATCTCTGATCACGATCAGGCTCAGGTTGAAGGAGTGTTTGTCGGAGCATTGGCAATGATACGAGCTACAATTGAGTCTTATATATTTCTGGCAAATCCCTTGGTCGAAGAGAAAATTACAATATAACATTTTTCAGTGCTTTGACAAGCACTCCTTCAACATCAGCCTGAGCAAAGATAATATACTTCTGGCAAGTCTCCTTGAGCTATCTTGTCGTCGTCTTTGCTATTGACCTTCGCAAAGTTCCGTATTTTATACATAAATTAGAAATTCATTCGAAGGGGTACGAACTTTACTGACTATGAGCTGGTAGATATAATTTTGGACATCGATAAATAAGTGTAAGTCATCAGCAACCTCCGCATCAAATGTAGTAAGGGATTTCCCGACATCTTTATAAATGAGTGAGACACGTAAAGAGACAACATTAACATTAATATTCTTCCGAAAGAGGAAGTGTGCTGGGAATAGCAAGGCAGGGACAAGTACAATGTGTTTTTTTAAAGATAACTGCAGTTTACTCAAGATAAGCATTTCATAAGGGAATCAAAACGTAAGACGGTTCAAATGACATTCAAGACCATTTAAAAAATTATCTTGTATCTATGATCCTGTGAAAAAGTAAATAATAGTCAACGGAACTCGGAATTCTAGGCTATTCAATATCTTGGGAAAGAGGAATTTGTAAAGGTAGGTTCCATTTTAGTTGGAATCTAAACTAGTAGACTTAAGGGCCTATTCTGCATCGATGACGTTAAATTTAAAGGGTTGTTAAATTCCGTTACCGTGGTAACAGCCAATCACAAGATTCTATTTTGAATTTTAACGTACCCTTACAGAATAAGTTACAGAATAGCCCCTTTAATAAGCTATCTAAATCACTTGTTCACAACATATTCCAAAAGAGCTCGTGATATTATTAATAAAATGATGCAGTTCAGATATAGAAAAATTAAGTACGGGATTCAAAAAACTACAAGTAACAATTACGAAATTGCTTTAGCCAATTGAGAAGGCAACAATATAGATATATACAGGCTGACTTTAATAGTTGTGCAAAGCTTGAAATATTTCACGCAACATATGGTGACAGAACTGCCGGACTGCTTGCATGTGGATGACAATAAACTAAGAAATAACAAGTATTTCTTTTAGCACCGATTTATTGCCTCTCAATTGTGTATTTCAAAGCGTGATGCGTTTAAGGCAAGTCAATTTTAAGAACAGGGAACAGTGCATGAGCAAGGGCGTCATCGATCTTGCAAAGTAATAAATTCTTTCCATACATTCCAGCGATCTCAAATAAATGATGCTCCGATATTTTTTCGCGCATAATACGATAGCCTCCTGAAAATACTTGCACAAGGTGGCATTTCGTATGAACATACGGAGGTGTTTTTTGCACGATTCTAAAGAATAGATCTCAGCGTGTAAGTGTCAATAGCCAGTTGTCGGCAGTTCGGCCAGTTCTTGCCGGAATTCCTCAAGGTTCAATTTTGGGTCCGTTACTTTATTCCATATATACGAGTAATTTTGCAATCACGGTTGAAGTTCAGTAACATCCATTTCTACGCTGATGATACACAGATTTATTTATCGTTTATGCCAAATCAGGTTGATGTAGCTTGCAGAAAAATTAATGATGATATCAACAACTTAATTAATTATGCAGCGGACCACTCTTTAAATATTAATGCGGACAAATCATCAGTTTTATTATTCGGTCCTAGGAAAATTCGCGAGCGCATGATGAATGAGATACGTATTACGGTGGGCAGCACTACTCTACCAATTGTCTCTGAAGCAAAAAATCTGGGTATCATCATGGATCATAAACTCCGATTTAAAAGTTACATTTCGAAGTGTATTCAACGAGCATTCTGCAATTTAAAACTAATTTTTAATAACAGATATTCTTTAAGTAAAAAAATGAAATTACAGTTATGTGAAGCGTTAGTACTCTCCCACTTTAATCATTGCGACGTAGTTTATGGTCTATGTATTGATTCTTTAGACAAATATCGAATTCAGAAGGTGCAGAATGCATGCCTTAGATTAATTTTTGGTATCAAGAAAAATCAACATATTTCCTGCAAGTTGCCCGAAGTTGGTTGGTTGAATATGAGTAATCGCCGCAAACTGCATTCAGCAACACTCTACCATCAGATTATTTCGTATCTATATAATAAAATTAGTTATAGAACGGATATCCATAATCTAAATATTCGATTTAAAGGTTTGTTAACTCCACCACCTCATAAAACTGCATTCTTTGAGCGATCCTTTACGAATGACATTGTTAAAACTTACAATAATTTTTGTAATAGTTGGAAATCCAGTTCTAGACATTATTTTAAAATTATCTACAAATTATTCTTATTTCGTGAGCAGCAAGTTTAGGTGGGCCTATACTGGGTCATGCACTTCTAAAATTAAGATTGGTTAAGTATTGGATTATCTTGCGTGCCAAAATATTAAATATTAATATTATATACTTTTAAAAGGTTAAGTGTAAGAGCAGGGACCTGCTACGGCAGGTACTCTGAACTTCGCCTTTTTCCATTGCCAGTGTATGTGTAAGAACTCTTTTATATATGTAATGATGGTAGTGGAAATAAAGTCATTATTATTATTATTATTATTATTATTTTAATTTCACCCTGTAGAATATGTCAAAGAATGGAATGATGACCAACAGAAAAACAACGAAGTTATGCAATGAACTCTCGTTGACAATTAATTATTTATTTAAGATTATTTTCGCCCTCTCCTAGGCTTCCGAAATACACAAATCAAATACGTACCAAATAAATAATTTCACCGAGTATAAAATTTTTCCTGTCGGTACCTACTTTACGACAGCACAATAAACTATTGAATGTTCCGATTTAAATGACAACTGCGAATGACAATTTCAAATCCTTATCAGCAATTAGTGGAGTCGTCGACTTGAAAGTCGTTATTGTAGAGATAGACCATTGAATTTCATTTTTTTTTGAAGATTGGTGAAAAAATTTAGTCTCCTTAATTTATTGAAAATAAAAAATGTAATCTTAATTACATGTCGATTTAACGCACGTGCATTTTAACACGGACGTTTTAATTGCGCTTTCATCTAAGATAATTTCCTGCGACCCTCATGAGCGCGAGTTAATTTATTTTTAGATATCCTGCGCGCAAGAAAGTGGTTTAAATCATATTTTTTCTGCACACTTACATAAATTCTAGGCAAACGAGATTGGAAAGTCGAGGCAGCTGACGGTCTCTTACCTGCAATAGAACGGTTACATTAAGTCGTAAACATTTTATCGAACTGGAATTGCAGGAAAACGAAAAAGAAACGAACGCTGCCGCATTATTTTGTCGCTCGAGCCGATCGAGTATTTCTTTCTTTGCTTGAAACGGCACGCGTAATAAATTGCAAATTATACGGGAGCTTTCGTGTTCCTGCTTGAATTCAGAATTTGTTCACATAAAGTTACGTTTATCCGTTTTTAAAATTACGCTTTATTTTGCTTCGGAAATTAAATTTATTTTTTTTAAATTGCGGAGAAAAAGTCGAAATAAGAAAAGTAAATAAAACAGAATCAAACGTACATGTTTAAAGTGTGACTTTATTATTACTGTCAATTTGTTAATACAAAAAAAAAAAAACTTTTAAGTCGAGCAAAAATATATTAAAATAATTACACTTAATAACGTTTCGCAAGATTTGTTAAATTCATTTAATCCAATTGTTAAACTAATTCAATTTTAATTAGAATCCAGCATGATCAAAATTCTAAAACTATTGTACAAATTGTAGGATAATAATGAGACTAAACCCCTGATATAAATTTTATTTCGCTTTAGCTTCGAAAGTTTCAAACATTTACCTTTCAAAGAAAATTATTAAAAAATTAAATATCACGACAAATTAGAATGACATTATAATGCTACTAGATGGAAAAAAGCACAAGAAAATTTTCTTTTTAAATTATGATATGAGTATGATTGGGATATAGATAGATGCAAATTTAATCAGTTGTTTCGTAAAATGCAGATTTAATAGTTACATTATAATGTTTAAATTTATCATATCCATTGTTCACTGCACAAATTAGTTTCGCTCACCGCACTTGTGTGAATACTATTTTAAGAGTGAACACATGTTTCGTCCGTGATGCGAACATCAGTGCTAGACTAAAAGTCCATATCGATTGTTATTATACGTAAACCATTAAGTTAAACCATTAAATTAGTATTTCGTGGAACATTATTTTTCTATGAAAATTTGTTGATTATCATAATATTTCAGACTTTGTGACATTATTCTAACATCCACTTGAACTTTCATGGATTATTCAGGCTTCTTCAAACCCACACCATTATGTCCTTATAGTTCTAACCCCTTCAATTCTTCTTTTCTTTCACCCAACTTCTTTAAAAAAATAAGTGTCATAATTCTTCTTTCATTGGGTGTGTTTTATTGCAAATGTCCTACTCGATCTATATAGAACAAGTAGAATCGTTTAACCAATAAAACGTTTTGCTGGATGAGAAGACAAGTTGGCGCTGAAATTTAAATTTTACAAAAGGGCAGAGAAAAATACCCCTGCCTGTGACAACCTTATTATAGTATATTATTTTACAAGTTTCACGAGAAGGCTTATTGTAACACGAGTGGGGTTAGGGTACGACGAGCGAAGCGAAGCAAGCTCGGAGTGCCCTAACAGAACGAGTGGTACAATGCCTCTTGTGAAACGTGTAAAATATACTATTTTTTCTACTTTGCGTCACTTATTGAACAAAAATATGAAAAATATTGTTAAAAATCGGATCTCGTTAGTATATGGAGAATTATAGTTGTAATGCGTGACAACAGTGACAACCTTTCGTTTTAAACAAAAATCACATTGACAAGTTATTAATTTTTCTTATCCAGCTTCATTGTAAGTACTCTGTTAAATAACAAATAAATAATGAATTATTTTGTAAAATCTATTAAATATTTTCAATTAAAAATTAACTAAAATTCTTGGTGTCACAATGAGTTCATTGTGAACGCAAAGTAGAAAAATAAATTTATTAATGAATTTATTGTGACGATGAGTACCAGCAGATACATATATCCTGAATGATGAGGAGGAGCTGGTACCAATTGATGACTTTGAAGAAGGTACGTATAAAAGTAATAATAGTCCGTTCCATTCGTCAGGATTTCGAGTTCTGAACCGTTCAAAATCTTACTGAGCATGAGCAGTGCACAAAATTGGATATAAATTTCATACTGCGCATGATTTGACCGGTTCAGACCTTGAAATTCTGTCAAATGGAACAGACCTATTACCTACTACTCGCAGAAATTTTAATTATTCATATCGAAAATTTAACCTAAAAAAGTGGGTATTTTATTAGGAGTAAGTATTTTTGTTTTTAGAAAGTGAAGTCGAAGAGGATGTAGAAGTACCTCAAGAAGTTCAGGAATTTCCAATTGAAATTTTAATTATGCAAAGTTCAAGTTCAACAAGTGTAAATTATACCTAACTAGGTACAAGTTTTGATAACAGTGTTTTTAGAAAAAGAAGGTTACTAGTGGGTGGATGCGGACACAAAATTATTTATCACGTTCTTAATCAGGTACAAAGCTAAACTTGAAAATTCAAAATATAAGAAAAGGGACATTTTTGGATCAATCTCGAAAGAAATGGATCGCACATCAAACAAAAAGTAGCAACCGACTCCTATACAGTCTGACAACAGATATAAGTCATTACTAAGAAAATTTAAAGAAATAAAGGATCACAATAATAAGTCTGGCAACGCCTTAAAGAGATGGAAATACTTCGACCAAATGGAAGAGTTCATGGGTGTAAAATCAAACATTACATCAGTGGCTTCGTGTTCCAGCCTGGACTTACAAAAATCAGAAAAAAGGACTGTGTCAAATTTGAAAGAGATATTGGGTAGGTAATTTATTATGTTTGCTTTGTTTAATGGAAAAATTAATACCTTTTAGCCCCCCAGAAACAAAACAAAAGAAAAATTGACAAGACTAATGAAAACAAACCCAAAAGACCTCGATCTGAACTCATCGAATTCATGAAAAGCTGTGAAGAAAAGATTGAAGCCAGAGAGAAAAAGAGACTGGAACTTCAAACCGAACAACATGAGGACTTTAAAGTTCTTTGAGCAAACTTTTAGAGAATTTTAATTATAATTTAACTTGAAGGCTTCCGCGGTCGTCGTCCATGTTTGAATTGGCTTCCGGTTGGAACCGCGTCACGTTGACTTCCTTCTACTGCCGATGTTTCGTTCTTCATCCCTGAAGAACTTCTTCAGGGCTGCTGCTGCTGGTCAGTTTCAACGACTAACGAGAAGCAGCAGCAACACTACCAGCAACAGCAGCCCTGAGGAATTTTTTCTGGAATGAAGAACGAAACATCGGCAGTAGAAGAAGATTCCAACCGGAAGTCAATTCAAACAGCTTTAATTATAGTTTCCACCTACCAACAAGTTTGTTATAAGAAAAAGTATTTTTGTTGTCTGAAACGGAGAAACTGTTTAATAAAGAAACATTTTCAATACATACTATTTTTTTAAGATTTAATATTTATTAATTGGATACAATTCATCCATTACCTACTTTTGCAGACACATAAGTAAAATGTAATAATCATGATGTACCGTGGGTATTAAGATGACATTGAACATTTATGTTATCTTAATGCACTTGGATAACACCTCATTTAAATACACCGACAATTTTTAATATGATGCATCAGTTTTTTAATGTCGTTCAAATAAGTTCGCTTAGATCACAAATAACACTAATTGAGCATAAAATAACACAACAAAATAGCTGCACAAGTTATGTTACGACAATACATCATGTCAATTTTCGACAGCGAGAGCAGTTATATTGATAACAGCGCTGTTATTCTCGACACCAATGATACAAAATAGGCCTGAATAATAATAGTTATTTATGTATTAAGGGCATAATTAGGAGATTATAGCACGAGAATATGTTTAAAGCACGACGCGGCGCGGAGTGCTTTTAAATGCTCGAAGGCTATTATCTCCAATTATGCCCGGCGTACATACAACCATTGAATTTAATCCTAATCTAGAACGGCAACGCAATGCTTAAACTGGCAGCCAGAAATTGGAGGTTCACGCGATTAACTGATGTATGTTGACGCTAAATAATCTGGTTGAAGGATAATTTGCAAAGATGTAGACTCCCTATATTACTATACCTACACCTACACCTTTGCAAATTATTCTACAACCAGATTATTTAGCGTCAACGTGCATCAGTTTATCGCGTGAACCTCCAATTTCTGGCTGCCAGTTTTAAGCATTGCATTGCCGTTCTAGATTAGGTTTAAATTCAAAGATACAACGTTTCATTTTTATATTTTGGCCTTAAAATGGACAAAATTTATGGATTCAATATTTTGATATCGTACGCGAATGATGTGCACGTTGTTTCCATAAAATAGTTATGTAGATTGTTTCCTACTACGGTTTTTTTACAACTTTAAAGCACTCGGGCAATAAAGGCCAAATTATGCTCCCAATTAAGTGCCAATAAACGAGATTATGGTTCCAAAATAAAATAAATAATTTTATATTAAATTATTGCCATTTAACTTTACAATCGAGTTGCCAGAGAAGTCTCTTTTCATAAGAAATGAGCTTATGCAAATTTAATAATCACTTGCTTTACAAAAAAAAAAAATTAAGTACAGTTCATTTTTTTTATTATATGCCGATCGATCGATCGATAAGTCTAAAAACTTTTTTGTTCTTCTAACTTTCGCCAGACAGCGTTGCGGCTTTTGATATGTCACGTCATTTCGACATATATTTTTTTAATTCAGACTCATACGATCGGCATATAGTGAAGAAATGATCTGTACCTGTACTTAACACAAAATATAACATAAGGAATAAAATAAATCTAAATCCAAATGTGTTTAATTAAAAAAAATAATTAAATCAAAATCAAGTTGGTAAAGTTCGTTAATGCATTGACAAAGTTAGTGGACGATCGTGTACAAACTTCTTGATTTCCATACAACGCAAGCGACAGTGGGAACCCGTTTTTGAAACCTGAATAAATTAGGAAACTTTTAAACTCGGTAATTATGAGAATTACGCATTGTGTTTATACACTGTCCCGCCGACAAAGACACATTGTCTTGATGGTCCCAACATGAATAACTGGTTCGGTTTCTTGCAGCACCAAAACCGAAATCAATATTCTCCTCACCTTGTTGACTCGTACGTTAAGAAATCGTTTCTTTCACGATTAACCTCGCAAATCTCACGTTCGTTTTTAAGAAACGCCGACGTTTAAGAAAACTGAGAAAAGAAAGAGTGTGGTGCTGCCTCGTTTGCGTTCACTTGAGATGGAAAAAGTTCCAGGAAACGTAATTAGACGAAAGCAAATGTTTAAAGTGGTGTTGATGCTAATAGGCTCACAAAACGGCTAGCGTGAGAATGGTCTTTCCCTGTTTCGTTTGTGTGTAAGTGACGGTTAATTAGTTAGGATATTTGGAGATGTTACATGTTTGCGTGGTTGACGGGTAAATTTAACCATTGAATTTGCTGCCGCTTCCGGTTTCGCACGTTACGTTAATACTCTAAAGTTTCCTGCTTAATAAATTTATTAAAGATGTGAGAATGTGAATTACATTACTTATTACAAATAGCAATTATTTACTCTGCATTCTCATTTTCTGTTTTATAACATAATGTTTATTTTTTCATAGCAACTTCCACATAGAATTAGCTAATCCTTAATGTGTTACCAGAAAGGACTCTTTCTATTTCCCTCTTAGATGCATCTTAGGTTATCAAAAGTGATAAATCTTTTCTTATCTATCGAAAGTGATAAATAAACCATTTCGCGAGACATCAAGCGTCTAAATAAAAACCTGGTCAAGTAGGTTGTGATCGAGAATTTATCCATCGCATTTACATAAGAGAATTACTAAATGTAGCCTGCTTGTAGGTTTTTATTTAAACACTTGTTACTTTAATATATTTTTGTTCCATTTAAAGTTGTTTTCTTTTCCACATTATATCACGAGCAAGCACTGCACTAAATTACTTCTTTATGGTTCAATTCTTCAGTTCGCAGTTTACCGCTGAGAATCTACAATATCTCAAGGATATTAAAACTTAAACGGTCTACAGATGGAACAATCAGTTATACAATCCGTCGTACAACTGGAGTTGGTTCGACGGTTGGACCGACAATTGCAAGGTGAACCGTACAATCAGGTTGTACTGCGCGATCATATTGGATGGCAGTACAATACATCCATAAAATATGTGGTACAACTGGCAATGGAAAAGCCTTTTGGAGCGACACGAACATCGAGTATACGTATACAAAATTATTTATGTTTAACGGTCGATTGTATACAGATTCAAGGAAAATATCGAACCAACTAATACTTAAACACATAAATACTTTTAAAAACCCATATAAAATAAAAACTTAAATTTCAGGAAAGTTGTTCCAATAATAATGTGGATTCCATGGAATCCTGTGGCTATGAAGAAAGAGGATCCGTACATGTAAGTCGTCCATCTTGTTGTACAATAGATCGTACGACAGATCGTACAACAGATTGTACTGCAGAATGTACTACAGATCATACAACAGATTGTACAACAGATTGTAGCGCCTGTAGACTGCTTTTGTTTAAGAACTCTGTTGCAGAACACATTTCCGATCTAATTAAACATGTTTCTGTGTCATGTATAGTCATTATTCTCGTTTATTATCAGTTTTTGATTGCTCTTAGATACGAAAGTTTTCTGTGAACTATCAGGTTTTCGTTTTGAAAATGCCTTGAATGTCGCCCTTTTGATACGTACTTACTACCTATCTATCAATTTTTGTTGGTCTTCAGAGGCTATTTATAACGTGCTCTTCACAAAACTTAATAATTAATAACAAAGAGTATTCATTTCCTTTTCATTAACTTTAATAATTTTTATTGATTTCATTCCAACCTTCCTTGAATTTAAATTAACAATAATGGAAATAATAGACATCTTCGTATTCTATTTTTCTTAGAAGCTTGTGTTCTTTCTTTATATTTTGTATTTTGATTCGTGATATGCCAAGAAAGAATAAGAATGAAATTAGTATAAGAACGTTATAGTTGAATCCGTAAGAAAAGGGAGGAACGGGACAGCCTAAGGGAACACTAAGAACAAGAACACTATGAAAAGACTAGAAATTCAGTTTTTTTTAATCTGTGGTGGTTGCCCAACGGGGTCCTAGGTCAAAGACTTGTCAGGACCTCAGGAGCGGGAGTGTATTAATAGTTAGTAGGTATTACTATGGAAAAGAGAGAATGAAAACGACACCGTCTGTGGGAGATACGGTAAGAAAGGAATAAAAGTGAAGAAGAAAAATGTCATACCTGACTTAAGAATTCAATCAATTCTTCAAAGTCGTAAAAGACTTTGAGAAAAGTCAAAGGTGATGAGTGCAGGCAACCCAAGATTTGCGTTTTAATTATTGAGAAGATGCTCTTTGAAATACTATACATAAAAGTAATTAATCGTAAAGTAATGAAAGTGCCAAAATACAAGGAGAAGAAGCATGTGAGCCGAAATTGTGCTTTACATTTAGGACACCATATTATATAACATGTTTGACCATTCTGTGAAATTATTGCTCTTAATTCGAATACACTCTATATACTATAGTTTTGGTCATGAACACGAAAAGGTTGTTATTTAAAGCAGTTCTAATTTACACCTTTAATTAATGGAGTTTCAATAAATAAAAATGAGAAGTGAAATAAGCCATTGGTTATGCTAATGTAAACGAATTGATTTGCATTCATTTTCGCAATTTTTTGAGAAACTTTGGTTAAACTTAGGTAAACGACAGCGTATAAATTAACCGTCACGAATTAATTATCTGGTTTGCGATTTCGTAACGAGCAATCTTCATTAGGTAAGTTTTTTGTTTTTGATTTCATGGAAATCTTCAGTACATCTTCAGGTGTGTACTGAAGATGGCAGCGTAGTTGCCCTTTTACGTATCTAGGTATGTAAAATAATTATGGGAAAAGATCACTTTTTAATTAAAAAGTGAAATAATTATTTCTAAAACCACTATTCTTAAGCCAGGCGGCCACTGAACGCGAAACTAAGCGAAACTAAGTTTTTTGAAAATTTGATCCATTGTAATCTTACCTGAACGTGGCAACTAAAGCTCAGGGAAGCGAAGTTAGGATAGCAAAGATATAAAAACAATGTTTATCTTCGCTCGATTGCCTCGTCCGCGTAAGATTACGTTGGATCTAATTTTCAAAAAACTTAGTTTCGCTTAGCTTAGCTTAGTTTCGCGCGCAGTGGCCGCCTGCCTTAAGAATAGTGGCCTTTATAGTTGAAGAATTATTTTGAAAAAAGGAAATAAAAGATTTTCTAAGTTTTCAGATTAACTTTAAATAATTTAAGTATGATGAATTGAAGAATAAAATATAAGTTCAGATAGGTATTATTATAGGTTCCATCGTTGTAACGAAAAGTATTATAAAAAAAATTTAATGAATTTGTTATACTAAAAGCATTTGTTAATTTGACCAGATTTTCCAAAAACAAAGACAGTTTGAAATATCTGTTGCCTAATTCGTCCTCTAGATAGAAACGTATTAAAACTTCTAAATTTAATTCTCCTCTGCAACAAATGCATTTAGTAATTAAAAGTGGTTTGACGGAGTGCATCTGCGAAAGAAAACATTTATAAAATTAAATTCTACTCCGGCACTCGGTGGAATTCAACTTGTAATGAGATATCAAGTGAAAGAGAGAGGCATGAAGATAATATTAATTTCATGTAATGAGACGCCGTAAGAACAGCACCTACGTACTGATTTAAATAAGAGGTGAAAGTTAAAATAAGCACCTGTATCGAGGGGATAAGTATTTTAGAAATCATAATAGAGCATCTCGCATCGATTATTTACATTGGTTTTTTCAATTGCTTTTGATAATATTAGCGTAGAAAGTTGGGAAATTACTGTACGGCTGAAAACGGCTGAACAGGTAATTGGTTTGCATCTACCGAGTTATTTCGTTGCGTAATGGATTTAATGGTTAAATTTAATTTGAAATTATGCAAAGCTGATTGATTTTAATATGCATTGTTAATTAAGAATTAATAAACTGTAACTTTAGCAATATTCAATATTACCAAAGGGGTATATTTTAGGTACTGAATAATTTATTAATTTGGTCTTATTTTGGCTTGCTCATAAATATACATACTTAATATTCATGGTAAGAAGGGGTTGTTGTATATATTGATCAAAATTTATTTTTGAAATCATTATCTGAAAAAGATTATTTCAATACATTTATTTTGTAGTTATGATCCTTTTACGTAAACATATTTTTAAAAATTATGAATTAATTTCATCGGGATCAATAAAAATGGCTACTTTAACGGTTTTACTGTTATTCATTTCATAAAAATTGAAGCCAGCCACGACATTCTGCTGAGCTGTGATTAAAATGGAACGCAATATTACGTCGAAAGGATGTTAAAGAAAAATGCACGTCATTACTCTAAAATCAAGCGCCAACTAACTGCTACTTTCGTAATATTGAGCTGTACGAGAATTTAATATCTTACGGCGCCGGGCAATTTTTCACGTTTTATCGAAACCAGAGAATAAAAGTAATCTCTTTCATCGAAGTTGTTGTGCTGGAGAATTTCTGTGCAAATTCTTCTGAAAAATACATGATTTAATTCTGCCAAAATTTGTTTGAAGTGGAGATATTACATAACAGAAATATGAATAAATTAAAACTTGATCAGAGAAAATATTTTATAGACAATCGATTCCGGTTTCATTATCATTAACGTTGACCTAAGCTGAATTAATTCTGTCATCGTCATCAGATTGGATCCAAACTCAAGTATGTTGCATTAATTTACCAGACATGGGACAAACTGAATTAGTCTGTAATCTAATGTCAAATAACTTCTTGTACACACATAAAAAATTTTGAGATAAATTGTTATCATCCTAATCAGTGTTATGGATAGAACTTTACCTATTTTCCCGATTAAAATGCGTCTAAAAGTAAGTATTAAAAAAGGTGAAATAATTTTACTAAAACAAGGATAAGCTCAACTCCTGTTTAACACCGTACATAAAGATATTATTCATAATTCGTTGATTCAATAAGTAGAAAATAAGTTAGATAAATAGTAAAACATTCTATCGGCATTGGTGAAAGTCATCACCGCACTTAATCCAAAAAAGTAAAAGTATCATCCTAAGGGCCGGTATTATAGCGTGAGTTTAATCTAAAGGTAAACTTCAGATCAATCTAATGATAATAATCAATTTTCAGTGTAATGAGTGTGAAATTATAAACACAAGTTAAAAAAATAAAAAGAGAGAAACTCGATCGAAACTAACTTCACTTATATTAACAGAAAGTTTAAGCTTCTCTTCAACGACCGGTTGTCGTTTAAACTTAGAAGGTGTTGTCATCGGCAGGTATAAAACTGGAATATCTTCAAACGTGAAGTTTAACTGCCAAACTGCAGTTTAAACTAATGCTATAATACCGGCCCTAAGGGTGTTAGATCACACTTATTTACTTTTCGTCTACTGATAAATTCTTGCTTTAGAATGCAGCCGTCATTTTATTGCGTATTAAATATAATACCAACAACAAGCGGATTAAAAATAGTGATATAATAATAAATGACACCATAGATGATAAAAGCCTTATTTACCAGGGAATATCGGCCAGGTCTTATGAATATCTACAAGGTGGTCCTGAAAGAAGGTGCCAAAAAGAAATCAGTTATAGGCGATGATGAGTAAAACTCATATACAAAAAATGTTTTTAATAAAAGTCTTTTCGTTTTTGAGATAAAAATAATTGAAAATTTGTTGAAAGTTTGCTGTACGCTAATGTTCATCTGGATTGAAAAGGTAATACTGGTTGTATAGCAACAATATTTGCATTTTTTTTAGCAACGGTACCTGTAGTATCTAAACTTATTAGCATACAGCAAATTTTCAACAAATTTTCAATTTTTATCTCAAAAACGAAAAGACTTATATTAGAAATTTTTTTTGTATATAAGTTTAACTCATCATCTCCTGTAACTGACATCTTTTTGGCACCTCCTTTCGGGACCACCCTGTATATTCCAATTCCTCCTGCAATAAGGAGTTCAATTATTTTCGCACATGAACAAGGGATAATAGACGCTTCTTATTTGATTGTTTATTTGTTGCCTCTTATAACACCTGTTACATAAGTTTTGGGAAAAAATTTAAATGCTCTGCGACATAGTAAAACCAATACATCTAGTCAACTATGGCGAAACATGTTGCTAGGGGTTCTATCAATTTGTTTAACATTTCACATTTTCGTTTGTCATTTGCGAAATGGCGTATAAACTAGATTTGCGAAAGTCCATCTACAACCTGGTTGGACAGCTGCCTAGACGAGATATAGTAAACTTGTTTCGCGGACAAAATATTTCAAAAAGTACCATATATCCGACAATTCGGGAATGCGAAGAGGAAATTCCATGTATAAACCTACCAAAAACAGACCGTCCACATGCGTTAACTGAAGTTCAAGTCAACAGACTAGTCAACCGTTCCAGAAACACCATTGGAGTGTCTACCCGCAAGCTTTCCCGTCGTTTCCGTGTTTCAAATGCTACGAAAACCCAAGAAATGCCCCAAGTATACTCCCGCACAATTGGCCAGAATCCCTGGTTGTTGCCGATCTTTGAAACGTCGTCATTTCGCCGACAACCGGATCATAATCATGTACGACGAGAAATATTTTCTATACGGATAATATTGAAGACACTCCCATTAACGTAAGATACAAAAAGAAAGCAAAATTTTCTGACAAAAATTTGTCGTGGTGCGCCATTTCTGAGGCGGGCATATCTGGGCCCTATATAGGCCATGTAAGAGGCCAGGCAGTGAATGCTGAAGTATACATCCGAAATTGCCTATCAAAATTGATTATTTTTATTAATCAGCATTATGCTAATGATGATTACTTACATGTTTTGGCCTAACCTTGCAACATCGCATTATGCCAGAGATACGCTAAACTGGTTAGAAGCCCACCATGTGCCGTATGTCCCCAGAAATGGTAACCCTCCAAATGTCCCTCAGGCAAGGCCAGTTGAAATTTTTTGGGCCCTATTGGCAAGAAAGGTGTATGATAATGGTTGGGAAGTCCAAAATGAACAACAATTGCGGCAAAGAATTCTTCAAAAAATTAGAGAAGTAGACTTAGAAAGCGTCCAAACCCTGATGCGACATGTAAGTCAAAAATTACGTCTTATTGAAGATGGAGGCCCCCTAGCAGCAATATAGCAACCAGGTGTTAAAGTCTAAGATTTATTGGTGATTGTTATGTTTACTTAATAAAGTTAAATTTAAATAATATCCTTCTATATTTTTCCCAAAACTTATGTAACAGGTGTTAATACCATGAGTAGTCAAAGTTATGTCGAATATTTTTGTGGTACTCTCACGAATGTCTGTCACGCTTGCATTTGAATACTACGAGTAGTATTCGCAAGTGTGAGAAACATGAGTGAATTCAATGAACCAAATCAATGATTAAAATAAAATATTTCAAAAGCTAGTTCGCAAACCTGCGTTACACATGATTTCATATTCATAGCAACCGGTAAATAAATTTTTGTTTAAAATACTCGCTGCAACCACTAGTGGAATACCCAGTTATATTTTCACTAGTGAAATACTCGCTGGAATATGCTGCTGCTAGGCTACGAAAGTAAGTATCTGCTATCCTAGTGGTTAATATTTGAACAATGACAGGTGAATTGAATAGTCACAAATATTTCAAAAACAATAACCAAATGCCTGCATATTTATCTAACACTTATTTCGTAAAGTTTTACATCTTGAGGTATAGGTATAAGGAAGTCTCTGTAACAAATGCAATTTTGGAAAAATGTACATTCCTATCTTTGGAGTAGTTAAAATACAAATTAAGATATAAGTAACTGCCCCAATTCTTTCATTTTCTGAATAATACTAACTCCCCTAAGATTAGAAATGCATGACACTTTCTCGATAATACTTTAGGGATACAAACTACTACTTCAGAAGTTAAGTCTTTCTCTTTTTCTGAATAATATTAACTCCTTGAAAGATAGAAATAACTACCGCAAGGATTAAAATTCCACTTCTGAAGATAACATGTACTTTTAATAAACGGAGTTGGGACGTTTACCTAACTCCGTTTATTTGAACACCAGAAACGGATGGACGCGAGGGTACACCGAAAAGAATTTGGAAAAGTGTTAGAATTAACTTCAGATTTTATGTATGCACCATGTATGTTCATCTGAAATAACGATAAAGACAGAACACAGACAAGTTACGAAATCCCGCCAGTTTTTTTCTTTATTAAAACAGTTCCGAATCCTGATGCCCGTAAATGCCAGAAAAAAAAATAAGAGAAAATCGAAACCACTTGGGGGCAATCTTATTGCAACAAATATAACTGAAAGACTAAAATCGAAAACCAAAGAAATACTACCATAAAAGGAACTGTAATTTAAAAGTAGCAGAAGGAACAGACATAAAGTATCAGGAAGTGAACGATACGAATTGGTTTGACGAAATTAGGAAATTGAAATCTCAAATTTGATAAAGGTCCGCTAACTATTAGAAGAAAGTTCTCCCAGAAAGTCAAATATTGTCAGTGGTTTGTTAATAAGATTAAATAACAAGCTATTAACAAATTTGGGTTAAAATTACAGGTTATGTAGTTTTGTCGAATAAAATAAAAAAAACAGACTTTTTTCTGTTTCAACTTTTGAGGAATTTACAATAAACAGTAAATTTAATTAAATAAACATCAAAGAACATTAACAAATTAAGGCAGAAAAATTTCCGCCACAATCGATAATCGAACTCGAGGAGTCTTCTGGTTGCAATCGATTCTCGATTGCGGCGGAAATTTTCCTGCCTTAATTTGTTAGTGTTCTTTGATATTTATTTAATTAAATTATACACGCTAACTTTGTGATTAATTAAAATTTATTTAAACAGTAAATTGTTGTTATAATGCGTTTTCAGACTCAAATTAAAATTTTCCTCGTAATTAATTCCGTTCAGCAAACAGATCTCCTCTGCAATATCCGATCCACGCTATTTTATGCATTTAATGCAGATTTATGTGATTTGTAGGTTTACGATTGGAGCCCGGAAGCCCGGCGGAATTCATTACTAGTTTAGATGAGGAAGGAATAATATAGCGTATAAATTGGTACGTATTTTGCAAGGGGAAGGAAGCGCAGACGTCTATATTGATCTCAAAATTCTTGCCTGGAAATAGTGGCAACTGGAATACAAACGTCGGCTTTTTTAATATTCCAGGAGCGGAATTTTACCGCTATGCTTAATCTTTTTATGACGCATGAGATGCAGGCAAGAAAAGAGCGAGTGTGCTTTCGCATTTGCATGAAGCAAATGTTGAAAACATCTAAGCTGTTTTGCTTGTAACCGTAACAAACTTCTTATATTGGTGGTTGGCTTTTAAGCATGTGGATACGCTTTGCTAATTTTCCGGTAAATTAATTTGGACGTAATTACACGCAAGTTTATTATCCATAATAAATATGCGTCCGTTAAACTTCAAAGTGAAAACAACGTTTTGGAGTTGCTTTACTTAATCAAAACAAGTTTGTTGGATGCAAAATCATCACGATCATATTAAAGAATTTAAATTAAAATTTGCAAAACGATAATAAGAATTCGTTAAAATTAAGTTTACACTGGATACCACTAAAAAGATGCTAACCAATCAACGATTATGTGCTCTGGAGAGGAAAATATTTTCGAAAGTATAACACAGTAGTTGTCAACATGCCCAGAGGACGAGGCACATTGGGAGTCTTCAATTATATCCTACTGAAAAATATTCCTTTAGCATTATTTCCTATTTTAGCATCATTTAATTAGTAATTATGACGTGTCTGAACATAGAAAATAACTTATCTTCATCAAATATTATATAAAGAGATACTAGAAATAGGTCCTGTCGATTTCGGTGTATATTGATGAAAACAATGAAGTAGTTTCTGTGTTAAATTGAACAATGCAATGATAAGGTCAGAAAAACTTATTTCTTACATTCGACATGTTTCGGTGATAGACACCCATCATCGGGAAGACTTAAGCACATTTTAAACATATTAAACAAAATTGGATTAACACCTTTAATTATTAGAGGGCGGATGACATTATTATCAAAAGTATGTGTACATTCAAACCTGTGATGTATCATGAGAGTTAAGGTAACATTCAAAACTTACGTTATCTTAACTGCACTCGGATAACACCTCATTGAAAAGCATCGACAATTTTTACAGAGGCTGTCCCACAAATAAGGGAGCATACGGCAGCAGTGGATAGGTGAACATATACGTATATAAAAACTTTTGTTCCTCTAATTAAATTACGAAAACGGCAACGTTTGGGCGATGTGTTAAAGTATAATACTAAGTCCGTACCTGCCTTTCCTGACCTGCGCAAGCCGACACCTATTGTGTCGCAAAGCGAAAGCATTCAGAGAATCACAAAGCTTAATCAGTTCATTTGTGATATTGTATTGATGTAGAAACACTCATCGCAGCATGTTTAGCACTATAGAATAGGCGGATATGTTCCTAATGTACGATAGGGCGCACTACACGTAAAATTGATGTACCACATGTTGTTGTGCACTGTATTCTGAGAGAAACTTTGTTACATCCCTAACACGTGCAAGGTGGCAACACTTGACAAGAGAATTACCATCAGCGACGTGTCTTTTGCCAGTGGATGCAACAAGAACTGCCAGCAGCAAACTTTAGTGCAAGCAAATTATCGTCGCCGTTTGAACGCCAATGGAAGGCATTTCGAACACTTGCTGTAAACGTCGCGGTAAGTAACGATCGGAATCCAAAGACCTCAGCAATACCTGTCATTATGTTGAGCAGGTCATAATAGGCCTTAATGTTTAATTCCATTGCCTAGGTTTACGATGTATCATTGATCTTAAGGATAGCAGCGATGTTATCTATGGAAAGTTAAAGTATTAAAGCAAAATGTGAAGAAATATAGATACAACCGCCAAATCTCTTATGAGGAGTGTTCGACGGAGCTAAGCGAAGTTAATGTCGTCACAAAAAATAAATAAATTTAATAATAATAATGAATCATTTGAATTCTCTGCAACCTGCGAGAGTAACAAATTTCGATCAATGAATATTTGGCAGAAATTTTCATAAGCATTTTAATTTCCAATTAACAATTACCTACTTTGTTCGTTTTAGTATTGATCGAGTTGGTTCATTCTCTCGTCTCTTTCAAAATTTTGAAAAATTCATTATTCTCTTTCATGCCTGAACTCTTTCTAAAAAATTTAAACGAATTAACTTAAGGGTTAATTCACGTAATGAGCCGATTCGCAAAAAAGCGGTCTCGGCGAATCAAAAACCTCTCGTTTCAATCTACCGAGTCGGGTTAAAGCGCCTAATAACTCATTCATTTACGCTCGGATAAACACAATTGAAGCAGAATATATGCACCGAACGCAAACGAATAATAGTAATTACTGGCCGACTTCATAGGAAATTCACAATGGCTATTATTAGCTTGAAAAGCTCGTTTGCATCTATAAAGAGGATTTCATGTTTCTCACTATTGTTATTATTATTATTAATATACTTTGAGAGGTCGAGATTATACTCTCAAGCTAATCAGGGAATATCAAAATATTAATCTGAGTAAAACAAAATATAATATATACTGTGTTTCTAAAACGTCCTCTCCCTACTTAGTAATTTTAATTTCACATATAAATTGTAAAATCCTCAGATCTACATAGATGATACTAAAGAACTTCTCAATTATTTGGAAATCGAAGACTGTGGGAATTCTAAAATAATTCACTTTCGTTAGAGGTGCGATCATCCGGTTGGCCTTTACTACTGTCGCTATTTTCTTCGGAACTCACTGAATTCTGGCATAGGACTTGCGATTGGAGGAAGTAATTTAATAATGGATGTCATCTTGACAATTTATGGTCAGTTTACTGAGCTAAGCTTCTGTTGTGTGTTCATTTGTGTGGCCTGATTTTCCAAACGGAATTGGCATCGTCTCTTCAGGCCCTAAGGAGAATATCATTTGCTTGAACGCTATAGCTAAATCCAGATTTGCTTGTTTAAGCATTACCTGCGCATGGCCTTCACTCACTTCAAAAGTTACAGTTACAACCACGTCAAAATCCACCAACGCACGAATCTCGTCAATGAATTATTTCTAGCTTCTGGCTGCCGTGGCTGTAACTGGTTTAATGGTGGAGTCGCAAAAATAATAAATAAAGTAATAAAACAACTGATTAGGAGAAAAATGAGTGTTAGCGAAAATGATACCTCATAAGCAGTTTTTCAAAAATTGTGAGGCAGAAAGATAATAGAAAAGATGAATAGAAATTTACAAGCAAAACATTTGAACGAAAAATAAAAATGTAGGGATATTAATTCTTCAGGAAAATCTATTTCTGACAGGCGTTTGAAGAGAGTATATACACGAGGTATGTTCAATAAAGAGTAACACAGAGGCCACGAGGGATGTTTAATAAAGACTGACACTTGAAGTGAGAGCACCCGATTATCTCGAATAGCGATTTCTGATCAACTTTTCGTTCGTCTGAACGAAGCTGCGGCGGCAACTTATACGGAACTTAAACGAGCTTTTAGTAATTCTGTCATATTTTGTCGAGCCTGTTTCCAACAGATTTAATTTTTTCAAAAAATTCCTAGAATTATGATCTGCAAGATTACCACAATATACTGCCGAAGGTTTCTAGAACAATTACAAATTAATAAAGAAAGGAAAAAAAATTTAGCGTCATGATGTTAATAATAGACCATACATCGCTTTGCAAGAAAAGGCTATAGAGTCCTGCATGTCTTACTTTTCACCTACAACCAAAAATGAGTTGTCGTTTTAACGGCAAAATTAAATGTAATGATGTGAAATCTCTGTATGTGATTTTAAAGAGAATGCCAAATAGGGAGTTCCTGCATGTATGTAATTGAAGAGCGGCAGCGGAGCTGCTAGAAGAGTGCGTTGCTTCATACGGAAAGTATATTGAAAGGATCGAAAGTTTTAATTTATAATTTTTAATAATATTTTTTTTACATTCTCGATGTCTACCTTTATCAGGATGCTTTGTAACTTAGAACAAGTTGTTCCCCCAAGTTATTCTACCGGCTCTTTTAATTTCACTAAAATATTTTATGAGTTACTACTAGGTGTCTTGTTCTTGTAAAAATGTAGAGGGAGCAGTCTTAAATGCGGCTACAATATGTTGCAATTTATCGCCAACTTTTTTCAGGGTTTACTGAAATAGACCTACTCGGAAAAAAATTACACGGGTTTCTCAAAATTTTTCACGTTTTTATTACAAAGTACAATAATAAGTATTTTATTTTTGCGTAATATTTTCTAATAGAGTTGTTACTATATGCGTGAAAACATTCTTGTTGTTATTGTTAAAAAAATGTGTTTGAATCCGTATATGAATATTTAACAACAATAGGTAGTTTAATTAAATACTGAGTAAGTAGTGTAAAAGACAATAGGGAGTTTTTTCAATACCTTACGATAAAAATATCGTAACGTTAAAGGCTACTAGGGAATTTTTGGTCACTTCATACCGTATAACCTTAAATGAACACCCAAATGAATACCCAAAATACTTTTTGCACTTGTAAACCTTACACACTCAACGCTACATTAAATTGTCAAACGATCAGTTGTTAAATTCGCTGGTCATTCGTCAAACTTAAAGTTACGAAATGGATGAAATACTGGAACTCCATGCTTTAGGTGAAGTAGACAACAATACGTTTGAAGATTACTTATTACTTAATATATTAAAAGAACCACCACGTCCCAGATAAAGGAATTTGGTAAATTTGACTTAGAGGCAATGGATCCTTGCGACATTAAATCGAATTTTCGTTTTGAAAAAGAAGATTTATATAGATTAGTAAATATTTTAAATAGTTTTCCAAACAAGATTTCTACTATTAATGGTTATTCTGTTAGTGGAATTGAAGGTTTATGTATTGTCCTTCCAACGCTAGCTTATCCAGATTGTTTGATTTAAGGCGATTTCGTTAATTGGAACCGAGCGCTATTTACGTGCACTAAAGACATTTTCGAAAATTTCCTCCGAGTAGAAATGTGAGATAGAACATTTGGAGACTTAGTGCACGTAAGAGTGAAAAAAATAGCGCTCCGAGCGAATTAACAAAATCGTCTTAAGTTTCTAAAGAGTTCTCTCTCACATTTCTACTCGGAGCTAATTTTTGAAAACGTCTTTAGAATCACTTTTTGGATTATCTGCACCTTATATTTCAGTGATAACAAATGAAGTAGAAAACATTGTTTTTCAGAATAAGGTGCATCTTTTAAAGGATTTAAAGGATTTGTCCTGGTTATTTGAGAGCAGTTACAAACAAAGGTGTACTTGTACGGCCTTCCATACAAAAGCAAGACTACTATTCCGGACACAAAAGACATCATTGGATAAAATATCAGTTTGTTTTGTACCCTGATGGAATGATTGTTTGTCTTCATAGTCCTTATCCTGAACGAAAGCACGTTGCAGGAATTCTTAAAGACACTAATGGCCATTTGCACCAACCACTTTAAGCTAAGCTTAAATTTAAGTGGTGTTTATAATGTGATATTTCAGGTTACACGACATTCAACAAGTCGCATTCTAAGGCCCCGTATTTCAGTTTCCGTTTAAAATAAAGTTTAACTAAACCAAAGCTTAAAATTAAGCGGCATTTAAATTAGTACGGGTATTTCAGATTAATCTGATAGTTGCGTTTAATTAAGCTGTAGTTTAGATATGTTGGTATTCCTGTGAGTAATGTTGACGGTATTATTAAACCTTTAAAATGTAAGAAAACAATGTAAACGATATTCATTGCGCTTATTAAGGCGGTTTTACTTGTTTGATGCAATAATAATTGACAAATGTTACGGATTCGAGCGGCAGATCTCGGAACTACATAAAGCTCAGTTTAAATTCTTAAACCAACGCCTAGGTGAAGTTTAACTTTAAACGCCGCTTATTTGTTGCAACACATTTAAACGAAAGTGGAAACACACCCACTTATTGTTAAACTGAGTTTAGCGCAAAACAACGGTTTAAACCGAACCTGAAATACCGGGCCTAAGTAACGCTTAAATTTAAGCTCAGCTTATTTTGTTCGGTGCAAACCAGGGTAAATTGTATAGTCAACTGGAATTGTGTCCTACGTTTGCAACTGGTGAGAAATTTTGTCTGTGTGGAGACAGTGGATATCCCATTCGCTAATTGCTCATTAGGCCATATACGAATATACGGCTTACAGCAAGACCAAGTAATTTTAATAAAAGAATGAGTTCTATTCGGCAACCCGTTGAGTGGGGCTTTGGACAATAAATTTATTTGCGTTCGTAGATTTTCGAAAAACTCAAAAGTTGCTCTTGCAAGACATAAGCCAAATGTACCATATTGCAACGATATTAACAAATTGTCATACTTGTTTGTATGGTGGTCAAACATCTCAATATTTTGATGTTCAGCCATCTTCAACTTGAAGAGTACATAGGAGTGTAAACCATTTTGTCAAAATACTAATATTTTTATTCACACATTTGTTCAACGTTAACATAAACAAACAAAAGAAATATATGTTCATACACTATGGAGAAAAGTAAGGAACAAATTCGATAAAAAATAAACTATTAAGTTTTAACAAAAATTCAAAATCGGAGTTCTCATTTTAAAAAAATGTCGATGACATCATAACTTTTGCATGTATCGCTCTGTAAATTTAAGTTCAATATCAAAAAATATATAATTTAAAACAAAAATTGACCTGCTTTTGGATTTTTGTTAAAACTAGACAGTTTATTTTTTTCGAATTCATTTCTTACTTTTTTCTATACTGTATAATAAAATGTTTACTACTGCTTATTATTAAGAATACTTATGCAATGTTTCAATAATCTTTTACTGATGCTCTTGATGCATCAAACGCTGATTAATTTCTTTATTTCTTATTTCTCTATTAAATTCAAATTCTTCTATTTGCAATTGCAAGCGGTTCTCTTCCAAACTTTTTTCACTTTGTTTCTTTTTCTTTTAGTATTAATTCTTTTTCATGCTTCTCACGCGGAAATTGTAGAGTATTTGATTTCAAATTTCTTTTTTGTCGCTTTCGTTTTGGTGCCAGAGTGGCATCAGAAATTTTGCTAGGTAGAGCATCCGCATCCACTTGCATGCTGGTGTTTGCCACTGTACAGGGATCTTTTGCTTCATGAAATTCTACATCACTGTTACCTGTTTCTCCATTTGACTCCGAAGATTCTACTGTGGCTACCTGACGAATTTCGACGCCTTTCCGTTGCTGTTCTCTCTTTAATCTATTTTGTGCTTTTTGCGGCTGAGGTTTCTGCGAGTTGTGAGGCAACCTCCTTGACGATGATCTCCTGCTTGTAATGAATTACTATCTCTTGCGATTCTTTTTGTAGTTCTACAATTTCTTGAAGCAGCTGTTGCTTTTCATTATACCTTTTTTCTGAAATAATTTTAAAAGACGGTCTGTATGTTCCTTACGCATTGTAAAATTTTTATTGCATACACTTGTAACATTTTCGTGAACTAGGCCCATGCTCTGCTACGGAGCGTTGGTCTGTTGGCCCAGAACCAGACTATCGACAACAGCATCAGAGCTTTCGCACGTAAGTACAAAGACTGGCATGTCTGAATGCTACCGGCGCGTTGAAATCCACCCCTACCGCCGCCTTAGAGGCCATCGTTGGTCTCCCTCCACTGGATATATATGTGGAGGAGATGGCACTGGGATCGGCCCTGTGGCTGCGGGCAAAAAAAGGTGTGGAATAATAATAACAAAAGTCTTGGAGGTAGGCACCACCTCATTCTGGAGGATGCTCTACAAGAGACTTCTCTTTTTGGGGCGACAGTTGACTCCCTCCCACCTACATATATATTTAGGAAGCACTTCAGCGTTCTCTTGAATACTGACGATGCACCCAAACCTGACATATCCATCTTCACTGATGGATCTAAGACCTTAAAAGGAACAGGCGCAGGAATTTTCTCCGATGACCTAGACCTTCATATAAGCATAGCACTCGGCCAACTGACAACTGTTTTTCAAGCAGAACTAGTTGCCATCACAGAAGGTGCAAGAGCAATTCTGGATCGAGACATTCAGAACAAAATCATTAGAATAGCTAGCGACAGTAGAGCGGCACTATTGGCTCTAAATAGCAACAAAATATCCTTAGGGATAACATTCCAATACCACAGTACACTAGAACAAGTGGCAAAACACAACACCCTGCAACTCACTTGCCTCAGTCTGTTTAATGCCTTACTGAAACAAAGATCTCAGAATCGACATATCGATAGATGGGCAAAGCTAAACAAATGTCGCCAAGCGAAAGAGGCTATAACGGCCCCATCGCTTAAACTGACACGATTCTGTATACAACTACCCAGGAAAAGACTAAGTTTACTCGTAGGAATACTCTCGGGCCACTGCAAATTGAACAAGCATATGCATCGCATAGGACTAATAGACAGCCCAATTTGTAGAGGTTGTAATCTAGAGGAAGAAACGGCTGAACATATCCTTTGTGACTGCCCAGCACTTGCCTCAATCAGAGGTTCCATGTTAGGGGATTTTTGGCCTGACATGGCTGGAATTCGCAGTGCCCCTCCGTCAGACGTTCTCGGCTTCATCGAAAGAGTGGGATGGCTCGAGGAACGCTGACAGTTAAACACTGCTGAACATGGGGGTAGTACAATGGGCCCAAATTTTGGCCTAAGTGCACGTGGATTTTCATTCACCCCCCACATCAAATCCAGAATCCAGAATGAACTAGTTTCCTGTCTTCGGGGTTCGCATATGGATTCGCCGAACGCACTTCTTCCAGTAATGTTAAATCATCCTTACTTGTAAAACAAACGTATGTTGGACATTTTAGTAATAATAGTTTTGAATAATAGTTTTATAGTGACAAGTCGATGATTTTGAAGTTATGTTACCTTAGATATCGCCACCCTTAAACGCTCGCTATTATAATCAACTTAACGTTACACGCTATACAAATAGTGTTCCGTTACTACGCAAAGTACCAAATAAAATATAAAGTGCCAACGCCATGTTGTGCAAAAACTCTCTATTATGCTTAGCACACTGAGAAAAATGAAATAGTTAAGTCAACAACTTTTTGAATGTCAACTTTTTGTGCGTTGACTTAAATAAAATGTACTTGTTTCAACGGTAATATTCTTAACTGAACATCTTGGAAATTGTTGAAATAACACTAAAAAAATGTTAAACTATTACGTTTGACTGAACGATGTAAATGTTTTCCTTAAAACGAAAGTGCTTAATATGTTAAATCAAAAAGTTGAAATTTCAAAGTGATCGTAAAGTGCTGTTGCTTTTATGTGTCTGTTTTGATTTTTTATTTAACGTAATAAATGTTAAGTCAAGTAAAAGCGAGGGTTAATTCCCATATTAATAAGCTATCGAGTTCCAGATGGCGCCTGCTAAAACTTCACGTATATTTACTGCCTGTCCCAGCATAACCTTGTTGTTCGACATCGTTTCTTAAACGGATAAGTCATTCATATTTTGAACGCGTCCGACATTATAAAGTTCGTTGAGGTTTATTCAGCTCCTCTTGTCACCTCAACAAAGGTTGAAGGGTTATCTTACTTTGGCAGTATCGCAAAGAGGTGAACATTTAATTGATGTTTCCCTAAACGATAGTAGAGATTGAATTGACTCTACGCTTTTATTAGCCGTACTGAAAAATTACTTTAAACATATCAAAAATATAATTTTAATTCCCTAACAGCGTTCAGACAAATAAAATATTTAGCAATTTTAACAATCTAAAGTTCTTGTATCAATCTTCTTGGGTATTAAAGCAACTAGAAAGATGTCTTCATTGAATGCTTGCCTCAAAGAAAATATTGAGTTGATTCAATCTAAAATATTTAACATTTTTTGACTGTTGGTTCAATAACCACGCATGATTGCTAATAGGTAAACGAAAAATACTGTTAACTGAACGTGTTTTTGGTTGACTGAACAGTTTATTTTTCTCTGTGCAACCTTATGAATTTAGCCAATCAGATATCGAGTTTTAACGTTTAACGTACGCAAATTTTAACGGAATGTTTTGCAAAAACTCTCTATTTACTTTGAAAGACCCTAATAGTGTAATTATTGTATGTGGATACTTTGACTTACTTGATGTTTAGTTGTGTGCATTCTTAGGAATCTCATATTCCGTTTCCATCACAAATTTGAGAAATTAAATTCAAATGAAAATATTTCAACTCTCAATATTATTTTTAACGTAGATACGTTTTTCGACAGCTAAGCTGTCATCCTCAATTCACAAATAAGCACTTCATGGAATCTTTGTCTGGTATAATCCATTTCCACTGGAGATTTGATTACTTTAGAATACGCATGCTTTTATGAGTAATTAAATCAGATCGAAATGTAATTAATAATTATCGAAAATATTAACCTTTTTGTTTAGAAATGTAATCGGTTTGCCTAAATAGCATTTCTGAAACACATATCTGTCCCTATCATAGTAATAAAAAAAGACCATGTATCCTACTTTATGTTCCATTTGAAACAATCACTTTTAATATTATAAATGAAATTTATATAAAAAAAATCTCACTAAATATTATGCAAGTGCGTCTGGAGTTGCTGCCAAGTTTACAGAAATTATTTTTCTTCATATCTCAAACACGATTACATTTACATTTACATATTATATCAGCTTTTATTTTTACTTATCTAAGTCCCTGACACCCTGGATAATTCAGTTCTATTACAATACAGTACATCTTAACGCATTGGGGTTTCCTAATTCCGCGTGGATGAAAATTCTTAAGGAAGTTCCTGTGAAAGGGGTCAGATATTTTCACATTTAGGCCCGATTTATTCACCTCCAAGTAAATTTATCAGGTCATTTATTCCCGTAGTAACTATTGTGATCACAATAGTTACTACGGGAATAAATGACCTGATAAATTTACTTGGAGGTGAATAAATCGGGCCTTAATAAACTATACTATACATTTGTTGTAAATCAATGATATTGTAAATTAATCATTTTAATTGTATTTTTGTATGCACTCGTTATTTTTAATTTCTAGGTTAGAGGATTTGTTTGACATGAGTTTTTTTTTCAAAATTTGAATTTATTGAATCATATAAAGGATGCTGCATTGATGAACACAACATAGTTAATGTTAATTTAGAGGTGTTCAAATATTGGCTTCCCTAATTATTTTACAGAAAAATTCCATTTAGGTTTTTTAAAGTACTCTTCAAGATGAATCTGTCTGTGCAGTCTGAGATTTTTTTATTTGCTCAGTTTCAAAATATTTTAGAAATATTCAGTAACCAAATTCAATTTATATCAAACTATCCAGCACGGCCTTACAGTGAATGTTAAGATAAAGTAAAGCAACTTACAAAGTTTGATATTTTCCAGTCATTTATTTTAACATTCACTGATCAAAGCCGTGTTGATAGTTTGATATAAATTGAATTTGGTTACTAAATCTTTTTTTTTTTAATTTGAAACTGAGCAAATGAAAAATTCTGAAATTCAGATTCATCTTGAAGAGTACTTTAAAAAATCTAAATGGAATATTGCCGTAAAATAATTAACGAAGCCAATAATTGAAAACCTCTAAATTAACATGGAATTTCCTATGTTGCGTTCATCAATGTAGCACCCTGTATGTATGTTATAATAAGTGTATGGTCTTGGAATACTATTTTGTATTTTCTTTATTGCCGTTATTATAAAAACTATAGCTACATATAAATAAAACAGAATTTAATTAACAAAATTAATATTTCTCTGCGATTTAATACCTGCAATTGGTTCGCAAGTTCCTCGATTACAGATGCTTTCACTGTTGTTATTTTAACTGACCTACTATCAAGCCAATGTTGCAAACTGTAGCAACTTCGTAACACTAAGGACCAATTTTCTCTTGCGGTTGTGGATTTGTATACACAATAAACCTGACGCGTCATTTTTCTCTTAGATAAATTCCTTTGCTGACACATTGTTATTACAAAAAAGAAAATAGGTATAACAAAATAAGGGACGAAGCTCTGCTGGGGCTTTGTACACATTCAAATTTTTAAAAACGAGCTTCTAATAACTTATGATCAACTAAGAGTGCAATTAGTATAATTTTCTACAATAATGATAGGAATTATTGCAGGCGCGACGGAAATCATTATCGTAAAAACCTAATTACTTAAACACGTTCGCGTCCAGTTTTTAAGCGTTTGACTAATTAAAGAAATGCTTATGTCTTACGTAGCTTTAGAAAAATATTTCGATTATAATTAGCCTATCAAGAAGGAGACTTCCTTATTTCTCGGTTGTAGTTGCGAAGTGTCACGTGGACTTATTTTCTCCGATTAGTTACGATTAAATTCCGTACGTTTAATAGTTTAAAGAAAGTCGTTTTATGTAATGGCTATTATATTCTCCTATCAGTCAACTTTAATATTATTGCTGAGAATTTTTTTTACTTTATTTATGGTCAGCTACATCAAACACTTAAGCCAAACTTAACTTTAAGCGTCATTTAAAATATGACTTAACATACAATGCTGTGTAACATAAAAATGTCATATTATAGGCACCACTTAAATTTAAGCTCAACTTCAGTGTTTGGTGAAAATGGACATTAGTGGGTCAGACCTTGCAATTTCCTCCAAACTTTTGGTTAAGGACAAATTAGCATTATTATTATTACCATTTATAGTCACGTCGTATACAGGTTGACTGACAGTTGCTCCTACAAAAGAAAACATGATAAGAAGCCGAAATCATGGGAAAAATGTTAAAAAAATTCTTTCTACTTTAGTTTTCGAGAAATAATTAATCAAAAATTAGCCTCAAAACGACGATGCGCCTCTGATTAAAAAATATAGGAGCAGATAAACGAAATAAACGCCCTCATAAAAGTTTTAAGGTAGGCACGGCGAACTTCACCTTTAAGTGGAATTTCATGTCAACTCCGTTTTTAGGTCAACGCCCGACGCGACGTAAAACTACAAAATATTTTATTACATATGTGCTCCATGCTGTTTTGTAGATTTGTTAAAAAATTTGTTAAATGAGAAGTTTTTTTTTACTACAAAGTATTTAATCAAATATTTCTAAACCGGTTTCACCAAACAGGCATCATCAGTAGAATAAATGTGTAAAATGTCAATGTATATACATTGACATTTTACACACATTTACAAATATAATTATTAGTTTTTAAAAGATAACGTTGAGAAAAAATTTGTTATAATTGTTCTATTGATGATGCCTGTTTGGTGAAACCGGTTTAGAAATATTTGATTAAATACTTTGTAGTAAAGAAGACTTCTCACTTAACAAATTTATTACAAAATATTTACTTGACAAATGCATGAAAATCACCTGAAACAGATTATTCCACGCAAAGGATCACAACACATGCTTTGAGAGGTAAACAAATAAATCACTAAAACGACAAATAAATCTCCGTGTTAAGGATTTCTGGTATTTTTCTTTCATTTTAATTTAAACTGTATTGTAAATGAAGTTTTTTTCCACAAGAAGCGTGTACTTCATAAAATTTTTTGACAAACAGAATTTAATCAGTTAATATCTTCGTAATCTGTTAATTACTATAACTTTGTTTTGTGTGTGCCGAATTATTATTAACACAAATCTATTAAAAGTTTAACAAATTCAAGACGCGTTTGCAATCCCATACTCTGTGTTTTTTGGCGCACTGATTGTAAATCGTTGCTCATTCCACCGTACACATTCTTTTCACTTTGAATTTAATTCTCTGTTCCATAGAATTTTTTACATGTGATCCCGTAATCTGTTACTTTCATTCACGTACGCCACTTGAATAAAAACGGTACTCATATTACCAACGACGTTTAAAGGTGTACGTAATAAAATGTTTATAGCCTAATAAACAAAAAGACTTTTCAGCGATGAATTTCAGGTCTAATAAATCGTTTCACTTTTTCCGAACAACCGCAGCAATTTACATTTTCTCGTAATCTAATTCATGCATTCGCGTACGCGATTTAATCAAAAATTGTAAGCATAGTGAAATTTAAAACAATTATGACTCAGACGTCGACAGCTGGTGCAAGTGAAATAAACCAATACAGAAAAAAAAAAACAAATTAAAAACACACGTAACACACATAAATAGAGAACAAGCATTACATAGCGCACAATGTGAGCCCTCGCCCTCGGACGTTATAGGCCGTAGGGAAGAAGAGGGCTAGTTGTTACAATTTTCTCATTTTGTTAGTTAAACACTACTGCAAAGTATTCAATAAAATTTTGTAAATGGTGTGCTATAATTTAATATGTTCTTCGTGCGACATTTATTTTAAATTGACGGAAAATTCAGAATTTATAGGAGTCCATATATTTTTTTTAATTGATGCAGATTGTAACAATTTACCCTCTGATGGGGCAAATTGTTACATCTCCTGGGCTAGTTGTTACGTCTAAATTAGGTATAGGTAAATAAAATTTAATGAAATATTTATACTTTTTATTGAATCGACTTGTTCAAAAATATAAATTAAAGCAAATATGTACATAATACCTCAATCACACGTAGAAGTCGTCATCTTTCCTACAAGAAATGTGTGCTCACTTCTTACAACTAGTGCACTGAATCCATTCTGTATTTCTTGACTCCGAAAAGGGTGACTAACAGATAAGACAAAAGGTATCGGATTTTCCATGATATTTGTGACTAGATAAAATAATTTAGACTCGTAGATGCCAGAAGGTCACAAAAAACACAACGTCGGAAAACGATGTATATTGAAGTTGTTATTACAAGAAACTTGAAGCTGATGACATGTTTCGGTTAAAAATAAACCACTTTCAAATCTGTCTTAAAATCACGTTAACATGTGGCCATTTTTACTTAAATTGGTAAAAAGGTATCTTCATCCTCAGATTCTTCAGATGTTGATTGTTACAGTAACAACATGCCCCTCAGATACTGTAACAACTAACCCCTGTGTTCGCGAGTAGGTTATGTTTCGGTTATTGCAAATATTTTATTACTTTTATAGAAAACTAATAATGTAAACAAATCTTAAATATATATAAACTTTAAAATGTCATAGGTAGTTAGAGTTTTTCACTTACCGTTCGATATATAAACACGACTCAAAAGCAAAAAGCACTAAGACAATATTTTAAAATATTTTATTTCATTTTCGAGTAATTACGTATCAATAGAAATTTTATATTCCGCCCATAGATAGCACCTAAGGAGAAATATTTACAGTTGAAATGTCGGCCGCTTACGCTACAAGAGTGTAAACCCAATGAATGTGTAACAACTTGTCCCTGTAACAACTAGCCCCCTTCTCCCCTACATTGATCCTTGCGATTTTTTTTTGTGGATGAAGCAGCTAGTACATTCCGCTCTAGTAAATAATCCGCAGGAATTAACAAACAATTATTTACACAATTATTTGTGAATTTGTTACCCTTATTTCATTGGGAATTCCAATTATTTTAGAAATTACTAATAATTACGTCGCGTAAAAGAAACAACTCAGACTTCCGTTCCCAGCTGTTAAACGTGTAATTCAACGAATTGAGATGTGTGTTAAGATCGCATTGTGTGCAAGCGAGTAGTCAATAAAAAACATAGTCCTATTATACTGCCGCATTTATAGAACGTGGTGTCGCATTTCGTACGCAGTGTCCCAATTTTTTAATTAATTATAAACTGTTCAAAAGAATTTTTTAAACATTTTTGCCGTAATCTGTGACATCGATTCTCTTATGCGTTTTTTTTTGTTGGAACAATTGTCATTCACCCTGTACATTCGTAGAGAGAATCAATAGTTTAAAGGTTATAACGGATCCAAACAGACGATTGACAATTTTAGGTCAAAAATTGACGTTAAAGGTCTTAAATCACTTAACGATGCTATTCGCAATCATAACAAACAAGGTTCTTGAAGCTCGTAAAAAATGTTTAAGTATCATTCGATGCAAGAATCAATTTAGAATATGGAATCCGAAACTTCAGCACGTTTACGTCTCCTGGTAAGAAACAAGATTGATCGAAAACTGTGTCACGAACAAAGCCATACATTAGTGAGAACGAGCAAAGTTTTATTCGTAAACTTTCAAGGATTTACCAGACTTAGCAGAAAATAGTAAATTACTCAGCACGCCGCGTATACAAACAGGCAAAAACGACGAAACCGGAGTGGGTTTACGAAACTCCCCGCTGCAGTACTTCTTCCGGTAAAACGTAATAAAAGTTGTGAATCCGCAGAAACTTTGCGTTTGAAATTTTTTCCCGCTTCGGAACAGTTAGTTCTGTTAACGCGTCAGTTGTTTCGTTATCCTTGCTAACCGTCCATTAGCATGATTTCATCGCTTGCTCCTTCCACGGCGGTTTATTTTTCATGCAGATTGAGCAATAAATCTAAGCGTCGTACTTGAGGAGGTAAAAAGCAGAAGTTAATATTTTTAATTGTGGAATCGCTTAAGACCAGCCGCTGTCGCTCGTAATAATTCAATTAAAATAATAATTGGAGGCAATTATAATCGCTCATTTTTTATCTTGATTTTATACTCAGGTGCAATAAAGACCCCTAGGGCCTAAGATATTAAAAGGAAACTCGTATTTAATTATAATAACTGATTGATTTGATATTGGACAACAATAATTAAGGATTCTAATTAAAGGAAGAATTTATATCAAGTACTGCATGTTCACTTATAATTGTTATGCTTCTATTTTTTTAATACTAATAGTATTAAAACTTTTGACATTACATACTTTGCAAAACTTATAGGCACTTGCAATTTTTTTAACTAGCTTCGTATTTCTTACAATTGAATGAATCGATCGATTAGCGACGGTCATCGGACCACAGTTTCCAATTGCGTAATTCTAATTTAATGGCTCAATTAACGCTTTCGCGACTCCTAGCAGTTACCGGTCATTTTGATAATCGATACGTCTCGCTTTCGAAACGTTTCGTCCAGTTTCGCGTAAAAATTATGCCGCCGTCTGCCCTATCAAGCGGAAAACATCCGCACTCCGTCAGTCAGCTGTGGTTCACTTCTTCCTACTTCCTCAACTCAACCGAAACGCAGCTCGCTGAATAATCGCCAGGCGCTTCCGAGTTTCTCGTTAGGAGTGGTTTGAAAGGAGAAGTTCTGCTCGAGAAGGATTAATTGCTTATCGGTCCTTCGAACTTAACTCCAATTATCAGGAAGACGTTAAGTCGTGTTTAAGGATCAATGATGTTCCAATTAGTATTAATTTTTATTTGAAGAAGCATACAAATCTCACAATCTTATGAAAAATATGTCTTAAAACATTTATCAAAAATATATTTAGCACCATACAACATTATGAATATTTAACCAATGTAAAAAATAAAAAAAAAGATTCGATTTTGATTACTATGGAATCCTCGAACATCATCTGGATAACTATTTCGGTGAGTTCATCAGTAGAAAAATACCCCGAGAACTCCACCGCAATCTTACAGACCTATCCTACTAAGAATTGACAAATATATAGCAACTACGAGGGGAGTATAGATTTGACTTGAAAATTTTAAATTTCTGATTGATAACAATGAACAATATCCAAATTTAATTCATAATAAATAGCAAAGATTTTGTTTTGTTTCCATAAATATTGACAATTGTATCAAACATGTTTGTCGATGATGTACCTAGTTCTGTTGCATTGCGAATTATAATTAAATTTTTATGTGCTGAGGTTGAGTAATCTGAAACCAATTATTAAAAGTCCAGGTCAAACCTATACTCCCCCTCGTAATATGCTGCCCAATAAGCTATCACACACAAAGTGGTGCAATAAGTTTTAATAAATTCAGAAAGAAAAAGTAATAATATTAATAATACTGACTTTTGTTTTATTTAAATTCAGTTTAAATTAATTTCGAGGTTAAGACAGATAGTAGACGATCTGTGAAAATCTACTTAAAACAATCAAATTAGTCCAAGGCAAATACAATGATTACGTTACTCGACATAATAAGACTGCTTGCTTTACATCCTTAATCCCAATCTCCCCCTGGCACATGTTGTTACACCCCAGCTTAACAGATTAATGAGAAACGTCTGTAATACTTGCGTCAGCGTAAAGGCACGCGAGCTGAAAGTGAAACATTTGAGTTTTCACCCAGCATAATTTCGTTGCAAAAAAAAACGTCCTTCACTCATTCTAAAATGAAACGATTTCTTGGATTAAAATTTAATGAACAGACGTCTTTACAAAAACTGTCTAAATATTACACCGGCTTTGTTATATCGCCCTCCACATCCGTTGGTACCGGGTATGGTAGGTAAATGAATTTAAATTTTAATTGGGTTTTCAGTTCATGTTGAAAGTTTTACGCTGACGAGGCGTCTCGTTTTTCTCGCCGACGCGACGCGGAGCCGAAAATTGCCTTTTCCGAGAGGCGAATTTAAAAAGCATCAACGGGAAGAACAAATCGCGCGGATAATGGGAACGCGAACCCCAAAACGTTTTAGACGAGGGCACATTAGCGTTATGGGGAAAGCGTTAAGTGAAAGTACTTTGAAAACGTGTGGTGAAGAGATAGGATTTATTTTGGGGGTTTATGACTTGAAGACTATCTACGTGCTTGAAAAAATTAAATGTCTTTAGAAAAATCCTTGGTTCTCTTTCAAGCAACACCCATCTTTTTTAATTTTTGAAATAAATGGTAATTTGTAGATACGAGTAGTAATAAACATTTTTGTTAACATTCATAATAAGTGAACCAGTCCGATTCTTGAATGCATTGAAGTACATACAAAGTTAGGTTTTTAAAAGTCAAATCTTTTTGAAATTTGTTAACGTGAGATTAAAAAGTTCGAAAAACGTTGGGTTCAATTCATAAAGGTTCTATTAAAAATATATAACATCGACGTCAAAAGGAAAAGAATTTCTATTAACTCTTGGGTTTAGACCACTTGTAATGGAAACGAAAAGTAAACGTCCTGAGTTCAATCCTTACAAAACCAGCAAGTAAATCTTACTTTAGCAATTCCTTCTTCAAATAAAAATAGAATAGTTCCATTTGATTAGAACTAAGTTCAATTATATCAACCAAGAAGTCTGGAAATAAATTAAATTTTTCGACTACCACATTCGAAAGTACAATACTCAAAGTATCATACTCATTCAAGGAGAGAAAGCCGTACTTTACCTGCCTAGGCAGGTAAAATATTTTACCTGACTGTGACGAAGCCTACTTCGACGTATTCTGAAGTGACATTAATCGGTTCTAATTAATATTATTGTTTATCTATAAATGATGACTAATTAATTGGTTTACATTTGATTATTTTTCAATAATGTTTTTATTTTGTTTCAATTAGTATGATTTTTAATTCCCTTTAGGTAACTTGTAAAAAGCATTGCCTGCATTATGGCCTGCATTATCGTCGAATCCAATTAAATGTTAAATTAAGTTGGTGTCATTGAAACGCCAGCGTCGTTTAAAACTTATTATAAGATAAGTCAAATACATTTTTCAAAAATTTATGAAACTATAAATATAAATATAAATTTATAAGTTCTGAACACTTCAAGTGATTTACTTTAGTAGAGATTTTTTACCGTAAGAAGTAAACAGTGCGCAGTAACGAGTTTTCGTCAGACGAATCCATATTAAAAATTATAGGGAAAGTTAGAATACAGTGGCCTAGCAGCCAGGCGAAGTTCACCGAACAACTTTATCAGTAATTTCATTAGGGGTTATTTGTTATCTGTCTCCCCTACATTACTGATCATCAGATGTTCGCAGTCCGCAGGTCAGATTTCGATGAGTTATCATGTACTTCTTAGACTAAAAAGTGTCTAAATGGTAGTCGAAAAAATGTTGTATGCAACACGGCAAGAAAGTGTCTTCATCGAACTCGTTTGCTTGCTCGCCGCTACTTCGCCTTGGCTCGCAATTTGCAAACTCGTTCCACATTACTGCCTTGTTACATAAACAACTATTAAAATGTTTGAATTGGCTTCCGGTTGGAACCGCGTCACGTTGACTTCTTCTACTGGCAGTAGAAGAAGTCAACGTGACGCGGTTCCAACCGGAAGCCAATTCAAACATGGACGACGGCCGCGGAAGCCTTCAAGTTAAATCAACTATTAAAATCTTGTTATTTTCGAAAAGTTTAAATCACGACATCCTGCGATCGCTTTTTGATCTAACCTGTTAATTTCCTATATTATTATTTGTCAAATCAGTGACAAATAATCAAAATTCCAAAAGACTGTGTCGTTAGTTTTTTTTTTTTTTTTGATGAGGTAATAAATTCACTCCAGTATTTTTACTCTAGGTCACGACAAGGGACCTATCATATTTATCACAGAAATTTTTACAAATTTCTTTTTTAATATTGGGAAATTGCGTAGTAAAAAATTTAAGTCTTACCGCTTGTTTGCATGCCATTAAATATTTAATTTGTTTTTAAAATATTGTGCCTAACGATCTGTATAAAATCGTTCGTAAGTACCGTCTCTAAACGTATACAAGTTGTAATTAATTATTTATTATTGATGCGGTTCAGTTTACTTTTCCCTTTTCCCTATTCTGTTAATTAAAAGTTTCATCCAGCGGCCACTTGTTTTCATTCCTTTAATGAATTTCGTTATTGATTTCATCTTCTGAAAAGTTTTTTGCTTTTTCGCCATCTTAACCATGTAAATGAGCTTCATTAACATGTCAAAAGGTAGCGGAGAAAAGGGTTTCATTTTAGTTGTACATTTTAGCTAGTTAGCTTTACAATTCATAAATTCATTATTTAATTTTTTTGTAAATAAATGAACTTTCTGGCTGCAATTTATGATAGCACCAAAAAATACAAATTCAATCAATCCAATCAATAATCACAATAACAAAAAATGAACAGCAAAATATGTAAAGCGAGATTAAAAGAAAAAAATATTAAACTATAATGACAGAAGTTACATTTATTAATTTATTTAATATTATTTTTTTAAATTTTTTGCTGCACTGAAATTTCCCCTCTCGAAAGACATTATTAATAAAATTATATCCATTTGTAAAATTATATGTTTATTTTAGCTTTGAATTTGTAAAAAAAATCAAAAATTTGGGATACAAATATGGGATACAAAATAACTAACTGATGAGAAATTGTTAGAGAATTTAATCCTCGATTTCGACCAAATACCCGCATTCTACTTTAATTCTATAACACCTGCAGCCCGTACTGAAACTTCTCATGTAACCAACGCTCTTTGATGTTTGTGTGGAAAACCGAGGAAGACCCTTTATGATCCCGTGCAAAGCCTGTTTGAGATTTTGCGTTGGATTGTCAACACCTCTTGAATCTAGAAATCCGCTAGGTTCTATCTAAACATGCAAATGTGAACTGAATTCACAACGAAAATAGAGTCAGTCGATTTACATAAATTAAGTTTTGTGTCGTCTAAAAAATTGCTAAGTTAAAATTCGCAGTTTCTTTGTATTTATAACCATTTTTTTATTAACAACTTCAAGTAACTAATGGTTAGAAAAAGATTTTTAATAATAAGTTAGTTTTTAATTGAAAGAAAATTTGTATTTTAGATAATCTCTTCAAACACTATTTTAAAATATTTATCTCTTGACTTTTTTATAATAAATTATTTGAAACTCACAGCTGTTTTTGTTTCCCCTATTTTTGTTTCCCGATTCTTAATTGGCGAGATATTTTCTTCCTCCAATCACCATTTTGAAAGTCTCTGGTTAGAATGTTATTTTGGATACACTGTATAATTACTTAATTCTTTCAATAAAATATGTGCAACACTTTGATTAAAAGCAAAATTGGTTTGAAAATTTACTCCTGATGTGTGTGTAACTCGTTAAAAAAATAATCTGAATAGTTTTATTACTACATATTACTGTTTTATTTGTTACTGGAATTGTTAAAATTTTAAAACTAAAAAAAATATATTTTTTTTTAAAGTACATATTTAAATCTTCGTATATCAAATTGATTCGATAATATTTCCTATCGAACAAAACGTAATTCGAACAACCGGTCATATGTAATCCTAATCATATAACTTTCTGCTTACCTACACAATCAATTCGCTCGTCTTTTTCTCCATGATATTCGTGTTTCATGTCGTAACTCAATCCTTCCGTGCTTTTACCGTTTGTTTTTTTTTTTTAAATTTCGATAAAAGGTGAAACGTGTGCAGTCAGCGTAACTACTCGTGTTAGATTCCGCAAGAGTTAAAAGCAAAAAAAAACGAGTTTCCTCTGTGTTCCGTCGCTTTTCTGTTTTTTTTATTGGAGCTCCCGTATGATGTTACATATGTACATTTTCTGGATACCTTAAGGCAATGATACTCTTTGTATGTACATCCACACAGTATTTCTTAGATTCCAATATCGTAGCCCTTTTTGAAATACTTACGCGAACAGATGTTTTAAAATTTATTTCTGAATAATCACAAAGCAACATTAAACCTGTGGTTGTAATCAAAATTGATCAATGAGATACACCCCTAACCACATAAATAATCAATAATACAACAATAATCACAAAGCAACACTAAACCTGTGGTTGTAATCACATAAATTTATGTGGTTAGGGGTGTATCTCATTAATTAATTATCTCTGAATATTTAAACCAAGAGCAAACTAATAATTAACATCGTTTATTCATAGTGAAATCGATTTTTTTAATTCCTTATTCAAAGAGTCAGGTAAATGTTTTAAATTTTTAAGCGATCCTTGAGTCTAAAATCTTAATAAGGGAATTTAATGTCGACGGGAATTTCTTAATTTCCCTTGTGATCAGAACAGGACGTTGCTTATCAAATATTTAGCATTTTTTCGTACCTCATTTACAAACGAAATTATGTTGACGGCGCACGCTGAGAATATTGCTGAGAAAATAGGATTTTTCTGTAAACAACATTGAATTATGAAATACAAAGCAAATGGCTACTGAATTTTTTATTAACTCGCACCACCAACAATTTTTTCTCTAGGTTTCGAGGTAAATAATTCTTTAATTCTTTTTGGGTAGATAATGCAGTAGGCTTATCTTTTTGATGAACCTCAAAAGCTCGATTTTTGTGCTTCCCGATACGGAAGCCCAATATTGAACGAATTAACGGATTAATCAGATCAAATTGAACACGCTCTGTTTAGGAGGATAATCCTCTGTAAATTCCAGGAACAATTTATGATTTGCCTGATAAATCACCATTTTATGCATGATATACGAGATAATTTTTCAGTAACCTACTCTCCTCCCTTAATTTAACGGCTTCTCAGTTTGTAGCTTGAAAAAATAAATAATTGGAAAGTAAATTAAATCCATTTAGGCCCGATTTATTCACCTCCAATTAAATTTATCTGGTGATTAATTCCCATAGTAACTATTGTGATCACAATTAATATCATCGACTGATTCATATATGCAAGATTATATTTTGTGTTCACTGTGAACTTTATCGCCATAATGACGATATAAAAATTATTTTATATGGTATGTCACTATAAATAAACTCGAAAATGATACCTAAGAAAAGAAAATAATAGAAAATTAGAAAGAATATGTTGGAGATATACATGCCAAACGAGAAAATAATTCAAGAAATACAAAAAGAGAAAAGAAATAAATCCAAATTTAAACACGGAAGAAAATTCAAAGAACCAAATAGAAAGACCTTCTAACAAATGAAAAGTGGCAAAATGGCAAAAATATGTGGCACAATAAAGCTGTAAAATATAAAATAAATAGAAGAAATGTTACACAAATTATATATTAATGAGATATGAGAATGATCGCAGGATAATGGAGGAGACCTTACATTTTCATGTGCGATATCAAAGTTGATGACAAGAATGTTGCTTGGAAGGCAATCAAGCTGAATATAAATGATTTTCGATTGGGTGAACAGACAATAAATGCCCATTTTTTCACTATACAAGCCCAAGCTCTCTAAAATTTAATTTGATTTAAAAATATACAAAATCTTTAAAAGTAAATATGATTAAACTATTTTACGAAGTAAATAAAGTCAGAATATATCACTTATGAGAAATCACAGAAGAAGTAAGAATAGAAATTGGATTTAAATAAAGATTGTTATATCACCAACACTGTTAATAACACGGAATTTTGGAATAAAACACAACAAGAATCAAGAACAGAGAAAAATGGAAACAGGAAAGAAATGGAAGAAGGAAACAAATAATAGAAAATCAATCAGAAAAACAGAAGAAAACCGACATTTACTTAAAAAGGCAATTGAAATAAAAGAACTGATGAAAGTAAGACTAAGCTGGGAAGAAGTTAGAAAGAAAGTTACGAACAGAAAAGAATGGAAGGAAACAGAGCAAGTACTAAGCAAAAGATGGTGCACAGATCCGACCAATCAACCTCACCAAACTACCAGCTAAAAAATACAAAACTATCTTCTACACTCTTCGCCTCTGGGAGAGAAATATAGAGGCAGTTGTCACTGTAATATCATGTTATTTGTGATAGGAGTTTAGATATGTGCTTTAGATTATTTTTCGCTCTACTGTTAGGCTAGCTTATAATTAAGCAGCGGACGGCTATCGGGCGAAAAATACGTAACCATTAGCGGCGAACAACGCAAATAAATTAATCGTTTTCACAATCCAAATTATCGAGTGAATAATACGCCTAAAGAATACAATATTTTTTAGATTATTTTAAAATTTGCAAGAAAACTCAAACATATCGAAGCCCGTGAAATAATTGCGCCCCAGCACAACTATTTTCCGACTTATAATTCGTGTCGTGAAAGCAAATAGCAACAATACTGTTGCCTCATAAGCTAGCACGCACGAGATGGCAGTCGAAGCGGACAAAACGTGTCATCGCAAACATGTAAATGTTGGTTGCGAGTCGTCAAGATCGCAACTGTTCTGCTGATGAGGCCCCAATTAGGGCCGAAATAGCTATACAGAATATGCTCGGGGGCCCCATTGCGATCCTGACGACTCGCAACCAACATTTACATGTTTGCGATGACACGTTTTGTCCGCTTCGACTGCCATCTCGTGCGTGCTAGCTTATGAGGCAACGGTATTGTTGCTATTTGCTTTCACGACACGAATTATAAGTCGGAAAATAGTTGTGCTGGGGCGCAATTATTTCACATGTTTGCTTTCACGCGCTAAGCGTGCGTATATTTTGTTGGTCGTCGGGGTTGCAGTGGAGTTCCCGAGCTACTGTTCTGCTGATGAGGCCCCAATTAGGGCCGAAATAGCTATACAGAATATGCTCGGGGGTCCCATTGCGATCCTGACGACTCGCAACCAACATTTACATATCGAAGCCCGATTGCATAAACTAATACATGATGTTCGATTCAAGTGATTGCAAGTTTGGTAGTGGGATCTGCTGTAGGAGTTGTATATCCTACTCCCGCTCTATTCCCGACGAGAATCCGCTGCTTACTTATAATTGGCTAAGAACTTATTTTTCGTTCTTATACGATTAGTGGAAGGTCGATTAATATTGAAGGACCTAAAGATGACAATAAATTTTCATTTATCAACACTAAGTGTATGTGTTATTAGAAGTTAAGAAAAATAGAAGGCGTGTCTGGAACGAGGTTTTAGTAAACCGTGATATGTAGAACACAATTTTTCAGTTAATTAACCGTGGTTCTCGTGGTGTCACCGGTTTTATTAATATTGAGGCCGTTTTCATAAAAGAACTTTAAATTTAAAGTGACTTTAACCTATAAACACATTTTATTTTCCTATTCTCAAAAAGTTAAAGTCTCCTTTAGTTCTATTATGAAAACGGCCCTCAGTTGTTAATAAGTATGTAGGTATATTAGAATTTAGAAATAAATTTCTACATTGCATTTTAAAATTTGTTATTCTTTATATTTTAAAACGATTTTAAAACTTGTTCTCTGTTTCAAGTGACAACAACAGTTTTTATAAATATGTGTTGTGTATGTACTTTCACCACTACTTGCTGACCTATTTATGGATAAAATAGAAAGAAAGTTCTTCAATTGTAATAATTTTTTACTGTCGTTATGTCGACGATATCCTGATCATCTTCAATGGCCCCTCGGAAGCTATAGATTCTCTTTTAAACAATTTTAACACTTTACATCCAAATATTAAATTTACTTGTGAAAAAGGAAACAAAACTCTATTAACTCTCTTGACGTCACTATCACCAAAAATTCAAATAATTTATCCTATAAAGTTTATAGGAAACCTACACTTAGTGACACCTGTATACCTTACAAGTCAAAACATTTCTTACAACATAAGCTGGCAATTTTCAATTATTTATTCTATAGGGCCCTCTCTATTCCTATGTCACACTCAGACTTCAAACAAGAAATTAAGATCATTTTACAAATAGCTTACAACAATGGTTACCCTTTGCATATCATAAAAAAACCTCTTTTTTAGAATTAAAAATAAACTTATTAATAAGACTATTTACAACACTAACACTTTCACACAAAATGAAGACACACAAGAACCACAATTTTTCAGTATCCCCTATTTACACAACCTCTCCCAAAAAAATAAAAGAATATTTCTCTAAAAACATACTAATAAATCCAACTTAAAAATTTCTTTCTCTAACAATAACAATCTCAAAACCATCATATTCCACACAAAAGATAAAATTAATTTTCTTGAACAGAGTGGTGTATATTCTATCTCTTGTACCTCCTGTAACTCCATTTACATAGGATAAACAGGTCGAAACATAAGAACACGTCTGTCTGAACATATAAAGTCTTTTAAAAAACACAAATCTGATTCCAATTTTGCCAATCATTTAATCCAATCTTCACACGATTTTGTACCTTCTAATAATGTTAAAATTTTACACAAATACAAAAAAGGGAATTTACTTAACATCGCGGAAAATCTCGAAATTTACTTACATAAAAATGACAGTAACTTTAACATTCTAAATGATCAGTTGATGGGACCTCAGGATGAATTTTTCAGGAACATTAACTGGCAGAATGTTTAGGGTATTATTGTTTATTTGGGTTTGCTTCATTTCGTTTTTTAAATTTACCGCTTTGCTTTATCTGTGTTTCACACCTGTCATTAAGCATTCACTTGCAGCTCACCTTTTATTCAATATTTTCATTGCCATCACATTGCTGACTAGTTTCTAAGTCAAATTCTGTATTTTTTAACGTGTAGTTTTGTCCAACTTTACAATATTTTAACACTTTTAATTTGTTTAACGTGAAAGTTACTGACGTACAATAATTTTCTTATTGTGAAAACAATGTGACAACCACCTAACTTAGCCCAGGTATGTAATCTCAATTTATTGCCTTTAACGGGCACTAACTAGCCTGATTTATTGTAGTCGCCCCGAAGATGGCCATCCCTAAGGTCGAAACATGTCGGCATTAAACGTCTAGTCCTCCGCACTGCGTTTTCTTAGTAACCTTAAGACAAATCTAAAGTTTCTTTCTTAAAACCTTTGGTTACTAATATCAATCATGGAGCAACTTACCCAAATCTTATTTATTTATTTTAAAGTTTATGTTGACCGATTGGAATAGGTAACGTTGAAATAAAATCGCAAAACAAAGAAATAATATCAAATGAGTAAAGAATATAATTGCAGTCATGAAAATAGGATAAAAATGTATTAGAGTAATCAATTTTTAAACTCAATAAAATGAAGAAAAATTCAGTTATTTCATTACTTAATTCTTTTAATAAATAAAATTTTGTGGTAGGTTTCTTCTTCTTTTTGGAAACATAACCATTTTATTAACTTCAAATTTTATTATTCTTTACTATTAATTACTACCGTTACTTTACAATAAACTGAAATGAAATTTCCAGTGGAAAAGGCATATCCACTGGAAATTTGTTGAAATTTATACCAACCAAAAATTTCCTGAAGTGCTTTTAATTTGTGAATGTATGTACGTATCTTCGGATATAAACTAATTGTGATAAAATATAAATCAGAAAATGATCTCTTATCAGTATTATGTGTTAAACATGCTTCATTATTTATAGTTAATTTTATAATGAGTGTATATTAATATAAAAATTTGTTGATAACTGATTAGTTTAACTAAACTCCTGAGAATTACGACTTTAGTGATGAAAGTAGAAGGCAATAATAAAATTTGGCCACATTTCATATTCAATCGATAATATTTCTCAGGAGAAAACGATGGAACCGTTCTTCTCTAAAATCTGGTCACGTAATGCAAAAGTTTTCAAAACTCATCAAAATTTATTAACGCCCTCACATAGGCGTACTACTTACCCAGAAAACGATCACTTAAAGAGAGGTTTCAAATTTTCTTCTTAACATTCTCTAGCTATAAAGGCAATTATTCACGTATACAAAAAGCAATAAATTTAATTGGCTTAGATGTAAGACTTAGCAACGAGCAGGTGCGCCTCTGAAGAGACGAACTTGTAGGTAATCTTCCTGTACTACAAGAAAATCGATAAAAAGGGGGACGCACGACAATGGCATTGTGAAGGAAAATTTTATATTGTTGGTAAATAATAACCTTGAAGAACAATGCTGTGCAGGATAAAGGACGCACACGAAGAGTGATTAATTGCAGAGTTCGTATATTATTTTATATTAATTTTTCAAGTTTTGATAAATAAACAACGATTTTTGAATGAAAGCAACGTCAATATTTTCTCATTAATAAATAAACTTCCTTTCTGTACACTCTTTTGATTTGAACTTAAAACTTAGTTTATTGTTTGATAAATATTTAGTCGGTTCAGCTTTATCGGAATGCATTTTGCATTGTTTTATTGTTTCTGAATTTTTAAATTATAACTTTATATTAAAGTGGGCTTTAAAATTCCTATAAAATGGGAAATAAATTGAGCATGTTTTTTTTTTATTAAATACTGCAGATAAAGTGAATTTCCAGTAATTCCGTAATACTGTCCACGATTTATTTACTCGTTACACAGTTCTGTATTGGAAACGCGATCGTTGATTAAACAAGGAAGCCATGCATTTGCATAACGAAACCATCGAACTGATTCGAGTGCTCGGGTCACTAAATCGATTCTATAGAAAAAAATTGTTTGTTGTTACATAATGAAATGCTTTTCTAAATCGAAAACCAGAATGAGATCACCTCGCGAATAAATCGTGAAAATGATTTAAAACGTAAATAAAGGGTGAATTTGGCAATTCTCTTCGTTTTGTAAGTATTTAGTAGTAATAAAACATATCAAAAATTGAAAAAAAAATAATCATTAGGATTTGAAACAAAGAGAAATTTAAAATATAGTTCTGTTACTTTTTTTGTTGCTTTCCGTGATTAATATTCATCTAGATTCTTATCTCATGAAAATTTGTACAACAATTCACTGTAACTCGTCAACTAAATTCACTAGATATCTGCTATCAGTGCTATCTAACACTGTAGATAGCCACGAAGGATATTTATGTGGTTCACAGCATTAACTGTCTCATTTGTAAAGTGAACTATTTTTCCATAATCATATTTTTCTAAATAAAATTGTTGCGTTTGTCTCCTATGTACTCTACAAAAATAAATTATGTTTTTATTTAATTACTTTTTAAGTAGAAATTTGATCTCAATTAATGCAAAAATGTCATGCAAAAACTTTACACACTATTTATCATAGAGGTTCGTAATATTCTGATTATTATTTTTTGAACTTCATATTTGTCCATTCTCTTGTAAATTCGAAAAGAGTTACAAGCTGAAAAGCGTTTACGTTCTCTGGACTTTTTTGTCACTTCTAGTGAGGACGACCTACGAAAATGATTTATCACAATCAAGAAGACACACTAGACGCCCTAATTAAACGTCTATCAATCATCTTGTCGCAGGTTCATTCGCAGAAGCGAAGACGAATGAAGCTCTGTTTGTCAAAATGTGAGATTACCATTATGTACGTTTAATGATGTCTCCTCAAAAAGGTATTTAAATAAATTGAAAATAAATTATACCGGCTTATTATAGGGCTCTTTAAGCAGATATTTAACGATATGTTTTTGCTCAATTTAATATCTTTCAGTTGACGTGTATCTCGCTGTTTACGTAAGCTTGACTAAACTATAACTGAAAACAGAATGGATACGAAATACACAGAGCGAAACTTAATTTGTTGCAAAAAAAAAATTAAGAAGTGATTCCTGAGCTGGTTTTAAGTAAAAGAAATTCTTATATACATGTTACATTGTAAGAAAAGTTTTGACTTGTTACATTGGATGTATTGGTGTATTTGGTTTGTGTAATTTTGGTTGTCCATATAATCTGAATAATTGTGGATTCATAGGTATTATAGTTTTAAATTGTTTTTCGCTTATGTATTTATTTAAGTAATGTTGTTTTTTGTTTTCTAAGTATATTTTTTGGGTTGTTAATTAAGATTTTTTGGGCCTTTTATGTTTGACATGAAATTGTTATTATTAAAAAAATCTGCGTTTTTGTCAGCTTTGGTTATGCTAACATTTTGTTCTTGTATTTTCTTTTCGAGTTGTTTGAGTGTTTTCTGTTCTTGTATGCGTCCATGATGGTTTGTTTTGAAATTTCTCTTTCTTCGTTCTTGAGTAGTGGAATGCATTCTACCCGGATTCGATGTTCTTGAGTATGACCTCTGAGGGTGTTGTCGATTTCTATGGCAGTTATGTGTAGGTTTGGTTTTTTCGGTATGGAGTATTTATATCCTTTTTGTATTTTGTTATCCGGGGATAAAATTTGTGCGTAGAGTAAGTATCTATTTTGTTTTTGTGAAGTTTGTTTTTTCTTAATTGTTGTAATTTGAAATTTTTCTTTCTACTATTTTCTTCAATATATAGATAGACATTTTTATTGAAATAAAATTTCAGTGTCATACGTAGGTCTGTCTTAATAAATGCTAATTGTGGAAACACTTCAGAGGCCCGTACTATGAGAAGTCTGCAAGAAATCGGCAACACTATAAAGACACAACTGCAACAAGTAATTCTTGAGGGCACGCTTAAACTGCTTCATGGGTAAGTCTCTCCACACTTGAGGTAAGCTATTATAAAGTCTTAATCCTAGAGTAGTTGCACTTATGGTGGAAAGCCTGGAGAATGGAACAGTGAGCTGGTTGCCAGAACGCAGATAATAATCCTGTATTTGATTCCTTCTAGAGAAGTCCTCTAAGTGGGCATGTACATAGACGACTTGTTTCAAAATATAAAGACATAGTAGTGTTAGTATTTTCAATCTTTGAAACAATGGTTTACAGAGAGCGTCTAATTTAGAATTTGTAAGGATCCGCACTGCTCTTTTTTTTGCATGAGAAATAGCTTTTGCAGGTGAGTAGAATGGCCCCAAGTTTCTATAGTGTATGTGGCTTTAGAATGGAACAGAGCGTAGTAAACCAGGAGTGCCGCTTGGTTGTTCAATATTCTTATGATTCTTCTAATTGCGAAAATTGAAGAAGTCAAAGTTTTGCATAGGACTTCAATATGAGGTAACCAGGTACAAGCCTATATTAAGTACAGCAGTGAAGATTTTCTTTACGGTTTTAACCTTCTTGAGAGTGAGCTTGTTCCTAGCAAACCAGTCTTCAGCTTAAGCTTCGATATCAGTGATTGAGACTCCACATTCTTGGCCTTGATTGCTAAAGTGGTGTCGTCAGCGAACAAGGTGACAGTTATGACAATTGACATTGAAGGGAACGTCATTGATAAATATAGAAAACAAAACCGGACCCAGTATTGAGCCCTAGGGAACACCTACTGGGATCCTTATCACTTGGCTAACGGTATGCTGATAAAATACGTATTGCTGCCTATTAGTTAGGTAAGAATGAACTAAGTTGTAGCTTATTCCCCGCATTCCATAGTAATTTAGTTTCTTAAGTAATAAGTCACGAGGTACACTGTCAAAGGCCTTCGTTAGGTCACAAAATAAAACAGATGTGTTACTCTTCGATTCCATGTTATCCATTATGTAGTTCGTCAAAGAACGAATAGCATCCACCGTGTTGAGTTTGGGACGAAAATTGAATTGACAGTTTGAGTATAGATTATTTTGTTGCAAGAAATCGTTCAATCTAACTGATATAACTTTTTCAATTATTTTAGAGAAGATAGGTAGGATAGCGATGGGTCTAAAATTGGAGCAATTATTTGGAGAGCCTTTCTTTAGTATAGGAATAATTTTGGAAATTTTCAAAGAGTCTGGAAAGTCACCTGATGTAAAGGATCAATCAATGATGAAATAATACCCGATACTGATATTACAATACGAGAGGAAATGTCATAATAATCAGAAGTGGATTTAGCCCCTAGTGATTTATGATGCCTAAGACCTCTTCTGTTGTGGTAGGCGTGAGAAACATGAAAACTCCATTTGTGTGCACTTTGTGTAGAAAGAATTCAGATGTATGTAGGTACTGTGGTTTTAAGTTGTGAAGCTAAGGTATCTGCAATACTTTGGAAATATTTATTAAATTCCTCAGAGGAGGGAGAAGCTGTTGGGCTCGTACCAGGTTTATCTGGGGTAGAGTTTATGCTTTTCCAAGTGGCCTTCGTTTTGTTGTTCGAATCATTTAAAATACGAAGATTGGAAGTTCTTTTTTCTTCTTCTGCAGATTTTAAATACAATTGTTTATATCTGAGGAAAATGTCCTTCAAGTCGGTGTCACCAGTGTTCCTGAAGATAACATAGATCAAGTCAAGTGTCTCTCTTATCTCCATAAGGTTAGTAGATGCAGTTACGACTTTATTGGTAACAGAAGCTTTTTTGATAGGAAGCGGTCCATTTTTAAGTTTACACCAGATGCACAGTGTACTGGAGTTGGTAATAATGTTTCGTTGATTTCGTTAAATATTGTTTCTATTTGTATGTGATGATATTCTTTGGTAAGTTGGAACTAGGTATAGTTGATTTATTGTTTTTCGACGTGTGAAGGTTTTATGTACCTAAATTCGTTTTCTACCCTTTTTCAAAATTTTGTTTCTAATAGTATTTATTTCTGTTTCGTTGGGTTGTTTTATATTTAGTTTATTGAAGTTTGGAAGTTTGATGTAAGTGAATGAGAAAGTATATGTGTTCTTTGGTATTGTTCTTCTTCTCTCCAATGATTGCAGCCTTTGTAGGGCACCTGGAGTACTAGCATAATTTTGATCTTGTCGATTGTCCATAAATAGGTAAAACTGTTAAATTGGTGGTGAAAGTACTTTCTATTTTTTTTTTTATTTAATATAGCGACCGGTTTAGATAAATTTTTTATTTTCTTTAGGCTGTTAGCGTCAACATAAAAGAATAAATTTGAAAACTATCATACTTGAAGAGGAAAAGAAGGAATTCCCTCCAATAAAGGCAGTTTATTCTTTTATATTTGACGATAGCAGCCTGAAGAAGATAATAATTTTGCTGAAACAGGTCGCTATATTAAATTAAAAAAAATAGGAAGTACTTTTACTACCAATTTATTAAATGAAAATATTTTTTATATTGTTGATTTTTTTATTATGTATACAGTTCCGTTGATTTTCTGATAAAAGTAAATCCAATTTCTAAATTGAAACGTGGTATTCCCAGAGGGTCTAAGTGCCAAATTTTGCTAAATTTGTAGTTTTCTATAAAAGGGTTCTATGTGCCTTGCTATTGTACACATTAGAAAAGGTTCTAAGTGTCTACCTGATATGGAAATATTTTATATAATTATACATAGATGACTCTCTCTCTCTCTCACGCGCCTTCAACAAGGATCATTTTCCTTAATTTTCTAGGAATTACGTTTTTCCTTTGGGAATACCATGCTTCAATTATGAAATCCATTTTCCAGCTTACTTATTGTAAGTACTTTTTTTATTATAGCAGATTTTCTGCGGAAATAACTCCAAGCAGTTTTATTCAGGGAAAGTTTTCAGCATGCTTACTCCGCATGCTTCAGGTTCGGAAGTACCTAATAGAATTTCCGAATCCTTTCAGAAAGTTTTCCACTTTATGAACTCCCAGCCAATTCGAATCGTCTGAGATGTGCACACATATAAAATAATTAATGTATGTTGTATTATAATGTATATTATGTTGTAACCGAAGTTGAGTTAAAATACAAAAATGATAGGAGAGAAAAACGTGACGTGTACAACCAATTTAATTTATAAGCAAATATCTATGCTTTGTTGTTGACAAAAACATAGTTATAACTTCTATTAATAATATCGTATGAACTATACGTATACATACTGAATATTTATGATGAAGTTATGGAAAATTCAAGGTTCGTGTTTTTAGAATTAATACAAGCATCAAGTCTTTAAAATTTGTTTGTGCATACATGAAGACTATTTCAAATTACAATATGCAAAATCATTTTAAAATATTTATAACTATAATAATAATGTAATATTGTGAAAATAATCTGGATGTTGCGATAAAATTTAAACGCGCTTCGTATCCATCAAGGTTATTAAGGTGAATTACTTTTAACAATATTTTAACTTCATTTGGATATTTTCTTTAATTATAAAGAGATAGATATCCTGTCAAAAAACTCAGCTGTATATGTAATGTAGGAAGTGATCGAATTCGAAGGATACACAGATGAATTAATAATTTCTCTCGCAATCTCAACATCTATAATTAGGTTCCCATTAAGTAAACTTTATTTCTAAATAAAATTTAGACCGTTATACCTATATTTACAAAAAGAGAATGCGTTCATTTATTCACCAATTAATTAAACTTTTTTTATTATTAAACTATTTTATATACACACGAACCGCTTTAATTAAATAAACGGGTTAAATACCCGTTACTAACAGTATTCCCCGTGGCTTTAATCAAATAATTATTGAAAATAAATTGAGTTTAAAGAAAATGTGTTAATGCCGCCGTGCTTCGACACAGAAACATTGGCAGTTTATTTGACGATAATGAGCTTCCTGAATGGATGATGCTGATAGATATACATAAATTAATTATATAACTGCATAGGTACTTTAGAACGTGATGACTATAATTACCTCTGTTTATCCGTCAATTAATTTATTAATTAGTTTGCTTTATAACTATACTATTAACAAATAGTTTAATGTACATATCTTTTGATTTTCAAGAATCATAATGTAATTATAAATTATTGCAATGATTAAGGAGGACATTTAGTAAAAAAATATAAGTACTGTGAAAAATTTTACGGTTTCATTATTTTTATAAAACAGCGTATTTTGAAACTATATTCCAATATAAACAACAGCTTAAAATTCCATTGTTTAAATTACCTCGAAATAAATTAAATCATAATATTTTAACGTATAAATAACACCTCTTGTATTCAGCTATATATAGGGTGTATCAGAAATGCATATAAAGCTTCAGGTACTTCTCTTCTACAATCCATAAGGGTCGCAAAATTGCAAAAATTAATTCTCGAAGTTTGATAGTTTCAGCATACGAAACGAAAAGAAATTGTTAATCTTGGCAACGTTGTTTATGCATGTAGTTAATTCGATTTATAGAAGGGCTCCAGATTAAATAAATTTCAAATGTCTAGTTGCAAACGCAACGCTTTGATTAAATGCATATTTATTTACTCTTTTGCTGTTTTGAACAGTAACTTAATCTTTAACATTATTTTCATTCAGAATCAAATATGTATTTATGTTCCATTAAAGAATTTAAAAAAAAATTAAGTTTCGTTGCTTTTTTAATGTGTTATTATTTTTATAATAGACAGATGTTGTTTAGGACAGTTAATGACTTCTTTAAAGAAATTTGTTAGCTTTTAACTTTCGCTCTTGAAACCAAAATTTAAATTATCACTGTGAGTTGAAAAAATATCTTCATAAATTTTTAGTTAAATATTACGAAAGGTACAAACATTCATACCTATATTTCTGAAGACTGGCTACATTTGAATTAAATAATCGTCTTCATAAGTATTCTAAAATGAGAAGTAAATACTAATACACTAGAAATTCAAGAAACTTCACCAGAAGCTTATCTAAAATAAGTAGTGTCAACAGTTTAATTATTGAAGTGTTGTTAATGAAAATGTAATTATACTGAAATATTTGTTGCGTTGCAGTTTATATTAGCAATTAGATACATTTTCGGCAGTTGTAATGTCCTGTTAATACAAATATAAGCCACATTAATTTCGATTAATACCCCAACATCACTCCGAACCATTTAAATCATCGTTAGATAAAGCCGACGCCGGTTATTGCATTGTTCCCAGTTTATTTATAGGCCGTATCAAAGTTGTTTCAGAGCGTAAATCAATTCGTTTCTGCTAAAATTGCCATGGCCTTGCGTGCGTAGCGTTTAGGGATGTTCCATGCTGTTTATTTATTGCAGGTGCGTACGCTCTCTTCACACAAAAGCTTACTGCTACGATAGGAAAACAAATAACAATTTAAATAATATTGAAAACTTGCTCATTTGTTGAAAAAATTAGCTACTCAAATAAATTACCATCGACATGAGATGACATGAAATCAAACACATACCTAAATCATACAAAATCAAATGATCAAATTAGTGAAGATATAATACAGGAGATTGTGGTTTGAAAAATTAAATTAAAATGAAAATGTTTCAAATACTATTTTTTAGGTAGATACGCATTTCAACTGCTAAGCTGTCATCCTCAGTAGAGTACATAAATAAACACGTCATGGAATCTTTGGCTGGTATAATTGGAGGATATTGTCTTCACCAAATCTCAAGTGAATATGATTTTAACCTATTAGACAAGACATTCAGATACTGTGAAAGGTTAAACTGGAACGGAACTGGTCAAAATAAATTAATGATTCTATCAACATCAAACAATACAATGCAATACAATAAAAAGTTTAGATTATTTCTAATCTAAAGTAATGCCGTGTCCAATTGTATCAAAGGTTTCAATTCCATTCTTAAAAAACAAAATTTACTCAATAAATAACTCCATAAAGAAATTATTGGGAGACCTTAAAGATACGATTAATGCTAAGGAGAGATCTGAAATTTATGACATAAAGTACAGTGAATAGTAATAGATCAATTGGGCAAATAAAAGAAATATATTAACTCGTTTCAAAGAACACTTAGCTCGCTATAGATACAACAGGTTTGAAAAATCAAGTGTTGCCCAACATACATATACTATACATATATACCGGGTGTCCCAGAAATGCATATAATGCTTCAGGTATTTCTTTTCTACATTCCCTAAGCGCCCCAAAAATGCAAAAATTAATTCTCAGGATTTGTTAGATTCAGCAGACGAGACAAAATACGAGGTAAAAAAAAGTGGTAAACTTGACAACGTTGCTTATGTATGCAATTAACTCGATTTACAGAAGGGCTTCAGACTAAATACATTTCAAGTATGTAGTTGCAAATGCAACGCCTTAATTAAATATTTATTTTACTGTTCTCTACGCGGTATACAGTACGGTTAAGATGGAACCATAATACTAGTAATTGTATTTACTGTCCTCTTAACAGGATCATGTGGGTTTGTTTGAGTTGTCATAACCACAAATTTATAGATTAATGCAACGGCATAATCATGCTCCGCTATCAAATACAAATACCGTGTTCCATATTTCAGAGAAGATAAGTCTGCAGTGTGTTGGAAATTGTGCGACCACTTCCTATTAACTTTTTTTTTCGCAAGCTTCAGTAACGCCACTATATCAAAGAAAGAAGTGTCTGACATTTCCAGAAAAATTTTAAATTTTTAGAACACTTGAATAGATTCAATGAAAGAAAAACACCAGAGGAAATTAATTTGCCCTTCTAAAAATATAATACGATACCATGTAAACACGTACGGAAATTAAGTAAGTGTAGTATATAAGGCAGCTTTAAAAAGGGCAAGAAAATAATTAATTAGCTTATCTATCTACGAGCGAAATCTTGCTCTGCATAAGTGTATAAGAAAGATTTATACTAACTTTAGGGATCAGTTCTCTGTACCTGAAGGAACCACACGTCTGAAAATGTCAAGTTTAGAAGTTATAATTTACGTAATAGGTTATTCGAAAAATATACAGCTGCAAAATAATTTAATAACCATTCTGAAATCTTCGAAGCGATACGGTAGTCCATGCTCTGGTATGTCCATTCGTGCATTAGAACAAGTGAAGGACATCTTGAGTATCTATGAAGTTTACAGTAACTATTGCACTGAACATTCATTATATTGATACCTTTGCAAATGTACTTTATCAGCTTTAGATAAAAAATTGCAACTGTACTTTTGTCGTTAGGCTATAGTGCTCACAATAGGGTAGTTGATTAGGTGAAAGAGTCGCTGGATTATACCTTGAAATCCGAGTTATGATTGTAACCACTCTATTATAACATGACATGCTGAAATGCAAATGAACGACACGATGTGCGAAAGCATGCACTCACTAATAGTGAGGTAGAAATTATTGATTTATATTCACTATTTCACATAACGTAAAGCATCTAATGCAACTTGTTTGATATCAACGTGTATATTATACCAATACAAGCCTATGATTCATACATAGATCAAAGAAGTAAACAGAAATGTTCAACATTATTCAGAAAAACATTTTATGAGAAATGAGTTGAAACTGTACTAGTAACAAGTCTACAAACACGTAGAAGCGAAGAAGTGGATGCATAGATTGACAAGGACTAGTAAAGCAGAAATATAGCTTGAGGAACTAAAGGGGAATAAAGTTATGGAGACGTGGTATTAACAAGAAATAATAAAGTTGTACAACGATAATTAAAGATGTATGCTCTATGTATAGATCAATAAAAATAACGCAGATTTGAGAAGTGAGTGAAAAAAAAATCTGTGGAGAAAAGAATGATGGGTAATGGAAGCAAAGATCGAATAAGGAAGCGTATTGACACCCAAGTAAAACGTAGACAATAAAATCAAAAGAATTTAAAGATTAAGTTATTCAAAATGTACACTTACGAAAGAATATAATAACAATAATAAATCCATGATCTGATATATCCATTCGTGCATTAGAGCAGGGTACATGTCTCGCTGTTGTAAATACCCCATACCATCATTCAGGATGCGTGAAACCGGTATCTAGAGACTGGCAGTTACGCCAGATGAGATGGATCGAGGAGAAGAAGAGCAACAAATGCTATTGATGAACGTTTTAATGTGCTCAACGCCTTAAGGGATCGCAGATCTACAGCTGTTCAACTTCAACATCGCCTGCAAACGGGGCAGGGGGTTCAAATAATGCAGTTTGCACGATGACATTTAAATTGGACTATTCGTCAATGGGACAAAGTACTCTTCACTGAAGAGTCACGCTTTTGTCTGCGAAAGTCGCGAGAGGGTGTGGAAGAGATGAAATTAACGATACGCAGACTGCACCCATCTTTGAGAGGTGATCTGTTATGGTGTGGGCAGGTATTACCTGCGACCTTATTTTCAGGGAAAATGACGCACTGAATGCCCATAGGTACGTTGAAGATATTCCTCAAGAAGCTGTGGTGCCTTATTATCATTTTGTTCGAGATGGCTTAGTTCTAATGCACGACAATGCTACATCATACGTGACGGAGACCAGAATCTTGCCTCAATACTTAGATGAGGTCGTCATTTGAACGCTCAATTGCTCAGCATGCATCCGGACCTCAATCCAATCAACCATCTTTGGGATCAACTCTACGGGGGAATACGTCGTCGTCCAGCCTTACCAGAGACTCTCCAAGTCTTGGCCCTTGAAGAAAAAATTCCTCAAGATTTTACGACAAACCTAAGTGTTTCGACGGCTACAGGCTATGAATCGCGCACGGGGAGGACATAGATGCTATTAGCCGATATCAGGAAATCTATTATAATTTTTGTTACAAAATGAAAGAAGGCATTTGCAAAATATTTAATTTTTTTTTAAATAAATTGAATTTTGTGTTAACCTGTTTTCTTTTGTTGGTTAATTTTTAAATCTATGGCCAATAATCAATGGTTCTTCCATCTAATGTCATTCCTAAATGAAGTTAATAATTATGTAAGTGGTTTTGTGAAATATTTCAGCGTAACCGGTTTTCTGCCGGTCAGTGTATATTTACTTTGTAGTACATTCCAGTAAACATCTAACAGTTCCACAGAACTGTCTTCAGAGGAATTCCAGACAGGAGCAGTAATAAATATATACAGTATGAGCATAAATGTTTGAGGACAAGTTAAATTTCCCGCCTTTCAATATTTTTCTTAAGTTGGTCAAATGCATAGGTTACAAAAAAAATAGGCAAGTAATTTGTTTATTTTAAATACAAGAAGCAGCAATAACTACTGACAGGTCCATTAGGCAAACGCGCCCCATTTTGTCTTATGAATTCTTGGAGCCGGCTGCAAAATTTACACAGGCGACACTGAACAAAAATTAATTTCTCAGGACGGCCACACACAAAGAGTAAAAATTACTAGATAGATACGCGGGAAATTCAACTTGTCCTCAATCATTTATGCTCATACTGTACATATCTATTAAAACAGCGTTTACTCTACTTCACCATTGTACTTATTGCCATTTCTCTTGTTCTTTAATTACTTAATATTTATCAATCAATGCCTTTTTTCCTAAGGTTTCTTCACTTCATCCATGCTTCGTCCATAGTTCGTTCTGCTGTCCAAAATTTCACTGCACTTTTCTGGTTCTTACTTTTTTCCTTATTTTTTCGTCATTTTTTCGTCATTTCCATAAATTTTTTTATAACTTTTGGATTCATTTGCGCTCTATGTGCTTCCTGACTCTCTTTGGTATAAATATCATTATTTTAAATATTTTTCTTAAAAACATTCTTAGCTTTTCCTGAACTTTTTTGATTAAAGTCTTTGGTCCACTAGTTTATTCTAATTTTATAGATTACACAAATTTATTGATTTTGTCCAAGTGAATATGTGAGATTAAAAAGGGCCCAAGTCCAGATTGTATATGTCTATTATTTTGGTAAAATTTAAACAACGTTTTGATCTAGTTATGTGATCTAACCGTAATCTAAACACACAGAAATTTAATATAGTGACAGGCGAAAAAAAAAGTTTACATATTAAACTTACAAAAACCTTTTTCTTCAATTTCTCATAATCACTCGAGCAGGAGTTGGGCCCTCTTAATCTCACAGTTTCAATTTTATAACCTAACAGCGTTTCATTCATTCATAAGGTGTCTTTCTTCGTTTGGATTTTCCAGTTCTGTTCCCAAAAAAGCAATATCTTAGCCTTCTTAAAATGAGTAATAAATTCAAGAAATATTTTCAGTATCGTCATCCGATTTAAATATTTGACTTTACTTCTTGTCGATTTGTAATTTTACTTGTTTATTTCCTTTGCTTTGAGAAATAAATTAAGAAAATTTAATTAATTTAATTAATAAGAATAACAGAAAATTAAAAGAACCACCTGTTCCTTCTCATACTGTGATTTATTTAATTCTCCGCTTAAAATTTAATAAACAAATCGATGTTTGAGCTCAAGAGGAGAATTTAATTTGACATCGATGTCGTCCTGCTTTCATCAGGTCCTTTATTATGTCAGATTCGAAGCGCTTATTGTTCCCATTGTCTCTTTAATACCATCACGCCGAACACAACAACAAATCCAGTACCGGACTAGAAGCCCCAGACCACTACACACAGCAAAACCTACAATTGCACTATTCACTTCACTTCGAAAACTCTATCGTACGTGACCGACATGAAAGCTGTAATTGGTTTAAAATCTCACCTAGAATTTTAGCTTCTCGGAGTTTCCTCGCGTTATTAGTTTAAGTGAATATGAGCGTTCGTGGTTCTAGAGAGCTTACTGCTGCAGGTTTTAGTTCCGACAAATAAAAGCAAGTCGACGAATGCATTCGGGTAAGTTTGCGGGGCTTAACTCCGAATGTTGTGTCGGGAATTAATGGAGTTTTGTTCGAGCGTTTCGATTACATGGACACCGTAAGCAGTACAGTTTATATCTGATTCGTAACGTAACGTTTCTAGCAGATGTTGATTGTTAAAATCCAACGGTTCACAATTTGCAAGCAATTTTATATCAGCATTGCGCAAACTGTAAATGAACAAACTAAAATCATTCATAAAATCGTTGAAAATAAGCTTTTCTTAAAATTAAAGTTAATTTAAAAAAATTGAGAGTGTCTGCTGCAGAAAATGATTTCTTATAGACGTCTTTATTACAAATGTAGCGCCAGAATTTATTACCAGCAATCCTTCGACCAAACATTTGTCAAGTTATTTCCGGTAAAATCCCCGACATCATCCTGAAAAATTACATCCAATTTTATAAGTCCTCGTCCGCGAACGTGTTACATAATCGATTCTCTCTATCTACCCTTCTCTTTCCATATTCGCTCTTCAAATTGTGAATGGCCGATATTTTCTGCAAATATTTTGCCACTGTTCCATATCAATGACGCTGGTATTCCCGGAACATTCTTCGAGTTCAGCTTACTCGCTAAAACATGTAAACGCGAGCCCGATAAAATTTGAATGTATTCCATAAATTCGATACTTTGATGCTATTGAAAACCGTTGCAGGTTTGAGGGCTAGAATTAACAAATATCGAGGAGATCTATCCGGGCGTGTGCATACTGAGGTCGAGAATTAAGATTTAATTACGGAACAAGCCTAACTGTGGTTAGGGTAGGCAAAACGCCGTTATCTGAACGAAGCAGACGCCGTAACTAAATACAAACAGTACCGATGGCCGCCGGCAAATAACTTAATTGGATTTTGCCTCAGATTCTGCAAATAACAATTCGAATGTGATCCTAGTGCGGCAGAAAAGACATGAGACTACGAGGTGCAAATTACAAAATTAGTCACGAAGTAATTAATTAAAATTTAAAGAATTAAAATAGAATAATAGTGAAGTAGACTTTTATATTTCGTCTAAGATTCAATTTAGTACAGGTAAAATGATTTTTTTTTGTTTCAAAACAAAATATAGCTACTCAGTACAAGAGTGGTTTAGAAATAGTAAATCAAAAAATGGTCTCTTCCCATAAAATTACTTTATATCTGTTACTGTAGAAGCCCGGAAAACAGTCAAACCTAGGATTTACCAATTTGATGTGGTAAAACTACGAAGAAATGTATCATCAATTTATGATAAAAGAAAGAGGCTAAACGTGTTAAGTGTAAAAAAGCGATTCATTACAGAAGACTAAAACGATTTAATATTTTGAGTATTGGTGGTGGGCAAAAGCACCGCTTTTGCCAGGATGTGGAGATACACGCTATTTTGTAAGCTACGAAGATTTATTTATGGCAATACATGAAGCACATCTTGCTACGGGCCACGGAGGAAGGACAAGAACGATGAAGGAAGCTAACCGTAAATATTTACAAAAATGTTACTGTCGAATCGATAGTACAATATTCGCAGTTATGTCAACCGTATCAGAAAAAATCTAGTGTGCCGAAAAAACGCTTAGTGGTTAAACCTATACCTACTACACACAGAAATGAATTCAAGATGCCAAGTTGATCTCATAGACATGCAATCGCACCCTGATAATGATTATAAATGTATCATGGTTTATCAAGACCATCTTTGCAATTTTGTTGTTATGCGCCCGCTTTGTAGCAAACACGCCGAAGAAATTGCCTACAACCTTTTAGACACTTTTACACTTTTCGGGGCCCCTAACATACTGCATTCGCATAATGGAGTTTGCAAATGCAATCATAACCGAACTTTGTCCAATGTGGAACGATGTCATAATTGTGCATGGAAAATAGCGACACAGCCAGTCACAAGGATCAGTGGAACGTGCAAACCAAGATATCCAAAATATGATTACAACTTGGATGGAAACGGATAGTAGTAAAAAATGGTCTGAATCATTAAGATTTGTTCAAGCTATGAAAAACAATGCTTGTCATGAAGGCATTAAACGATCTCCTTATGAGGTTATGTTCGGTTGTCCAATGAGAATGGGTCTCTCCAACGCCAAGATCCCATCTAACGTATTGCCAAATTTAATAAGCGAGGAAGATCTTGAAAAAGCTCTTTGTCATGATGACGATCTTCAAGATAATGATAATGACTCGATAAATAAGGAGAACACGACTTTAAATTTCGCCCAAGAAAACAATATTCTGTCTTGCGATATGGACAACGACGTCCTAAACTCTTATGAAAACAACGAAGACGACAATAATGAAATTGAATTAAACGATCGCAATGCATTTTGATGCATTAAGCGACACAGACAGAAATCTCACCAGGCGTTGTTGGAGCAGGCAAAGAAAATGAAAATTGCATCGAATAAGAAATTTCCCCGTGCAACTCCAGGACAAACAGTTAAAGTCAAAATCCCTGAAGTAGATCGGTGTAAAACAGACCCAAGAACTCTATTCGCTGTTATAATGGATATTCAAGATGAAGAATTTTATCGTCTTGGAACGAGTGCAGGAATTCTTGTACAGTTATTTAGTAGGAACCAATTTACTATTTACAAGGAAAATTTTATTACTTCCGCGGATGTTCCTGCCGAGGAAATGGAAGTGGAGTGATAGAACTTTAAAATTAAATAAAACACATAAAAATCACGGTAATGGGCATAGTATTGGCTTTATTGGAAAGATAATTTTATGACATTTGAGTTTAAATATGATTTCGGGCATATGGGCGCCGTGGCTGGGACCAATGAAGCGCAATCTGGAAGTCCACTTTTCGCACAACTGGGGCCATATATGGGCAATAAGGCAGTGAACGTCGGCTTCCAAGTGGTCCAACGTGTGTGGTTTATCGGCGTAAGCTAGCGACTTCGACTTCACATATCCCCACAGAAAATAATCCATAGGTGTGATATCACACGATCGTGAGGAGCAACTAACAGGTCCATTACGCGAAATTATGCGCGCGACAAAATCAGTTTATTGCAGATTGCGCTTCATTCGTGCCAGCCGCGGCGCCCATATGCCCGAAATCATATTTAAACACAAATGTCATAAAATTATCTTTCCAATAAAGCCAATACTATGCCCATTACCGACTTATGTGTTTTATTTCATTTTAAAGTTCTATCACTCTAAAAAAAAACACCCTTAAATACCTAACTGTCAACTAGAATTGTTTTACCAAATTGACATAAACTTGCTTTTATTAATACGAACTAGCAAATCTTAAGATTGGTCGCTTTGGCTTGGTAAAAGCCCAAAATTAATAATTTTTCGTAATTTACCACATCTAGATGGTAAATCATAGGTCTAACGCAGAGGTGTCCAAACTACGGCCCGCGGGCAAGACCCGGCCCGGCAGGTGATTTATCCGGCCCGCGAAACTTGGTCGATTCTTACAAATTTTTGGATGCAAAAGAGTTGTCAAATTTAAAGCAATTTGCTTGTAAATTTATTTCTATGTTTGGGACTATCTGTATGTGCGAACAAACTTTTTCCAGGATGAAGTATCTGAAATCAAAGTACAGGGCAAATTTATCGGATGATCATTTGCAATCATTGCTTATAATTGGTGTTTCAGATTTTAATCCCAACTTTAAAGAAATTCTGCAGCAAAAAACACAGTTCCATCATTCCCATTAAAAGTTGCATGAAATAATTTTCTAATTATGTATAATTTAGCCATGTTTGCTTGATGTATCTGTAATTAACTGTAAAAAATTAAATTCAATGCTGCCTTAGTCATAATGAGATTTTTTAATTCACATATTCACGTGGCCCGCCGCAAATGGATTTAAATTCCAATCTGGCCCTTGCGGCAAAAAGTTTGGACACCCCTGGTCTAACGCATCAATCCTGGGATTAACCAATTTTCGAGCTTTTACAGTAACATATCCATAGGTACGTTTTTCGGCACATTCAGTACACACACACTCACAACTTAAAACCACTTCATGAAATCTTTGGTTGGTATAAATCAGAGTATGTATATTACTCCTTACCAATGAACCTACACTGAAAATGTAACCCTTTCAGTCTAGCCTGATGATGTCCGCATCGTGGATGAAATACGTGTTCATTCTTAAAAAGTTTTCACACAGATGTGGTGAAGAATATTGATTTGTGCAGTGTGCGTGAAGGAACAAAAGAGAACTGAAACCAAAAGAAACGTAACGGAAATTTGAATGAACAAAAAATAAAAGAAGTGAAAAAAAACTTTTTGTCAAATTCCTGACAAATATTGGACATTTTCCAAGGAAGTTAAAAATTAATCAATTAATTAATTTTCAAGCGCACACACGAACGGTTAGATATTTTAAATACAGAAATTCTTAATAATTATTTATTAAAGTTCTTCACACATTAAATTGTTTTTTTACTTCAGATTGAAGCTATAAATAATTATGTCAGATATTTACAAAAATTTGTATTTTATTTCGAGAGTATGTAATGCAATATATAATTTACAGTTGTCAAAAAAAGCTATAATTAAAAAAAGGCCGATTAATTCCTTCACATAATTGAACAAATACATATTGTATATCGAGGGTGTCATATCAGAAGGGTGTAAGCGCCATTATACTCGTAATCCTATGCTGATACGCCCTTCTGTTATGACGCTCTCGGTATAATAATGATTATATTTTCAAAATTTCTAGCCAATGCATTTCGATTTAACTATGTAGGTACATGTATGCATTTGTTTGATCGTGAGATTATGAAAGTAGTCTAGAATAATTTGTTTTGTTCTGCATTGTCATCTCGTTATTGCAACAGACACAGCAGCACTTAGCAACTGTAATACACACAATGCATCATTTATTATTGTCATCGTTCATAACAATTCGAGATAGTAAGATGAGTTGGCACATAGTCATTTTAAATTCCGTTAATTCTTGAATGATAATACTACATCTTCATTGCACTGCACATAGTCATTTTAAATTCCGTTAATTCTTGAATGATAATACTACATCTTCTGGTGTTTTCATTTCTAAATTAATTTTTCTGAAAAGATTCTCAAACATTTTTTAATTTGTCTTGCAAAATAAGAAGAATATCGAGCCCAAGGATTTTATATATGCAAATAAAACATCATGATTACACTTTTAAAGTTGAATTTAAAGATGTCAATAATAAAATGTTGGTACAGTTCAAGTTTTGAAACTAAAAATCCTTGGAAATTCTAATATATTCAACATGAAGGTCGCAATTTTTAATTGTGTTTAATGTAACATCATAATGTTAATTAGGTTTCCGGTCTTCTATGGTATTATTATTTGGCGAAGTAGCTGCTCGTTAACATACCACTGAAAATGTAATTATAAATGAAATGATTACAGATTATGAAAGAAAAATCTAAATAACTGGTTGTCCTTAAAAAAAGGATGAATTTTAACATACGCTGAAATTCAAACCTTTATATATATTTTAAAAAATATCCTGTAGAACTGTAGAATGTACGTAAGTTGAAGAAATTGTTAGATAACTGATAATTATTAGATTACTTTTAGGAAAAATTTTCAGTGCTTAAAATTGTCTTCTCACATTTCGCCAAAACTTTCATAAAATTATTTGAAAGGCGAAGCTAATCCTTATCGATGGTCATTTTCACGAATAGAATCCATATTAATTACCAACAAGTACAATTTGAAAGAGCCGTACGTAATGCAGCAATTCGTTTAGATCAGATTAATGTCACGAGCCACGATATTTGCAAGGCAAATAATAACTGGATTAAGTTTTTAAGAAATGATTAATTCGAATATAGACGTGCATTATACGTTTCTCTAATACCAATATAAATGATCTTAGATACATAATCTTGCTGTTAGTTTCTTATTCTGATGTGAATATTTCTGCTTCAATCTGTGCATTCGAGTGGAAACAGTCGAGATCAAGTCAAGATTGATCAGATGCATAAATCAGTAAACGAGACTTCTAACATTACAAATTAATTTGTCGCCTACCGACAACTTATGTAATCGACGTATAAAAAAGTATGGCATAACATCTTTTCGACAATAATATAATTAATCTTTCTGTCTCTCGTAACTTGCTGTTTCTAAGTATAAAATTTATTATTTTCAGGGAAGCAGTAAACAAAATTTACGGTGATCTTAAGAAACCTCGTTCCACATCCATATATTATGCAAATATGTAACGTAAACATAACATCGTTCCGTATTGTAGCGGCTATCATACAGAATCAATAAATATTGTTATTATTCATTACTTTCTGTATATATACACTACAAGCACGGTAGCTTCACATATACATAATTTGTCACGTATGCAAATACAATTTTGTTTGTTTGATATATTAGACGTTATGTAATTTATTCATTTATTATGGGACCAATTTGATAATTGTACTTACTGTATGGTGTTAAACAGGAGTTGAGCTTATCCTTGTTGGAGTAAAATTATTTCACCTTTTTTTAACACTTATTTTTAGGCGCATCTTAATCGGGAAAATATAACAATATCACTAAATTTGATCAAGGTCCCTTTTCACGCTCAAACAATTTGCGCAAATGTTCTTGTGCATGTAAATTTGATTCAGTGAAAAATTGATAATCCATTTTCACGCTCAATTATATTTGCACAAATTTATAGGTAGTCCTGCACTTTAGACTAGTGCTGGCAAAAACCGGAAAAAATTGAAACCGGTTAACCGATTTCTTTAAAGACCGGTTTCGGATATAACCGGTTATCCAAATAATGGTAAAAACCGACTATTCGAATATCCAAAAACCGATTATCCGGATAACCGGTTTTCGATTTTTTCCAAAACCGCGAATATTCAAAACCGGTTAACCGATTATCCAAGAAACCGGTTTAGGTTGCCAGCACTAATTTATACGCGTCTATGACGAGACGCTTAGTGAAAAGCACGCGTTAAGTTGGAGTGTTGTTTACACGTTCAAACATTTGCGGCAACCGCAAGCAAATTATCTGACCAGACAGATTTTACACAAGCAAAATTTTTTAGCTTGTGCAAGCAAAAAATACGTTTTCATGCAACGACTTCCTTGGCCAAATTTGTGTGCACAAGCACATTTGCGCAAATTGTTTGAGCGTGAAAAGGGGCCATAAGTTTTACAACTTTTCAGGTAAAACTCTTTTCATATTTTAACACCGATTAGGAGGATGTGTGTAACTGCCAACCCCAGTTGCTAATGTACGAGTAATTATCCGAAAATTGGGCATTTTAAATCAGAGGGGGTAAAACCGCGGATAATCAAATTATGCGTGTGATATTTTTGCTTTTCAGCATATTCTGCAAAGAAGGAAGAAAATTTTCCAACTCTCATTTGCAACGCTTTTAGAACATCGGCATATCAGTCTTTCATCTACCTGTTGAAATAATTGCCATATTTTTTTGTGGTCATCTAAAGAGGGTTTCTTCTCATGTATCCTTTATCTCTTTCCTACAGCTTCGCTATTTCTGGGCTGAAACATCAGAATGCATTTTGCTTGCATCCAAAACGCCCCATCACAACAGGGATTTGTGAGTACATCTCCCCTTTGGGTTTAGTCATCGACATTCGAACTTCTGTGGAGCTTTTTTCTCGAGAGAATGTATTCTATGTAAACATCATATTTCATTTCTAGTATAAGGAGATATTAGGTCTGTTCGATAGCTCTGCACTTTTCTACACTTTTTACACCAACCGCACCTGAGAGAGCGAGATGTATATAATTAATGCGAGTAGGAGTGAGAAAAATAGAGTAAAGGTGTTAAAAGTGTAGAAAGTGCAGAGCTATCGAACAAGTATCGAACAAGTATATGACAAGTATCTGAATGTTATGAGTTTTCTATGTCAATAGTTGTGGAGGTACTCTCTCGCATTCATAATGTCACAAGAAAATATTGGCGAATTGAATTGAAATCAACATTCCATTTTTTTCTTCTATCGAATGATGTCTATTATCAAGCTCTTTGTGGCGATCTGTCAGAAAACATTCTTTTTGTGTGCTCGTTATCAAAAACCTAGAGTTGGTCTCTTTTTTATTTCTAATTTTTTAATGTAGATAATTATTATTTAGTAAGTATCTCACATTTCTCTTATAGCCTCATGACGAAATGTTTTCAATAGATGTGAAGTGTTTAAGAGATGCACCGATTTTATTTTTATTGTAGAAAAAAATGAATATCAGTTGGAAAAAGTATTTTCCAGAAAGCAAATAGGAAGGTCAGTAACTTACTACAAACAGCCCAGAAGACATTAAATGTAACATTTATCAATATCTTTCCGTACAGAAGAAATTCTATTCAATGTTTTCTCTCTGGTCACGTTCTCACTTGTTTCGGTTTTCAAGTAGGTGGGTACTTAATCTACATAAAAATGTATAACAAGAAATGAACCTCTGACAGGAGAATAAGAAATAAGACAAGTTGTTTAGAGAACGATGGCCTTGAAATGAATAATTTAAAACGGAAGAACCCAGAAAAATTGGAAAACGCGATAACCGTGTCAAGAGAAGTTCGCATTACGTACGTGTTGAACAAGGCGAAACGATCTGATAAATTTCCATATTTACGACACGCATCCGCAATTCGAAATCAAATCCGCCCGCGCTCGCGATACACCCAAATAAATAAACTAAATAAAAGACGAAAACACACCTGGCTATTAATTTCTGCCGTTTTCACCGCCGCGTGGTCATTAAAGAAATAATAGACAGTGCGATTTGCAGATCGCTTTAATTTATTTACGATTTAAAAACGCAAACATGATACCTCTTGGTGAAAGGAAACCGCGTGTGACCAGACTAGTTTCCGGTTTTTGGCGCCGATCCGTTGCGAAATTAAGTAAGTATGCAAATGACAATACTTTCGAATGGGCAGTAAATCATTGCGACTCTTTGTCGAAGCACTTCCTTTTTTTCAACATGCAATTAAAGGTTACGCAAGCGTAAAAAACAGACAAATCTTTTTAATGTCGGAATTGGGCTTGTTCAACTACTTTAATGGGCATACACACGGTCAAGTATGCCTTCGCGCCTAACTGAACGTTTTGAGGCTCGGAGGTAAGTACGAATGTGTGTACGCTGAACTGATGGTGCGTTCCTGGCCTAAATGAATCTATCATACTTGCTCGCAGACTTGCCTCTTAAGCAAGCGCGAAGGCTTGCCTGACCATGTGTATGCCCATTTACTTTAAAGGTATATAGGTACACCTCATTAGTTTAGTCATGATGAATGAGAAAATATACCCAAAATATTGGAAGCTGTATGTATTGGTCAACCAATTGTTATTGAGACAATACTACTCTATTAAATGCTAGGTCGATGTTTGCTGTAATATGTATGGCCAGGAATACTTGTCTATTTTATATGAATCTGAGTACCTTTAATGTAACAAAGTCTAATCTGTAAAAACAAGAGCATGCATTTTTAGAGCGAGTCTTATCCATCAACTGGGTAAGTACTTAGGTCAGCACTTCTTCCTAGGTCGAGGAATAGTTATGTGTTTATCTTCTTAACGGAAATTGCACAATAAATTAGCATTTGTTTGATGTAATGTCTCCGTACCTGGTTGCAAATTTGTTGAGCGAGCAAATTAAGTTACGTTCCCAACTGCTGGCTATCTCAGTGGGATTGGTCGGGGTCATACATAACACCAAAAGAGTACAGAATTAAGATAAATAAAAGTCACCAGTATTGCACATTTTCTGTCTTTACTTACGTCAGAATTTTAATCTTGCAAACAACACAAAATCCACGCAAGCCTAAATAAAAGTGCGATAGATAACACGAAGTTAAGTAAAAATGAACCCACGAAGCACGGATCCGCTTTTCGTTCACAAACAAAAGAAAAATAAGTAACAAATGTAAATTAAATTAACTCTACAGTGTCAACTGTGTCTCTCTTCCGTCGTTCAAAGAAGCATGCGCATCAGCTGTACAAGAATCATCCGAGTAACAAACGACCTGGAGCCTGGGGGGTTGCGTCCAATGTGTCACCCAGCGTTCCCGGAAATTTTGCCAAGCAAAAATCACTAAATCGGCTGACCGAAGATGGACGCAATGAAAGCCACCGAAACGTTCTACCACAGCCCAAGGACAACACAACCAGGTAATCCCAGGTCAAACTAATAATAAAACTTCAGTTATAGTCCCGGAGCGACCTCCGTTTGAAAGCCCCCGGTAAAACGTCCGAAACAAAAACCTAAATGAATGATCGAAAAACACGTATTACGACCTGAACTGCGTACAAAGTTGTTCATATAAATCCTACCTGATTGTCTGCAGAGATCAAGTTTCGAAAAGCCTAGAAGAAAGCCTTTTGTTGCTTATATGTATAGACTTATCAAAAATTGAAATAAAATCCGCCGTTCAAACTTCACTTTAAACAAAATAGTTTGGTGAATTTCTCGACATAGCGCAAGAGCCCAAAAATACGAGGTGTACGATAAGCGAGGAGCAACAAGACTGAACGGAATTGGTGCGGTCGTTCACGAGTGGGGGGTGCAAGAGGAGTTGTTAAGAGACACAGCAGAATTACGCAGGGGAGTGAGTGAAATAGAACAACTCCGTGTGCATTTGTCTACTCGTCTATTTGTCTACTTGTGCAATATTTTGCAATCTTGCGAAATTAAGGAAAACCAGTAACGTATGTTCGATTCCCATAATATATAGGGTAATCCGGAAAACTAATAATAATTCTAATGAATTTTGAAACAGTAACAACATCTGGCATTAAGTAAAGGCTATGTACCAAACATGTTAATGTTTCCGTTCAAAAGTTATTGGTAGTGTAATAAATCTAAGGACTAATATAAAAATAACAATTGAAACAATGCCAGTAGTACTAAATTGTAAATAATTATTTTTCTTTTATAAAAATTCAACGTAAGGCTGGCGATGATAAATAGTTGCATACTAACAAATTTTAGGTACATACAGTGTAGTCTCTATAATGTGAACGTCCCCTAACATGAACACCTCTAAACGTGAACACAATGACATTGGCGTCTAATATTCTAAAACCTGAACACTATTATAAATGTATTTACATTTATCAAGTTTCAACAAGTTAGTAAGTTTGTTTTCAGTATCTGTTTACACTCCGTATTATAACACATATACAGGGTGCCCGTTTTTCGAGGACAACCATGGGGACCTCAGTTATTTGAGATATGAAGTTGGTTAATTTGGAGCAACGTTGCGTATTTTTATGCTGGTTAATAAGCTGAAAAGAAAATTCACATATCTTTTACGGTTTTCAAGATATTCGAAAAAAAAAACGAAAAATCGCGATTTTTGTTTTTAATTTTATTAACAAAAACCGTTAAAGATATATACGAGGAGTGTAAATAAGGTAATGAGACTGGAAGCATAACGTTCAATCAGGGAATACAGTGGGCTTGTGCTTTAGAGGGATGACAGGTCAACATCCAGTGCATCTTCAGTATGAGTTTCAACTCCCTAGTGTTACTAGGTGAACCAAGGCGATTTTTTTTTGTAAAGTTGTTTTTTCTACTGTTCTAGTATTTATCCTATTCTCAAGTTATACCGAGCGACTTTAAAAGTTGTGACATACATAAATGGTAACGATTAACCAAAAGTTAATAGGTCCTAGAAAATTGTATGTAATTGAAAATTGAAACCAAAATCTTGAAAGGTCACTGGCGGTTACTTTAATGAAAGCTCATGCATTGCTCAGCTGTACCTAATAAACTTCTATTGTTTCACATGTAATTTTGTAAAGTTATGCCCCTAGGTTCGCCCGATCGTCTAAATAAAAGTAAAAATATTCTGAGCGATGAAATAGAAATGTGATTTCCAAATATCCCCAGTAATTTAAATACCATCGTCTCTAGTATAATTAGTATTTATCTTAATGCTTGTTTTCAAAAGATATTACTTAAGGTTTCAATTAGTCGAGCGTTTATTTATTTACGTAAGCTATTCTATTGTAAAGAAATTCTATTTTTAAGTTCATGAAATTTATTTTCTGAATATGTTTGATCACATACGCGAATTTAATTGTTTATAAAACTGTATTGCGAGTTTTACAATTGATCTATTCTATATATCAAAGTAATGAAACACAAAAAAATATTCTCTAAACTAATTAGCAGTAGTATATTTGAATGCGACATTACAGATTTTATTAAGCAATTGCTCAGTGTGATTAATAACTGTATAACTTATAAACTGTATCTGTAACGCTTATGAAACTGTAAATTATTAATGATATTTTTCTTTAACTTCTTGAAATATGAAAGTAAATTCTTCGAATTGTCCGTGACAATAACGTAAGTAGAACAAAAAAGTAATGAGTTTTCAATAGATTAAAACATAACAGTATCCTAATGAGTCTTATTTATATTTGAAAGGTAAACCTTAATAATCAATTTTGCTTGCTGTATATTTTTTAATTTCAGAAATTTTGATGGTTAGACATTTTATTTACACTTTAAAAGATTGTCACTTTAAAATTTCATGATAATTACTAAGAAATTTATTTCGTCATTCATGTCTGAGTTAATCACTTATACTCGTAGCTTCTTAATTGATTAAAAATTTTAAAATATGAAATCGTCTTACTGATATTAATTCTTAATTTCTTTAAGGTTTCCTTGATTTAAAATAAAAATTATTTATCTTACACCAAAACAGAAAGTTCATTGGTTCCCCAATATAACGGAGAGAAGTGGGTAATTTCTTCTTAGCTCCCAAAATAAGAAAGTTATTTTGAAAATACAGAACCATGACTCACCCTATATTTATAGGCAGTTCCAATCTATTGGGTTATAGCCGCATCCGTAAGGATATTTCGATTCAAAACTGAGATGAATCAATTCTTTATCCTCTAAGTTATTTTGAAATATGACTCACCCCGTATACAGGCTGTTTTAAAGTAAGTCGGCACCATTGCTAACTTTCTAATTTTTGGAGCTACAGAGTCGAACAAATCAGCACATTATCGAAAGTGAAGTTTTCGAGACATCTTCTATTACATGCTTTTTTCAAATGGAACAAACTGTATATTATCATCGTAAATTAAAGAAAATTAAATTCTAGTAATAAGTCTTTATGTACATACACTATATTTAAATAACGTCAAACTTTAAATTAACAAGGAGTATCTCTCTTATTCGGTAATATTAAAGTTTCGGTTCATTGGCCACATATGGTATTTTAAATTATTTTGTACAGCCCTGCGTATAATATACCGTATTTTATCCTAATCTTACTTAGTATACCTAATAATTTAAAGTTGTATTACACTAGTTTTAAAATGGGTAAAAAATGATATATAAAGTTGTATTATTCGCATTTTAAAACTTGTATATTACAACTTACAACATCATTACAAAACGCGTTTACTAATACAACTTTACACCACTGGGTGTACTTTATTTGCATGCGTTTCAAAAACATGTATTTTCTTGTTTACTTTCATCATTTGCATTTCATTCTTATTTTCACTTCCTTATGTTGGTAATCTCTCTCTTTTTTATTTACTGCTTATTAGATTCTTGAATTTATTAATTTCTGTTATTTTATTAATTCCAAGTAATTTAACTATTCTTTTATTTTATTTGGATCTGCTTCTCCATTTTTATATTTCAAGTTTTCTCATCCCTCCCATTTCTAATTCTACAGGTAACTGCAACTGAACTATTTTTGTTTTGAACTACTTTTAAGTTTTTGTTTGTTTTCTTGTTACGTCACTGGATTAAATATTTATCGTTACAATATATGTATATATCTAGCTTTACCTTAAATATTCAGACAAAAAAAAATGTTTTAAACAAACAGAAAGTACATTAAAAGAAATTCGTTTTTAGGCTTTAACTTATTTAAACAATTTTTTTTATCAATTTGCACATGCATTAAAAGATATGATTGAGTAAATGTTTCTGCGTATTTTCCTATTTACTAGTCAACTTATACTAGTAATAGAAGCCCCATCCAGACGACATGGCCAACGTTAGCCAGTGTTGGCTATTGAGTAGTTTGCCATGCCGTGTGGACGAAATACACATGGCCAATGAACGCCAACCAATCCCCAATGTTGGCATTGGAATGCATTCGGTATGAGGTCGGTTTTTTCGACACACATCAAAGAGTTTAACCAACGTTGGCCTTCATATGCCATCACGTTTGTTTTTACGTCTAGACGACTTGAACAATTTGCACACGATATTTCTCGAATATTATTTTTATTAATTTTTGTATATTATGCGCGTTGAGTTGTACTAACTTGGTGGCAAAGTGGGTCTGCTTTCGGTTTACTGTTTTTTAAATTTGACCAGAAAAATGTCGTCATCAGAGACCGAATGGAGTAACACGTTTATTTTGGAATTCCTCAGCTTTATGAAAAATACCCAGTCATTTGGGATCCGAAAGAACTACACAAGCACTTGCAACAACCGTATCATATTCTTCATTCTTCATATCTTTTTAATTTGACAAATGTTGGTAGCTGTTCGCTATACATTGGCCGAACTTTTTTATCTTTGAAGTTTGACAAGCAAATCCAATCATGTGGACAGGCAATGTGCAAATGGTAAACTTGCCCAACGTTGGTTAAAAATTTTGTTGCCAATGCATTCACCAACGTTGGCTGACGTTGGCCATGTCGTCTGGATGCGGCATAATACTCACTTTAACTATGTATGTAATTTCTTGGGTTACTTAATGCTATCGATGTTTTATGTATTTATGTATTTTAGAGTGTATTGAACCAATGTTATTATAATTAAAGAATGACTCAATTTGAAAGTTTTAGAGATTTGCTTTCACAAAGAATTTGTCAAACAATTGGATATTGAAGTAATCACAATACTAATTCAAAAGAAAATTCAGAATACTTTATTGTTTTATATCCAATAACGTTTTATAGGTATGTAAATTATTTTATTGAAAAATGTATGGTTTTTAATTTAATTAATTAATTAACGGAATTGTTGTATATTCAAAAGAAATTATTTAAAAAAATTACAGATAATTTTTCAAAACCATTAAAGGTTAGAAACGATTTAAAAAGACATTGTTTTATTAAACAAAACATTATATATCGTACATGTAAAAACGTACTTAAGTGAATTTTAGAAAAATTCAATAAAGAATAGTTCTTGTATACAGTGCGATAAAAAAAAATGTGTTCTAAGTTCGGTTTTCGTGAAAAAATAACAAGCTAAAACAGGATCTAAATATCAAAAATTGTATGTTAAAGAATTTTTTAAAATTATTGTTAACATACACGTAATTTAAAAAATTGCATAGTACATTACTTACCTTTCTTTGTGCATGACGGCAGATTATGAAGCTGATTATGATGTATCTTCCTTCCTCGATTGAAAACCTCACGAAATGCAGCAAAGTTCACGTTTTCCTCATCGTAAAAATCAAACTGCACCGTTAGGTTCAAGAAGTGCCAGGAGTTTATTTACACAGACACCAACAAGTATCCTTTTGTGCGTGCACTAAAACATTCACACTTGTCCAGAATCTAATCGGATTTTAGCGCTTCTTGCGGAACTGTAAAAATTAGCACGTCGGTTGCGTTTAACGCGGGCCAGTTACCGAAATTGCGGGCGACTTTTATTTAGTGGCATGCAAAGCCAGAGTTGTATGTCGTACAACTTAATCTGTCCGGGGAAAAAAACAAAAGAAGCGGTTATGCAAGTCGCGTTTTGTATGAATCGACACGTTGTCGAGGAAACGAGTTTGATGTGCGCTCGCTACGAAACGGACCGGCGAATACCTGGCGTTCGACGCATAAAATGTGGTAACTCCGCTGAACTCTACAGGTATCAACTCCCCACTATAGAGCCTCTTGCCGTCTCTATTTAAACTTCGTTGCGCAATTGCCGGCTCTTTTTCTAAAAGCCGAGCAGACCGAGTGCATACATACGTAACGGTAAAACGATGCTTAAAGTGCTTGGTTGTTAATGTACCTTTATTACCGTCTTAACCCACCAATAAAATTAGTGATATTCACCAACTTTTTTCAAATATAAATTACTCTTACACACTAAAAAAAATACACAGATTTGTTATTATCTTTCTTCGTAACTTTTTATTCTGTGTTTTATACATATAGAGTCTCCATCGGTTGCAGGGTGAATCTGCATTAACATAAAGCCCCCCATACACCTGCGAACAAATTGCGCAAACTGACGTTGCACAACTTGGTGTGCAAACAAGGTCACTCATACGCTATCACCCATACACTATACGCAATATTGTGCAAACTCCAGTTGCTTTTGTCGTGTACCTACGGAAACATGCCGTCTGACGACGGTATAAGTCAATACTCATTTAAAAATTACACAATGTGTCGTACAAAGCCCATACACGACGCAATAGTTGCACAACGCCACTCGTTGTGCAATTAATTTCAAACAACTTTGAATTTCTGCAACTAGTTGCACAGCACGTCAAACAACACCATACACTATACAAATGTTTGCACGACAGCCTCAGTTGCGCAATTTGTTCGCAGGTGTATGAGGGGCTTAAAAGACAGAAAAATGTTCTTGATCAAAACTTGATACTTATTTCGAGAAGGAGTTAATGGTGTTATCAAAAATTTGATGTCTGCTTCTTGTTTTTGAGATTAAGAAAATTTACGGTTTTTGAGTTTGTATCAATGGCGCATATTTCATTCGGGTATTTTTGTGAAAAAAAAAGTCGGTTTTATGCAATGTATGTACAGTCGTGTTCAAAAAAGTGTTGTTCAGAATTTGTACTTGTGTAAACTTATATGTGCATTTATGAAGTTTAAAAAATTGTTGTACAAGTTTTGTTACATATACGGTTTCTGGCAATAATAATACATATTATTGAACACAAAAATAGAAAAACCGCTGAAAAGCAAAGATAATTGAAACGTAGCTGTACAACACCTTTTTGAACACATCTGTACATTGTTAATAATGTTTTTGAGTCGAGCTGGTTACAAATCCAACTTTAATGTGCCGCCTTCTTTAAATTGTTTCCGCAACTATTAAGTTGTACAGGGTGCGTTCGGACTGCTAACTCGAAAAGTCCTTTATGCTCTAAACGTTCCGTATCTGTTCGGGCCTGTACAATTGGGGTAAATAGAGCAACTCTTGAATCGTTCGGCCTTACTTACCCTGAATGTATGGAGTTGACTCTATTCGCCCTACCTCGAGAAGAGTGAGCTCTAAAAAGTGCGCCAAAGTTCTATTATTCAAATATAAATTACGCATAAAACTTTTTCTTTAACCATGTTGGAAATGATAAATTTAATAAAATTATTCACTTTCTCCAGTAATATACAGGGATTTTTTCTTTTTTATGTACATAGTACCTATGTATACTTTTATAAAAAAAGACAGGTCAACGCATTGCTTTACTGTAATCGTTGGAGCCTAGAAACATCAGCATTGTGTTAACTTTGATTTTAAGCTTTATTTTTTTGGAAAAATCAAATTATTGTTGACAAAATGACAGCAATCAGTTTAGACCAATTTCTTGAATTGAATGTAGGTAAAAGTGATTTTCAAAATGTATAGCAAAGACGAGAAAATAGAAATATTAATGTGGTACCAGAATGGGAATAGCTTAAGAACACTTATTTTCTACAAAATATTCAGAAAGGCCTATTCTTTGCATTAGAACTATTCAAACCATTATTAAGAAATTTAAATCAGAAGGTTGCACAATAAATTCCCATAAGAAGAGAACAAAATCCAAACATGTATTGACTGAAGATATGAAATTGAATATTTTATGCTTTTTCGAGGAGAAACCAATAACGTCATTGCAAGAAGTAGCTAGACATTTTAATGTGTCTAAAAGTTCCGTATTTAAAACCCTTAAAGAATTTAAATACAAAGCTTATAAATTTTCAAATCGCCAACAACTATCTGAAGAAGACAAAGCAAAAAGAACAGATTTTTGTAAAAATATGTTTAATTTGTTAAATGAACGTGAAGAGATTTTACAAAAGATTATTTTTACCGATGAAGCAACTTTTACATTAAATGGTAAAGTCAATTCTCAAAATTTTCGGTGTATAACATAATTTCTCATTTATCCGTTCCATTCTACCAACCTCCTTCATTCCTTTTCCTTAGATATTGGTCTCGTACAAACCAGCATGTTCAAAATTTAACTCGCACTCAATACCGGCAAAAGGTCAATGTATGGATAGGAATAGTTAATACTAGGCTTATCGGTCCATATTTTATCGATGGGAACCTAACTTCAAACAAATTTTTAGAGCTATTAAGAAACAGAATCGTTCCGGAAATTGAAAATTTGGCCATCGATGAGACAAAAAATTATAAATTAATTGCTACTAATTTGACTTGATTTTTCACAGCTGACTATTCTTACCAAAAATTACACAACGCGTTGAGTCGCTTTTTTTAAGTATGCATAGGGGGTATATATACAAAAAGGAAAAAAATCCCTGTATTTTTGTAGCTTCTTGTTCTGAGTCGTCATCAAACAGAATGTATTTTATTTCTTGAAATTTCGAATAAATACATGGAAATTTATTGTTTAATTTTATTAAAGTGAACTGTCGAAGAAATGGATAAACGTTGACTAAAATTTTGGAGTACAGGAAGATATTAAATACTTTTAGCTTAAGTTTATAACCTCTAAATGCTCCAAATCGTTTGGATATGTTGTTTTACTCTAAACGCTCTGCATGTCACCTGATCAAGTCCTCCAACTCCACTCCAACACCGTCATTACAGTCCGAACGCACCTACAGTATAAAACCTTCCTTATGACCAAGGATCATATTTCAGACCACTTACTGGCCACGCACTTCTAACTTGACTGTACTCGGCCGTCCCCACCTTGTCTAAGGCAGCAGTGCAATCGGCGATCGTATTTTACGGCTACATTTAATAATGTTTCGTTATCAGTCGGTGAATAAATCCTGATTTGGGTGAATTAAAAATATTTTCTGAATTTCTTACAACTGGAGATAATTCTCTTTTCCACAATTTAAATTACACAATGGATGAAATAAGAAAACTCTGCTTTGCACCGGTAGTTTCTTGTGATGTAGAGAGAAGTTTCTCTCAATATAAGGCTTTGCTGCGAGATAATCGAAGACGATTTATTTTTGAAAATCTAAGAAAGGATTTTATAGTTACCGCAAATCATACAATTCTGTAATATATTGTTTTTTTTTAAATATAAATTTCACGAGATTCACCATTGCTAGCTTTTTATTTTTAAAGATAGAAGTTCGGTTAAATTAGCAAAGATTCTCTGATTTTCATGCTGATTCTGAATTTCTAATCAAAAAACAATTGCACTGATAGACCGTGTTCATGTATAAAATCAAGTCGTCTAAATAATACACAAATGCTATTTGCTTTAATAGTGATGGATAATAAAATAATAATCATTGAGCGTTTTCATAACGCGTTTCCTTTTTTTTGAAAAAACGTTTGTCAAGTGTTGGGGGGTTATGTTAGCACGAAAAAATAATTTGACAACTGTCACAACTGTCAGTGCTACAAACCTTTAGGAGAAAAAAAACATTTAAATCAGAGCCCACTTTAATTTGGAATTTAGTTGAATGCACGGTAGATATTATTAGTCAATCATTCATGCCACTTGATTTTATACATTGACATGACCTACTTATTTGGAAACGATTTTCTTGAATTATTTCGGTATTTCGTATGCACATTTAGGAAACTTTGGTATCCCCGTAAAGAGAAAAAAATGTCTACCGAATCAATTACAAAAATTAACTACATTCTGTTTAAAAAAAATATGGTTGCACAAATATTTTGACAACTATCAGTGCAATTGTTTTTTGATAAAAAAATCAGAATTAGCATGAAAATTAAAGAATCTCTGCCCACTTAACCGAATTTCTATCTTTAAAAATAGAAAAGTTAGCAATGGTGAACGGTCCAAATGTTGATATGAGGGAAGAAGAAAATCATAGTATTTATCCCTTAACAGATGCTCAAACTGTCTACCATTTTCTAATTGACAATATCCTTCCCGATTAAAAAATTCGTTCTATAATGCCTGGAGTAATTAAGCGGAGTTCTTGTCTTATTCTGTCGTTTAGATCATTTAGATTAATCAGTTTGTTTACATAAACGAAACTTGATTACTTCCTGTGGGGCTATGTAAAAAGCAAGGTTTACGTAAACACACCGAATAATCCAAATGATCTAAGAGACAAAATAAGATAAAAAATCCGCTTGATTGGTCCAGACATTATAAATTTTGTTCAAGACTTTTTTAATCGGATAGAATATTGTCAATTAAGAAATGGTAGACAGTTTGAACATCTGTTATGAGATATTATGATTTTCTTCTTCCTTCATATCGAGAAGTTTCCTTATTTTTCCTCAATTTTTCGTTTCATTCAGTTTAAAGCGACATTCTTAGCTTTTATTAGCATTTTCGCTTTTTAATGCCATTTACTTGCGCTGTAAAAACGTATTCCTGAGTGATCAAGATTAAATTCCTCTCTCGGCCATTTTTCAAAACTTAAACGTCAAAAATCGTACACTGTCAAAAAGAGTAAATCATGAACCTCCAGATGAAATGAATAAAATATGGTCACCAGTCACCAGTGACAAATGACACTCGAAATAAACATTTTACCTAGACCATCAGATCCATAACAAAAATCTAAAATTGACCTGTCCCACAAAAAATCAACTTACTCAATGTATAAAGAACATATCGCCATGCTATTCATAATTGTTCAGGCCTTTTAAAACCGAAAACAAAATTTAAATAACTGTTCGTTTATAAGATATTGTTGAGTTTATTCTAAATTCTAAGTAAACGAATGGGCGATAAAATCCAACTACATATTTTAGGAAATTTTTCCAAACATACGTATATTATACATTGATATACTACTGCTGCTATTTAAATAATGCGAAATATTGTGATATGACCTACCTTAATTAAAAAAAAACATTAGAATGCGGGGTATGCTGTTTTCAGTAAAAGTAAACTTTCGTTAGAGCTAGAAGAAAAGAATGCCCAACTTCCCCCAGTTTGAAATTTATTCAGGATAAAAGTGCAGTCTTTTGTAATTCTGCCCTTGAAAAACTAATGTCCGCATCCGTCCGCCTTGGAAGTTATAAAAATTTATGTATAAGTCGTCACTATTAGGAAGCAGATTAAGAGCGGGTGCTTTTAGTTTAAAGCAGATTTCGGAGGCAAAATTCTCACTACTGGTTTTAATTATTTCGACTGGCAAGTAATTACCGATTTTCTTATTAATTAATTGCATCTCATGCAACAGAAATTTAAAATTGTATATCTATTCTTAATCTCTTTTAGAAGAGTTCTACTAATTATTGGATAAATAATTATGTATTTATTTTTACCTGCAATTGGTAGGATATGTCATTAAAGGATGTTATCAGTTTATATGTACTATTGCCAGATAAATATTTGGTACGGCAGATTTTCCACATGATCATTGGTAGAATGAATAATCCTAAGGCTTGCTGATGTGTTGAAACGGACTGGTGGTTACATAAAATAATAATTTTTTTCATATGTTGTTTTAATTCTAGTATTTAAGAACATTTCCATATGCTAAGATTTTGAAAATTCAGACTACTTTACAAAGCAACCGTACCAATTATTTATCTCGCAATGGTACAAATCCAAAATGGCTGCAATCGGTGTATTCACTAATTGTTAAAGAACGTGAAAAATACACAAGTGAAATTCAAAATGGATAAATTTAAAACTAATTTTACATGTACCTACCTACTGAGCAATGAAACATGCTAATGCTCATTTCAAGGATTATTATGTGCTTTTAAATGTAATTACGTGTAAAATGAATATTTTGGGTGCTGAAAAAAGTGAACTTGAAAAAATTGGGCGCAATTTTTATCGAAAATTGGATACATAATTAAAGTGGACTCTTTTCCCATGAAAATTTCTATAACAAATTCTTTTCAGTCTTTAATGGAGACTAAAAATCTCACAATCGCTCAATTCCTGACAAAGTTATCAAGTGATAGTGAAATATTGAGTGATTATGAGATTTCTAAAGTGTTCATCAAAGATTAAAAAAAAAATTATTATACATTGTATTTAAAGAGTTCATAAACCTACAAAATATGTATTTAGTCTCAGATTACAAAATGTACGGATGTGGTCTCAGCGAATGTAAAATAATCTGAAGTATTTAAATTTAATTTTGTTATTTACTTTCATTTTTCATTTTTATGTTTTACTTCTGTGTTACAATGTATATTTACATATGCCCTAACTGCTTCAAACCATATACATTTTTATGTATTTTATGCTGCAAATCTTTGAGCGCACGAAAACTTACTGCCATGATGTTTCCGTCTGTTTGTACGCAAGATTATTATTACATTTATTAAAATTTTCTATTTTTGGTGCATTACTTATATGAAACATACCTTAGAAAACATTTATACAGTGAGAGTCAAAAGTAAGGAATAAATTCGATAAATTGATTTTTGGAAAAATTCCAAAAACAGGTCGATTATGTTTTTAAATTCCACATTAATTGACATAATACGGATATACAAGGTGCAGCGTTTAAGGGTGGTGACGTCATCGGCATTTTTTTAAATAGTAACCCCCATTTTTATTTTTCCATATTCTGACACTCCATCCAATTGCCAATAGGGTAATGTAATAAGTTTATTGCCTTACATAAGGAAATTTTTGAGAAAAATAATTATGAAGACGGGAAAGTGCACCTTTATTATTATTGTAAACAAGAAACAAATACAATGTTTTTATCAAAGCAAATGCTCATGTCCACCTGAAATGAATCTTGAACAAGTGGGCTGATAAAGTTCTAAATTCGTATCCAGTAGCTTTTGTCTGACAGTGTTTCTGCAAGCAAGCTTTAAACTACTTTTTTCCTACACTATTAGAAAATTCAATTTTACCGCCTCATCAGAGAGGAGAAAGCAAACGTTTCCATGGCTAGCCCGGAAAAATGAACATAAATGCCTAGCCTAAAGTCCCTAGATAGTATAAAGTACGGCAATAGGGAAGCCATTTTCTGGCCCATTATGCGCGGGAATTTTAAAATGAAAATTTTGGTTGATTTTCATGTCAACGGAAAATGAACGTAAATGTCAATTTTTTAGAGCCTTACTGCGCAAATCTGAGCATGTAAATTGTACTGTTTGTCGACTAGTAAAATTGTCCCATAATAAACTGTAATAACGCCCTTACAACCCTTTATCATGATTAACCATTGTAAATCGATAAAAATAAACAAAATCCAATAACCGTCACAAACCACAAATGAACAAACCAGGAGCACCACGGGGCACGGACGAGCACCTTCGAGTTTCGAGCAAGCACAAATATTTTACACATAACTCAAAACTGCAATATTTCCGTTACCTGCAAAAACTACTCCATGTTTTTTCTATCAAAATTGAAAATTTTAAGCAAAAGGGTTTTAATAATCATATCTTCAACGTCTTTAGATTAATACGGCTTATTTATTATGGTGTTTTTAATGTGATTTATTTCGTATTTCTAATTCCTTTTGGGAGCTGACATTTATCAACTGGCAAAAAATCTAAACTTCTTCGTTTCCATGACAAATATTTGTTTATTCAACTCAAATACACAAGGCTGTTTGTGTCACGTGACACAGACGCCATGTTCTGGCTAGTTTTTAAAATTTGGTCCTAAACTGTGTATTGCCGTACTTTAGTAATCTAGGGACTTTAGCCTAGCCGAGAAAATAATTCACGAAGCTTTACCACTAGGTGGCGCAACAATAATTTCTGGAATGCATTCTCATCGACATCAAAAAATTAACAAACGTAAGTTTTTTATTAAATTCCACTGGTATTTGGTTTTAAAAAGGATTAATTAAAATTATCAAGAAAAAAAAAGGCAACTTGGCAGCGCTGGGACTCCAACCCATGCCTCCGAAGAGACTGATGCCTTAAACCAGCGCCTAAAGGCCGATTTATAAATTGACGCCAGTACGCGCGACGCACCCGTTTGCGAAAAAGTAATCATTTGCGGAAATGATATAGCAGCATGTATTTTATAGATCAGCGAAGAAAACGTTGCATAAATATCAAAACTGACGCAATAATTGTCGCTGAAAACATCTAAAAGTGATTATTTACAATGAAAATCTTTGAAATACTTACAAATCAATGATTCTTTTTACCACCCATCGTAAATTTCTATCAAATTTTAATTTTAAATGACATCTGACGCAGGCGCAAACGCGAAACATAAATCATGACCAACTTTTTTGCGGGCGGTTACGATTCCGCGGTTACCTAGGCGAACAGCGTTAATTTTTAAATTGTTCAACTTATTAACCAAGGCTAATGTTTTGTCGATAGCGTTTAACGTTGCGTTATACGTACGGGCGTCAATTTATAAATGTAGACCGCTCGGCCACGCTAGCACATACAAGACTGTTTTTTAAAGCATCTAGATTAGTAATAATTTTAATAGCAAATCAATTTTAATATTTTTACTTCAAGAAAAAGAACGTTTGTGTGATATTAACAAAATTAATTATAATGTTGTGTAGGAAAAAAAAAATAATGTGTAAACCATGGCGGTAAAGTGGTTTTCCAGGCCTCAAGAAGTGGCTGCGCCTCGCCTGTCCATATCTTCTGTCGACCTGGAAAACAAGCACTTTACCGCCGAGGTCTACAATATACTATTGTTGATTCACAATCATGGCTAAATTAAGTGAAAAAGAAAGAATTGAAATATTGATTATGATTGGATGTGGTAACAGAACAAGAAGTCAAGCGGAAGTTTCTCAGTTATTTAACAATACGTACCCAAAAAGGAACCCGATAACTCAGTCAACTCTGAGTAAAATATAAAAAAAGTTTCGTAAATTGGGCTATGTCCGAGATCTACGAAAACGTGAACGTCCAGCAATAAATGAAGATGCTCGTTTGGACATCGTACTCGATTTGCAAGAAAATCTGCACAAACCAAGCCGGGCTGTCGCTGTCTTCTATAATAAGACACCTGAAGAAACAAAAATGGAATCCGTACAAACTTTCATTATTACAAGCTTTAAATGAAGATGATCCGGATAGGCGAACAGAATTTTCCGAAGCAATAACAAATATGTGGGAACAAAATCCACTGCTGCTGAACAATATCCTGTTTTCTGATGAAGCAACATTTTATCTGGACGGCACTGTAAATAGACAAAATTGTAGGTACTGGTCGCCACAAAATCCACACTGGTTTCGCGAGAATCAAACACAATACCCTCAGAAAGTCAATGTTTGGGCAGGAATTGTTGGAAATCAAATTATTGAACCGTACTTTTTGGAGGACACATTGACAGGAGAACTGTATCTCCATTTCTTGCAAAATGAGTTAGTTCCGGCATTGGTCAATATTTTTCCTAACGCTGATAATCCCGATATCCCAAATAATTCTTTATGGTACCAGCAAGACGGAATACCACATTATGCACAACCGGTGCGTGAGTACCTCAATATTACGCTTTTCCTAACTGGTGAATCGGTCGACGAGATGCAGTAGAATGGCCTGCAAGACCTCCAGATTTGACACCTCTGGATTTCTTTTTATGGGGCTACATAAAAAGTGCTGTATACAAAGAGAAACCAGACAATCTGGAAGACCTAAAGGAGAGGATAAGAGCTACTATCAGAGTAGTTGCACCAGAAACTATTTCTAATGTTTTATTGGAGTTTCAGCATAGATTAGCTTATTGTCAAGAAGTTGCTGGTGGACATTTTGAGCATTTGCTTTGATAATAACGTTGTATTTGTTTCTTGTTTACAATAATAATAAAAATGCACTTTCCCGTCTTCATAATTATTTTTCTCAAAAATTTGTAAGGCAATAAACTTATTACATTACCATATTGGCAATTGGACGGATTGTCAGAATATGGAATAAAAAATGGGGGTTACTATTTAAAAAAATGCCGATGACATCACCACACTTAAACGCTTCACCCTGTATATCCGTATATTATGTCAAAAAATGTGGAATTTAAAAACAAAATTGACCAGTTTTTGGAATTTTTCCAAAAATCAGTACTTTCCTGTTTATCGAATTTATTCCTTACTTTTGACTCTCACTGTATATAAATAAAACCTATGAAAACAACTTACATTAAAAAGAAACATACCGTAATAGCTTTTCCTTATACTGTGTCCCGGCGTTTTCCGTGTAATTGAGCATTCAGGAAATAATGAATTTATTCCTTACTTTATCATCTTACTGTACTGTCATCATGTTAGCTAGTATTATAAATAGTATTTTATAAAATCCGAATATTTGTTATTTTTTTTGACACAGTTTGACAAAGTATTATCGCTATTGTGTAGGCTGACCGGATTTGTTCATGTTTGAAATTTTATTAGATTTCCTTCCTCCGATTTTATACCAAAAATAGCTTCCCTCTTTTTTTTTAATATTCACGTAAATAAGTAACGGTCTCTCTCTTTATTTATTTGCCAGATTAATTTATGTTGTGAACTCATTAGTTTCAGTCATCTGTTAAATTTATTGTTTATTTATCCGAGCGCCATCTTAAGGATTTGTGCTTCAATTTCAATTGCAGTTTGCACCTCATGGTGATGAACTACTTTATTTTAAAGAATTTTGTAAATATTTAGATATTGTATCGGTACAGAGAATTTTTAAATGATTCCTGATTATAAATTATCCTGTAAAAGAAGAAATTTAGCATTCTTTAAGAATTCTTCTGTATAATATATCGTTGAGAGAATGTTTCAGGAGGTTCTTAGGCGGAGGGAGCCACTGTAAGCATCAATAGAAAGTTTTCGGAAACTAAACCATTGGGATTGGACACTTCACATTCAAATATACTATAAAAATAAAGCTAGAAATTAAGTGCATTTGTCTTAGAGCATACCACAGAGCATACCAAAATGCAGGCATTAAAAAATATAGATAGCGATGATAGATTCAATGAAAAAATATCAAACGTAACTGGAAATAGAAGCTATTTTTTGTGTTACACTTAGGTTTTGCGGCTCCTGCCAACTACCAATGCGAATTAATTTAAACCACTGAAATTCATTTACTATTGAATAAAAGAAAAGCCCATTGTAGAAAGTGCCCAGGTTACATTTTTATAAAGACACGACTACTTCTGATGCTTTATTTTTAAAATAACATCAAAGAATGCAATGATTTAATTTTAAGTTAAGCTAAGGCATGACGTCCAAATTTCACGGTAAGAGTTGTTTAAAAAAGCACCCGATATAAGCAAAGATTATTAAAAAGAAATTCTTTATCTGTCCGCCTCAGTAACAAATAGGTATTTGCCAAACAAAAAATACGTAAATACTTATTTTTTCCTAAAAATATTCAAATATTCCTCGTACTGAATTAGGCATTTATAAATTTTTCTCTGCGTTTCAGCTTAGCATATAACTTTTTTCTACCGCCATGTTTATTATGACCGTCTAAAATCTCTGAAGAAGGAAACTTTCAGTAAAACATAAATTAAAGACTGCCGTCCATTCACAGATTAAATCTAAAGAAAACAAATGTCTAAGCATATGTTAAAAACAGTATTTAGGTGTGGTTTTCTTACTATGGAAAGTAGGTAGTGATAGAATGTAAGTCGTCCACGCATAAAGTTATCTGTGAATCTTTTTATGTTCCTGGAGATTCTTAACTTAAAATTTGTTAAATAAAACAAATTCTTGTCATAAATATATTCCTTTATTGCATTGTTTATTCTTGTCTCTTAATTGTACACATAAAAGAATTTATTACTACATAAGTAGCACCTTCGACGACGATATTTCTTCGGCAAAAGTAACGGAAAATAGAGAGGAGAAGGACTGCGCAGAATTTATAAACAGTTTCACTGTCGAACGAAAAACAAGTTGCGTCAGTAGCAGCAATTATAATAATAAAAGTAGTAAAATTAAATGAATACTGCATCGTTTATAACATAAGTAAGCAAATTAATTCACACATGCTTGGCAAGATTATTATTTTACAATATTACACCATTAAAATGTATTAAATACAAATAAATATCATTAAATTCACTTCGCAAAGGAAGATAGCTAGAGTAATATAGACAAATTATTAGCCCCCTCAGAGGAAACAAATTTTGTACAAATAAATTAAGTACGAGCTGGAAACTCCAAACAAAAATAATAATAATAATAAATTCGCAGTAATAATACAAGGGGCTTAATGTAATTTTTATATTTATAAATTCACCGATTTATTGCTAACATGAGATCAAAGTTTAATATAACTTGTCTATATTTTGTTAATTAATAAAATTATTTAATAATATTAATGTGCGTTAACGATTCGTAAATACACAGGAACTATTGCAATTAAAAATAGTAACAAATTGGAATAATATATTTTTTTGCAATACAAATTACGAATGTTTATTTACGAATCGTTTACAAATGCAACATTACCTTATTTTATAATTAATATAATTTACAGAGTGTTCCATAACATAACAAGCATTCTAGAAGCAAAGTTATATTAGTTATTTAAACAGAAATAAATTGATTTTTTTTTAAATAACTGTCGAAAATTATAGTTTGTTTTTAATGAAACTTATGAAATACTCTGTATAAAATACAACCGTTTACATACTTCAAGACTCTACACATATTATGATAAGGCAAAATGAGATTTCATATTCAATTGTCAAGCGTCAACTAAGTTGATAAATCAACCACCAAATAATAAAAAATCAAGGAAAACAAGGAAACGCTAAACTTAATCCAAAGAAAAACAACTTAACTATTTTATCTCTATCATCGCATAAAATCGTAAAAATAATACAATATCAAATAAATAACAAACAAATAGGTCGATTCGCCCATGGGAATGATACATGAACCCAAAAACTAATAACAGTGTAAATAAATTAATTCAAAATTATATACAAATAATAAAATACGTGTATATTCACAAACGTCGTCAATTTTGAAAAAAAAAAAAAGAAATTGTTATAGATCAGTCTTCCAAATTATGCTTACTAAGGCACGCTGGGATTTGTTACTCTTTCTTACCTACTCGTGCAAAGTATCGACGGAAATCGCCAGATCCCTGTGACTGGTTATCCTCGATGATGGTGACATCTTACACGTGATTTCATCTCTTAAGTAAGCCAACACTTTTCTGACTTCCACATTCTGATTGGGGGACAACTTTAGCGATTCTTTAACGTCCAAGAGAGCAGGTTCGTACATTTTTAGGTCCAATTTGGCTTTCGCTCTTGCGTAGTAAGCTTCGTACGATTCTGGCTTCACGTCCAAAACTTGATTCGCCAAATCAATAGCTTCCTCAGGTTCCTTTGGTAAAAAAAGAGTATTAAGAAAACGAAGTCGAAGACGCTCAAGGTTCATACTTACGTTTAACTTGCGTTTACACCTCGAATGATTTAATAGGAAATTGATTCTCAGTTGATGGAATGCAGGGTTGTGATCGCCTTGGTCGTCGTTTGGAAACTTCTTCAGGGCGTATTGGTAACGATGGGCTGCCTCTCTCAATCTACTTTTGCGATAGAGGAGATTTCCATCTTCTAAAAGTTTGTTAAGGAGGATAAGCCTGGAAAAATAATTTACAGGTTATATAATTAGGCTTATTAATTTTAAATTCGAGTCTTCACTTGTTATTAAAAAAATATCTTACATTATCTCAGGTTTGCCTGCAGCCATAGCCCACGTAGCCGGCCCAAGTTTCGCTCCTTTTTTAAGGAAGCACTGCACTACTTGTATGTTCTTGCATCCGATGGCTCTATCCAGTGGCCTCATTCCATTAATATCGACGTGTTCGATTGCTGCCCCTCTTTCCAGAAGCAACTGTACAACAGCGGGATTTCCTTGGAAAGCCGCAAGATCCAGAGGTGTTCTTCCAGTTTTGTCGACGTGATTCAAATTGGCTCCTTTGTCCAACAAGCATTGAGTCGCTTGTAATTTACCCCTTAAGCAAGACCAGCATAGAGCGTTCAGTCCTTCACGATCTTGTTTTTCGATATTTGCACCTGAAACGAATTTTTTCAATTTGGATCTGGAGCTTTAATATTAAACTTAAAAACCAAAGGGCCACAATAAAAAGAGAATAATAGTGTAACTAACTATTAAAAAAAACAAACGGTTCAAACCCATGACTCAAGATTTAAAAAAAGTTAGGTTTATTGGATGAAATTTAGTAATGAAGCTAATAGAGGGTCAAGACATATATTTTAATAAGCTCATTAAACTAATCGATATCTTACCTTTGTCCAATAGTAATTCGATGATTCCAACATGACCTTCAGAAGCGGCTATCATAAGTCCATTTCGGCCTGTATTGTCACACTGTTCTAGTGCTGCGTGATTCTGTAAAAGCCTTTCAGCTACAGCCCAATGGCCTTCTCTGACAGCTAATAATAAAGGTGGCATATCTTTTCTATTGGTTACTGTTATGTTAGCTCCTCTGCTAATCAAGGCGGCGCAAACGTTTGCGCAACCATTAATGGACGCGACGGTCAAAGCAGTTTCACCAGTTAAAGAATCACGATTATCCGCATTGACTTCCGCCATATCCAATAAATATTCCACAATCTCAGTGTGCCCTTGGCTAGCAGCTGCGATCAAAGCCTGTTGGGCAGCTTCTGCCAATCCAACATCTTCAGCGTTCTTAATAATCCAATCGCAAGCCAGCAAATAACCCACCACATTTAAACAACCGTTTCTAGCTGCGTGTACCAATGGACAATACCCGGCTGTATCCGCATGTCCAGGACTTGCCCCTGCCGCTATTAACTGTCTTACGACGTCACAGTGTCCTTTAGCGGAAGCTAAAGCAAGAGCAGTAGATCCTTGGCTATTCGTTAATTCGACATCAGCACCAAATTCCAACAAAAGTGACACCATGGGCACGATACCTTCGTTAGCAAACATGCACAATACTGGGGCGTTGCCCAAAAAGTCTGAAATATAATCCGGGGAAGCACCGGCCAATAACAAAAGGCGAGAAACTTTAACATTTGGATTATAGATATTGCGCAAATTGCAAATGGCAGCGGATACGTTATCTGAGCTTTCTGCGACCCACTGGGCTTGCAAGTCCCTCGGTGAAATTACTTGCATCGACATGTTTCTATACACGTGAGCTTTTAATATGTGATGTCCCAATTCGAGTGTCTTCTCTGCGTCTAAGGGAGCTTGAACGCGCGATAATCTAAAGGCTATGCCCGCATGCCCTGATCTCAAATCGCACAGGAATTTCGTGCTTTCATTCTCATCCCTGCGTATCAACCATTCCCTGAAACTAGGGTGGAAGAACATGTAAGTATTATCCAAACGTTTCACGAGGAAGCCGGAAAGTAGCTTAAATCTTTGTAGGAACTCCGGCCACGGTAAAAATCTTTCGACGAGCAGGGCGTTAATCGAGTAATAAATTTCGAGCAGGGTTAATGGGTATAAGGCGGCGAGGCATACACTGAGGATGTGGGTGACCTTCTCGAATGACCTCACCGTCGGAAAACGCAGGTTAAAATGCAACAGGTAAATCTGTGCTAAAGTTATGGGTAACACTTTATAGCCGGAAGATTTAGCGACTAAGTGGCCCCGCTCTAATAAATCCAAAGTAAGTTTGGCAAACAGAAAGGATCCCTGACTTAAGTTCAGCAGGTGTTGGGAAAATTTGTGTTGCGCCATATTTCCGCTCTCGAGTTTGCCTGAAGTCGACGATGTTATATTACTTTGGATGCTCGGACTATTCTGTAATCTGAAATTTATGTAATCCAACATGTCCTTCTGCAAATTTTCGTTCGAGTTCGTATTGTCAAATGATATCCTCATGTACGGAAGCTGTTTTGTGACTTCGACCAACTGAGTTCTTACAGTTGCAACAATCTTGAGCCAACTCGGGAAATTGCTCATGTGTTTTACCAGGAATGAAGTTATCGTATCACCGTGATCTGGACGGTGGTACTCTGCTTCACACAAAGCGTCAATTAAAATTACACAGGTGGTAGCTTCGATTTTTCCACTTCGTCTCAACAAAGCTAGAGGTTCTAATATCCCTCGAGTTAAAGCCAAGTCCGGATTGGCGATGCACTCCTTTAAAGATAGAGAGGCTTGAAGGTGTTGCTCTCCCAATAAATAATCTCTGTAAGCAGCTAATTGGGGAGCCTGGCACAACTGTGCAGCTATTGAGTGAATGAAGTCAGGTACTAGGCAGGTGTTGTTGTTATCTGCTTGGCAGAAGTGGTACGCTACCACGTTTCCGGCCAAGTGCTTAATCCTTTCAGACACTAGGTCGATTTGATAATAAATACTCTGAGGGCTGCGGGAACGGTCTGGGGAGTGGATGGTTTTGTTTGGTGTTTGGTAAATTGGTTCTTTTCTGCGTCCGAAGCAGCTGTATTCTACGAGTTGGAGGATTAGGGCGGTTTTGCCTGTGCCTGGGTTGCCTGTTAATAGAATTCCTGGACTCGATGAACCTAGAAATAAAACTGTTGCTAGCACTTCATCTAATAACATTTAAGTAAAATATTATTACTGATAATGTGTCGATTTTTTATTAACACTGGTTAAAGTGAAAACGTAATAAATAGGGTCTAAATTCAATACTTACACACAATGTCTTCAATTTCCTTAATCAACCAGTGCCTCCCAACAAACAAAGGATCAGGTTCTTGTAAAGGCACTTCGAAAAACAACGGCTTCATCGTCAACTGTGGTGTCCGGTATTGTGCAAATCGAATTTTCGGGTCTACTGGTCCTTTGACGGTCCCTGTCCTCGCCGATCTTCTTATGCATGTTCTCCTCGATTGAAACATATTGAGATCTTCTACTGGACCAGGCTGGGTTGCTGTTGGAAAAAAATGATTAATTCCAAATTAGTGTGATGATTTAGAGGAAACGACTTACTGGTGACACTGTGCCTTCGGCTAATAGGACTAGAACTGCAGTTACTTTGTCCGGACATCGACATTGACATCAAGGATCCAACGCTCTCAGAGCTGGGATTGTTTCTTTGTTGATCTTCGGAACTTCCTGTCAGGGTCGAAACGGGGCTGGTGTTTGTCGACATCATGGCGGAAGTGTCGTAGCTAGCCAAGGATGAACAAGATTCATGAGGGCGTGCGGGTGTTCTTTTATTGTTTCTTCTCGCACCTTCTCCTAGGAGAAGTCCTAAACGCATGTACATGTCGTTTTCTGAAGATTTCTTTGTTGAAAGGGGTTTCACAGATCCACCTTCGTCATCTGAAACCGGATCGATATAATTCAAATTCATATGGTGTAGCACATATTTGTGGCGAAATTAAAAATGCATCAAATCTAGCAACGGAATCATAATTATAATAAACAAACTGTTATTGGTGTTTGGGTTAATATCAATCAGCAACGGAAATCAAATTAGTAAAATTAAAAACTGAAAATCTGAATGTAATCAGCCATGCACATATACAGTGGGAAAAAAACAGAAGACATTCATTTTTTATGTTTTGCAAGTTATCTTTTTGTAATCGTTATTTTAATTTGTGGAAAGAATTAAATTCGAATTCCTTCAGAAATCGACACGGAAACGGGTTTACTTAATTCAGTCAGTTTTCTTCAGAACTAAATAAATGTGGGCACGTTCTAAGAGACACTAAAAAAAGACGTGAATACCGTTTGTTAATCAAACAAAATTTATGTATTGATACGCACACACTTGTCGTTTCTAATGTATTGACAACCAATACCTCGGGACTTTCGGTTTCGTAAGAATAATAAATGAACTGTCCATTCATGCAGCAAAAAGTGTTTACTGTTGAATAAGCAGAATTTTTTGACGTAAAAGTGTTTATTTTGTCAGGTTAAATAATTCGCTTCTTCTTTAAGGCACGGTGTTTTTGACCGCAACTTCATGGCGGTCGGTTTTACGTCGATTACAAAAGAGGAATTTTCTGTGGAATGCAAGTTCTCGATAATATTTCTGATATTAGAAAACATAGTCGACTGTAATAATAGCAGCTCTTTTATTGTAAGATTATATACAATGTAACACTTAACAATGAATTGCTTGAATGAGTTAAATTGAAAGGATCTTAGATCCATTATTAATATCTCAAGCCATATTTATAGCATACGGAGACGAATAACTGTTATACATAATAATAGAAATAACGTAAGTCATATGGTGATTCAATTTGAGTTACGTAGAAAATACGTCTTGCTAAATTTGGATATTGATTTTTATAAATCGATGTAAGATGCAGCCAAATAAAATAATATCATTCTTATCTGTTTCATACTACAAGTACACATAAAGTTGTTAATTCTCAATTAGGCAAAAATTTGGAAACTCACAAAGCAAATATGTATTTCTCTGTCTCATTTTAAGATGTCATAAAAGGCCGTCGTAACTGACATTTAACAGTTATGAAACGTTTCAAATTACTTGAAACTCATAACGTGTTATGATGGTAATAAATGCGATTTATAACTCGTAATAATCTTAATAACTTACCCCCGAAAAAGAATGCATTATGTTTATTAAGGGTTACGGATCGCAATCTGTTTTATGACCATAATATAACGCCAAATATTTTATGAGTCTCAAATAATCTGAAACATTCTTTATCAACAATGAATTACTATGCATACAGGTATAGTCTTCCTAGTTTTGTATCGGTTATATGGTCTTGCTGTAAAAAGAGCGGTTTTTAAAACAAGACCATAAAACCGATACAAAACTGGGTTGACTATATAAACCCCGTCATATACTTAGGAAGTTATCACCAGTTATGTATATCGTTTGATCTTATGATCTGATGTATGTATATGGCAGGCTCATAAAATCCATGTTATACTTATAACGTCTACATTTCCATGCTATGATCACATATTCTTCGAGTATTGTTATTTTACAGAGAAGCGAAACCAGTGATAGGAACTGTTTATTGAAAAATGTCACAATGTCACCCCCGCAAGAATGAATATTAACGAAGTGATTGTAGGAGACATACATATGCACACCTATTTAGCAAAAGTTTTTACATGATACTGTTTGCAGTGGTAAAAAAAAAATGGAGACAAGTTCCAAATGGAGAACAAGAATACAAGCAACAACACGTTGTGCCTAGCATTTTCGAAATCTAAACTAAAGTCGTTAGCGAAATACGTGTAAAACTACATGCAAAAATAAACAAAAAAAAGTAAAAATAAAAAATGAACGACAAGCACAAATTCGTGATGTAAAAAACTTCGTGCCTGAAACGAGCTGATTTAATCCGGTGCTTGCACTGGAAGTTCCCGCCGACCACAAGGACCGGATCTTTCCTAAAACTACGCTGGGCCAGTGTCGACCCTCCGTCGAAGACGTCGACGAAGTCATAACAGCTGCGACAGAATCACCTCTATGTATACTTTCACATAAATTACCAGGGTTAAAGTGTGTTAGCTTAAGTAAACATCCTCCGCCGAGAAAGATGTAAATTTTCGCGACTTTACAAGTATACATACATGCGATGTTTTTATTCTGCCCACGGAGTTTTGTCGCGACATGTGTGTACCCACGGATGAATATTACACTGAGCCCACGTGACGCCTTCGAAAATGCAACCTATGAACTCGAAGCCACTAAACCATAACGTGTTCACGATTATAAAATTAAATTAGAATGGCCTTAATGAAGTCAATGAATTTGAGGCATATCGTTGACATGGTGTCAGTAAACATAATTAAATAATTTTTCCTTTTCTAAAGTTATCTTTGGTATGTACAAATGTATGTACAGCACGTTTCTAAACGATTGCACTATTATTATGCACTTAACTTAATCTAGACCAGTGATATTCAACCAGTTATTTCAAAGTATAAGCATGGCTCTGCTATGAAGTTTGTATTTTGTAAAATATTTAAAAGTTAAAGTTTACTACATCTAGAAGCAAGTAATCATTCATAAAATCTTTTCTATTCCTTTTTCTTATTGAAAATTTAGTTAATTTAGTTTACTTAATTAATTAAAGGATACCTAATATCCTTTAATTAATTAGATGAGGAAATTCAAAAAATTATCTACCTAGCCATGAAGAAGAAGAAGAGAGGGGTAACTTGAACATTTTTATCTTTCAATATATTTTCCAATTAAGTCCACACACTTGTGTCACATTTTCCCAGTTGTTCTAACCCACTTGAAAAAAAGAAAACTCTTTTGGAAGCTCCGCAAAAAATTGTCTACTGCACTTTTGGATCTTGATCTGAAGAAAATCGCCTTCCTCGTGGGTTCCTTTTAAGTTGTCGAAATAGGTAATAGTCGGTGGGTGCGAGATCTGGAGCATATGGAGGATGGTCCAGTTCATTAAAGCCAGTGGCGTCGATAAATTCCTTGACTTTCTTGCTTTATGCACCTTTCCGCTTATAAGATTGTTTTTGTTCAAAGGCCTTTTTTAAGTTTTGAAATATACTTCGGTAAGCTTCTGCGTCCATAGCAGAGATTCTTATTTTGTCTCTAGGTTCCAAAAATGTACCCAAGCTTCATCGCCAGTAATAATTTGCGAAAATACGTTTGGATTCGCCTCTAAAGAAGCTGAATTGATGATGCGTCCTTCATTACTAAATCCTCAACTTTTTTTTACCATTTCTGTATTTCAAACTTCTAAGGATCTTTCACCTTTTGGATCGTCCTCTACCCCAACGAAAATTTGACTTGAAAATATGATGGCCAATCTTTTCCTCAGGAATCTTTTAGGAGTATTACCTTCTTTAGTCAAAAAGTTTGATGTTCTAACTTTAAATTAACCAATTTCCACTTTTAAAAGTTTAATAACTAATAATTTTTTGATCAAATGAACTGAATTTTTATCCAGGTGTGTCAAAAACTTGTCAATTTATAGCTGTTAAAATGCTGTCCATATTCGACAATCTAATATTTTTACAACTTCCAAGTTTTGATCAGATCTTCAAAAGCTACTATTACAAGTGATAAAGCTTCAAAATATCATTAACTTTTCAGTACTTAGCTCCTATTGGGGTAAGCCAACTTCTTTCGGGCTTCATCACAGAGATTTTAACTTTAATAATTATAAACCTAAATTATTCCTAAATATTAAGTTCAAAATAAACATAGGTATTAGGTTAAACCAATAGTGATTGAAGTATTTTTGAAATACATCATACACTGCCTTGTTCTGTTTCATTTTTATTTTATTTTCTTTGCTTTCCCGATTTCTTTTTTGTCATATTTACATTTCTTTTTTTGTGGTGAACCTTTTCGATTACATTTAAACACTTCTTGATAAATTGCTTGTATTTTCTTTTACCTTTTTATATTATTACTTAAGAACACTTGCCATTAAATATTAGGTAGAAATAATTAATTAAAACTGAATGTTTTCTCCGTTAAAATATTTTCGGGGAGAAACGTACTCGACTTTATAATTTTTTGAATTTTATTTAAACGTTTTAAAAGTCGAACAGTACTGATCTAGATTAAGGAACAAAGTCAGTGATCCTTTTATAACAAATATCAGATTTTACGTTGTTTTTTAAACCTTGCCAGATCTAGAAAAATTTCTCTAATTCAAGTAACTTTTATTATCTAAGTAATAGTTTTTAGAATTTCCTTTGCAATCTTCAATTGCAGCTATGACTATAATCTACATTCATATTGTGAAAAATAATAAATTTAATAAATAATACGATCATCACAATTCCAATTAATTTTGTCATTTTTGAGATTTAATTTTAATTAAATATGTAAGTATTGTTTAAAATTAAATTAAAATGTCTTGGATATACAGGATGTTTCATGGCACGTTTGTCAAATTCTTGTAGAATCCTGAAAGAATTCATTTATTTCAGTATAGAATTATAGACAATTTAATATTTTCCTTTTAGACATTCAAGTGACTTTAAAATGAACTCCTTTGTTGATGAACAAAGTTTCTTCGTGCTTTGACAACTTTTGTTATTGCCAGAAATATACCAAAATATTTACCTTTTCTCTCTTCAATTTATTACCCTCTGAACTTTCTTTTTCTTTTTGATTTATTACTTTCTTGTAATACGTTGCAAGTAGTCAGAAGTTTCCAAACTTTTTTCTTACGTTCTCAACTCCAAATGATACAGGATTCGTACAGTAAAAAGGATTCGTTTTACTTCCCATTGACTGATTGGCTCTCAGAGGTTGGCCAATAGTTGATCAAATATCCTGTATAGTTTTGCATCTGATATTTTCCGTTACGTAGTTTCTTATTTACTTTATTAAATTTCATACCATTTTGAAATGTATACATATTTATTTAAAAAGTATCAAAAATGCCAGTTAGGCACAAAAGTTTTCAAAAATAATTTGGTTAGCTTGGTAACAAAAAAAAAAGTGCACATGAAAACTGCGCACAGAAAGAAAACCCACAGACATACAGGGTGAGTCGAGAGGAACGCACCAAACGCCGGGAGTGGATTTTACTAATTGTAACATAAAAAAAAATCTAAAACTTGTAATCCGATGTTTGTTTTCAACCTATGTCTTAACAAAATATCTTACATAATACGTAAAAAGTATTATACATGAAGCAAGCCTTAAATTAGATCAACGTGAAATGTCACTTTAGGATACGTCACGTTAGGTTATAAGCAAAATATAATAACTATTTAACAACTGTCATTAGAGGCATTCAATAAATAAATCGATTGATTACAATCAGATTGAATCGATTCATGAAAACACTGAACGGTGGCGTGACCGGTATTTAACTATTCAACAATAGCAATATCACAATATTAGCAGTGCGGTTATAAACAACTCGCACCTATGATACAAACCGCAACGCCATATTTAATCGCAGTTGAATAGCAAAGTTTTTACGATGAACAATTTCACGATCGATGTTGAGTCGATTCAGAAGCATTGAACGCTAAGCCGTATGAAATCATACGTTAAATGCCCCTATTCATTCAAGCATCAATCGGCTTATGATGTTTTTTTTTGAATTGTCAAAACATGTGAGGACATGGAAAAAATTCGATTTTGCGGCGAAATGTAGACCCTTTGAACGCTGAATAACCTATAGCACGATGTAAGCTTTCACCATATCTGCGAAAAGATATCGTTCAAGAAGACTTTATCGGAAGAGATTGGCCAAAAATGCGATCGCTGCGTTACTGATGAAATTTTGATGTTGGGAGGTGGCCTTCTCCTAAGATCCGTGTTTTTGTTGTTGTTTTTTAACGTGTTCATGGTGATCGTGTATCGTAGCTTGTGTAGACATGTGTATAAATTTATCATAACCCTTTCATACCAAATATCATATTTAACTGGGGGTGATATAAGCCGTCCTCCATTTACATTCACTTCACCCAAAATAATATTTATTTGATTTTGAACTGAACTGATTTTAAACTGAACAGAGAGATTCTTAAAGCAATGATTTTTGATGACTGATGATAACTGACTTTAAAAACCAAATTTGATCAGCACGGGGTGCGGGATGAGAAACTCAATCACTTCCTCATCACTGATCATCAAGTGATGAATAACTGCAAATGGAATGCAATCAGTGATTTTTAAGAGCATTTGAATCGATTCGCGTTCAAATAGATTGTAAAGAGAGGACGCTATTGTATATTAATAAACAAATAAAGAAATAAATCCTATCTTCTTTCATAGAAAGATTAAAACCAACTTGATATATTTTTCAATTGAACACTCATTATGTCTGTAAGGTTTCTTTTGCGTGCGGACTTTTTTCATGTGCGCCTTAATCACAGTATCGGTTAATTTTATATAACAAATATTTTCTTTCTTTATGGAAACATTGTAAATTAGATTTTTAATGACAATCGTAAAAAAAGCTTTGCCTGGACATTTTAATGAAACCATCAACGAATTGTTGATAATTACCTGATAAGGCAGTTTCCCCAGAAGCTTGTCGTGCTGCCCTTAGGGCGAAAGGACTCCTCATCCCCTTTGGGCTGAGAAAAAATTTTCGTCGTGATTGAGGGGGAGTCGGGCAGCTCTGCGTCATGACGGTCTGATCTAATCTGGTCCGAGGATTTGTCGGCTTGGTCTTAGGAAGTTTTTCCGGGTGTCCGACTTCACCGCCTGACGAGGAGAGATCACGATTCTGCTAACAAGAATATTCAATTATTTTGACAACCAATTAATCAGCAAGATTAAATTACTAATCCGGGATTTCAATTTCTCAGTTTTTTTCCTAAATTAAATCGATAAATTATTTGTAATTCAGGTGTAATTAATCAAAGGTAAGCTCGAAGAACGTTAAATAATTTGAAGAGATTTTTTGCGAGCGAATTTACAACTGACTAAGCTACTGTTATGACATCATCTGCGCTTGATAAATTAGTCCCAATTAACTCATGAAATGAATATCTGCCTCTGTGTGAGTGTGCGGTATGTGTGAATATCTCTCATGTGTCTGTTAATACCGTTGTAAATAATGATAAATGATGTTGCGGGCAAAAAAAATTCAAAACCGTTTTGCTTGGCACTTAATTTAATTACAAACGATTTTTGACAAGTTCTGCCTGCCATCTCAGATTAAATGCTGACTTCCTTCGTAAAAAAAGTCGTCATTTCTATATACTAGTTCAATGTGCTTGTGTTAAATATATGCTTTAACATCATGGTCGATAAAGTTTCATAGTAATCACGAATATATTTAAAAAAAAGTAAAAATTTCATAATATAACATGCATTTGATAATATTCATGTCAAAACAATAAGGCCCAAATTCAGAAATAACAATTTTAGGATTTTGGCAATTTCGAAAAATGCTATTTTCTAACTAAGTAAAAAAAAATCACTCGATATCTAATAGGGACTAAACAGATTTTCAGACAAGCACAAATTATTGCAGTAAAGTCTTTTCGAAAAATCAGAAATAAATTCTTTTTTGGCGAGCGCTGTATATTCTAATTTAGAAAGTAAAGTAGCATTTCTTTTAAAATAATGCGGCTCACAGCGATATAAAAATTTTTAGGCGATTTCTTTAAATCACCCTGTATATAAAATATAGTTTAATGTCATTTTAACATAGTGCTAGAATTGATAAGAGATCTAATCGCATTTAATTAGATTTTATCAAGAAGTCCAGTGAAGTTTGTCAGGTAATAGAAAACTAATATTGAAAATTATCTAATAATTATAATAAGAAGTAAATAACAAAAATTTTAGTAATGCAAAAATATATTTATTTTTTTGCTATTTTCTTCAGAATTATTGATTCTGTGCACATCGATTTCGAGGTCTAATCACAAGCTATTAGACCATAAGAAGACATTTCAGCGGCCGATAAGGACAGCGTTAGAGGAGGCGGAAGTAGGTAATTACAACTTCCTTCTGTGTGGCATGCATCATGCGGACAGTGTTTTTACAACCGGCATTTTCACTTCACTGACATTGCTAATTCTGGTTACATCTGATTGTGAGAGGCACACAAACAACACATGACTCACGTGGTATTTTTATGTATATACATTCTCATTCTGTTCTAGTCGCTGAATTTTACACTCTTAAATTTTTATGACACTACAACCAAGTGGTAATTGTAATAAAAAGGTGCAGGCTTTAACAAATTAATTCACCCCGTTTTAGTATGCCAACGGCAGCTGCAAGAAAATATGTAAACGGTAATCGTTATGTTCGATGAAAAAAAATGTTCATTGCTTACATTATTTGAATAAAAATCGTAAAAATGGGCGAATTTGAATGAAACATGTACACTCACAAATGTGGCCTTTCGCTTAGAATTTTTATGCTCCCGTCTCAGTGTATCATTTCAACATCAAACGCCGATCTAGTTGGCATTCAGAGCATACTCGATGTAAAACCGTACGTGTAAACGACTAACTTAGATAAATTATTCATAAGATTATTTGATTAAACTCCGTCCAACGCCATTTTAATTTAAATCAACTCGAACATAAATTACAACGAACAGCGTTCGGACGACGTGTGTAATTTCACCGTAATAAAAATTAAAAATTATTCCGGAACGTTCATTTTATGTTTAATTTCAAAGTTATTTGGATGATATGGGGCGACACATTTGAATGTTATCAAGAACGTTGTGATTATTTATGAAGAGAGATTACGTTCATATATTCAATTATGCCTCAGTTAACGGCTCATTATGACGATTATGGGGCTTTAAAGTTGAGAGTAATTGTAGCTACTTACTTGCATGAAGGTTGTGAAGTGTCCATTGGTTTTTACTTTGGTTCGTAATTGAAGTCGGTCACTGGATTTGTCTGTTTGGATTTGTTGTTGTTGAGGACTTATTTCCCCGTATAAAGTGATTTCAGAGCCACGAAGTCCTGTGCAGCCCATTTTCTTTTGGCAAGGCATTACTGAAAATAAAAATTTAAGTAAATAATAAAATTAAGTACTAATTTCTCATTTTCAATGAGAAAAGGATTTTGCAACAAATTGTTATGAAACGTAGCATTTTGTATCTGGATTCCTTAATTTCTCCATTAAAAAAATATCGTAGATGAAGTAGATAGGTATATTACTATGTTATTTTATTATTACTATGTTTTTTGGTTTTGAAATATGAAAATTGTTGCAACAATATTATTTGTATTTATGATTTTGATGTATTAATTTTAATTTAGTTCGTGATTCATCATATATCAATTAAGTTTTGCACATTAAAAGAAGATAATTATGATCCTAAGGTATTTCAAACAAAAATGTTGCTACAGTAGAGCCTCGATTATCCGAGGTAAGATGGGTGGGCGGCTCCTGCCTTGGATAAATGAAAATTCGAATAACCGGAACTATTAGGTTGTTCGGAAAAAGATGTCGTATTATGTCTAGAATTTTTTGATTCCAGGAAAGTTGGATGATATTATCGTGGAATATCACTACTAGCAGAAGGATGGCAAAAGGTAACTGATGAAAATGGTGATTATATAGTTTAATCATACTTATGTATACAGTGTGTGGCATTTAACCGGGTTCTTCATTTACGCCGTTCCTATTGAAAATATGAAAAAATGTTTTATACAAAAGTATCATCCTTTCAAGCTCCGCATAATTTAGAATTATTTTCGAATACACAGGATGTCCCAGTTTGGCTGTACGATGTGTTACTTCGTTATTTTAAATGGAACACCCTATATTTTATAACGAATTTGAGCTTGTCAGGTTATTTTAGGGTATGTTTGATAAGGGTTCCCTATATCTAAATCCTATAGTTTTTAAGATATTAGGCTTTGTTTACGGTTTTTGGAACATACGGATATAACTTTGATAATTAATATCTCAATAACGAAGAATGTTAGAAAGCAGATATTGTGGTGCTGTTGCGAACTAAGTGGAAGGTATCTACCGCAGCAACAAAATTTACTTTTCATTAAACAAGGATTCAGTAAAACTATTTCCATTTCGACGGCAATAACTTTTGTTTTTTAAATGGAACGGTGTCATTCTTATATGTTGTTAGATGCTCCATAAAAGTATCTTTCAATTAGCTATACACTTCCCTATACCAATTACTGACGGTTCAGGAGATATTTAACGTTATTTCATAATTTCTGCATTTTAACATATTAATTAAAATCAGGAATGAGTATTTACCCAAACTTTGAATAAATTGTCAATTTTCTAAGTTTATTAATCTCTGTTATATTAAATGCATACATTTTGAACACTTATTGTAAAATTACAAGACATCTTAGAATTATTTAGTTGTTCCTACAGTTTTCAAAAGTTTCGTTTTTATTTTGGGAGACCAGTGTTTAATTTTGTTAGTTCTTGTTGTATTCTTCAAATATGATTAATAAATATTTCTTCAATAATATTTAGAGCGCACTTTATTATTTGACATAAACAAAAAGTTAAACTGAAGTACAAGAAGTCTTAGGGCCAATTGTATGAAACGTAGTTAACCACACAATCAAGTTAATCGTGTGATTAAGCAATATCACTTGAGGAAACTTAACAATACTTAAAAATACCAATCAAAATTATTTCTCTCGTTACTGTTTAACCTATCACAAGCTTTAACAATGGAATTAAATAATCATGTATTTAACAATATTTTATACGACCAGGACTTAAAAACTTAGCAAATTGACATTTAATTCAAACCAAGTATTATGTTTGAATAAATACTCACTCCTGCTTTTAATTAAAATGTTAAAATGTAGAAATTATGAAATAATGTTAAATATATCCCAAATCGTCAGTAATTGTTTTAGGGAAGTGTATAGTTAATTGAAAGATACTTTTATGGAGCATCTAACAATGATATAAAAATGACACCGTTTCGTTTAAAAAACAAAAGTTATTGCCTTTCAACTGTTGTCGAATTGGAAATAGTTTTACTGAATCCACGTAGCTCGCAACAACACCACAATATCTGCTTTCTAACATTCTTCGTTTTTAAGATATTAACTATCCAAAAACCGTAAACAAAGCCTAATATCTTAAAAACTATAGGACTTAGGTATAGGGAACCCTTATCATACTTACCCTAAAATAACCTGACAAGCTCAAATTCGTTATAAAATATAGGGTGTTCCATTTAAAATAACGAAGTAACACATCGTACAGCCAAACTGGGACATCCTGTATATTCGAAGATAATTTTAAATTATGCGGAGCTTGAAAATATGATACTTTTGTATAAAACATTTTTCCTTATTTTCATTAGAAAAGGCGTAAATGAAGAAACCCGGTTAAATGCCACACACTGTATAAACATTCTGAATGAAAAAGAAAACGATATTTTTTTTTTCCAACAACCTAATATTTGAATATTAACACCTATTCTTTAACTACGTTGAAAAAATTATATGATTTCTTTTTAAATGTTTTTATTTGTTGAACTTAATGAAATATACACACATGTGTATACATGTACATGTATAAAACATTTTGACATTCAAATAACTATATAAAACATAAATACATATAAAAACAACGCTCTACGCACATACACAAAATATTACAAAGCAGTGAAATAATAGTCAATCTTTGATTGATTTATATTGATCCGTCTTTTTCTAGCTGCAATATGTCTCCAGCGTTTTAAAAGTAATGTGTCTACTGCTGTGGCTTCTGTTTGCTGTTCAACATATAAAAGTGCTCTTTCTAAAGCAGCAAAACCTTCCTGATGTGTAATACGTTCCTCAGCCATACAATGATTTATTTCATCATCCGTTGCGTCTGCAGAGTAGTAGCATCAGCTAATTCCTCGATGCTGAATTCTTGTTCTACATCATCAGATGCAATCCAGAGTCTAACGTCGGCTTCAGTAACATTTTCAGAGCCTGGTAATTTTTGCATTAATTCAAATAATCTTGGCTCGTCCTCTGATCTATTACTTCTCTCTTTCTTCAGGTTTGCAATCAGTTCACTCGAAGGTATTAGGTCATCTTCGTCATAGTCACTATCATCATATTCAACACTTGAAATTCTTAACCACGATTTCTGTATTGTCGTCTCTCTCACTTTATTCCAAGCCTGACTGATCCAATAGACAACATCCCTCAGTGTGATCTTTCGTAAACGACTTATAAAGATCTTCATTTTCTATTAATTCTAACAGATTTTCGAGAAGCAATCGCCTATAATTTCTTTTTACATTTTCTAAAATACCTTGGTCCATAGGCTTGTAGTACACTGGTTACGTTTGGCGGCAAAAATATTACAATAATGTCATTCTTTTGCAGGTTTTCTCCTGGGTGTGATGGAGCATTGTCTACTAGTAGAACTGCTTTATTGGGAAGACCATTTTTCTTTATAAAATATAGTTATTAACGGAACAAATTCCTCATAAAAGTTTCCATCCATCCAAGCGCTCTTTTGATGTTTATAATAAACAGGTAGAGCTTGAGGTGAGATGTTCTTTAAAGCTCTTGGACGGGCGGATTTTCTGATAACCATCAGTTGAAGCTTGTGTCTGCCTGATGCATTTGCATAAGCCATTATGGTTAATCGTTCTTTACTTCTTTTGTATCCAGGAGCTGACGTTTTTTGTTGAGATGCCAACGTTTTTTGATGAAGCATTTTATAATTTCATCCACTTTCATCACAGTTATATTTTTACTTGGTCAGGCGTATATCCATTTTCTTCAATTAATTTATTAAAATTTTCCTTAAATTTGTCGATTACTGCTACATCAGTGGAAAGTTTTTCTCCGCATATATTCAGTTGCCTTACACCGTGTATCTTTTTCCATCTATGAAACCAACCGGCACTCGCCGTAAATTTATTCATCTCGGCAAATTGTCAATAACGCTTTCTTTTGTAAAATAGGACCCGATCTTTGTTGTATAAACCACATAAGTAACGCATTATCAATCTGCTCGTATCCACTGTGTTTCATACACTTTCTACCGGTAGATGTGGAAGCTTGATTAGAACACCATTGCTCAATTTTTGTACGATTTCTTCTCCAATGACCTACTGTTACTTCACCTTCTCCAGAATATTTTGCTACAGTTTTGATCTTTTCACCGGCATCTACTCTTTTAATAGCCTTTAATTTTTCTTCTATATGTAGATGTAACATCACTTCTTCGCCTATTTTGTGCCATCACGCCAGACAAATATACCACGTAAAAATAATTTTAATTTAGAAACTCAGTGCAGGTCGGACTACAAAAAACAACACTCTGCTTTATTACTATTTGTCTCGGTTGTGCTACAAATAGAGGAATTCCCGATTCAAGCTCGGATAACCCGGACAACTTCTAAAGCCACCTCGAATAACACGGAATTCCATTTTAAAACGACTTTTGGTTCAATAGCTTGGTTAATACGGAACTCGGTTAAACGCGACTCAGATAACTGAGGCTCTACTGTATTACTGAAACACAAATTTTTATTAAGAAAAATAAACATGAGGGAAACGATTAAGAGATGCAATCGTCATCACGAGACTGACACACACGCACATCAATTTAGAAGCAGTTTCGATGGATGTACACCATCGGGGGGGATTTGCAGTTCTTGAAGATATCTCCAAAGCCAAACTTCCGAAACCAGGAGCAAGTTTAATTCAGCCGATTTAATAATATGTACGGTTTTATTTATTTGACAACTAAGCATAAGAAATTATCGACAAACGTGCAAAGGACTCAAAAGCGTTCATAGATTTTGTTAAGTTAAAACAAAAAAGAAAGGTTACACCCTGACCTAAAACAATTTCATGTTTATACACGAATATATACAACGTTATTGAAAAATAAACAAGTTAATTCGTCAATAACGAATAAAGTAGCAACATATACGAATATAACTACAAAAAGCGTCTTTATTTTTCTTGTTTTCTTCTTTTATAGACTCATCTAATTTCCGTATTACTTTCTCCATGGATCTTTAACTATGAATTTATTTGAACCTCTCGCAAAATATTTTCTACAAATTTTGTTGCCTTCATTCTATTTGTAAAATATTACTCCAGCAAGAGATAAAGTATAAAAAGTAAGTTTCTACCAATTTTTTCTTTTCCCAATGAAAAAAAGAAAACCTTAAACTATGTAGTTTGCGTAGAAATTTTTATAAAATTGGATTGTAAAAAAAGTTCTCATAAATTACTCAGAGATGAATAAATCGGGCCTAAATTGAGGAGCTTGTTCTAAGTTTGAGTTTCTCCGATTTAAAACGTGATGATTGATTACGAATACAAACACGTATAAATAATTAAAATGAAAATCTGTAAGGATGACTACAAAATTCAGCCATGATATTAAGCACGCGATTAATTCTTTGAACCAACTGTTCCCTATATCATTATTGTACATTAGGTCCATTGTTAAAGTTAATTACCACCGAAAGAATAGACGGCGCAACGTTATTATAGAAAACATAATCATTTTTTTAAACAATTTTGTTCCTTCATTGTTCATATACAGCTAACTGGTGCCCGACTGTTTTATTAACGGTCTTCGTCGTTCTTACGCGAAAGGAACCTTTACGGAAAACTTACACAACACTTTCTTGCTCTTTGGGTATTTACTCAGCTGAGTGCAATTGCTTTTTACTACACTAATTCTAATGAGAAACATTATCTATGAAATTGCAGTGTTTAATATTAGAAGAAGTTCTTAATTCGAAATTCTAACTATTAAACTATTATTAGACCAAACGAAAAAAAAAAAATGGATAAAACAGAGAAAGTATTTTCAGTCCTCAGCTTTTGTAGTACAAAAAAATGTAAACGTATTTAAGTTATTTTTCGAAGGTAGTGTATGCAAGATTGTTGTAAAATGTTGCAGTAAGACCTTTAAATTCGGTGAATATGTTCATGTAAATAATATTCTTATCTTGTATGTACCTGTTGTAGGCTTGAGTTGTAGTGTTTAACATATTAAGTAATGTCCAATGATCTGGCTACTATTCAATGTCGTACGTTCTCCGTTTCGAGTACGCTGACTAAAGTTCACTTTGACTGCGCCTGGTGTTGTTGTAAATGCTCGTTGTCGATCTCGTGAAGATAATTTCAAGTTGATTGGCAGCTGCTGCTATTATGTTTTATTCTGACTTTGATCGCTGTCAAACGGTATCGCCAAGAAATATTAGTTAATGTAATTTTAATTCCATGCGCCGCGGCTGAATGGACGCATGATAATGAAAGAAAAATAGGGAAACAAAACGATAATTCATTATACGAAAGGTGCTGCGCAGCACGTACGATCGAAAAAGAAAAACAAGTAGGTACAGAAAAACACAATCGGAGGCACCGACTCGTTATTTATTTTTTTTAAGGCGGATTTAGGTCGTTTCAGTTTGAAAAGAAGCCAGGAATTTTTTAATTTAATGCCGAAGTTGTAATTACGCGTTTTTTCTTCGGCTCGATTTTAAACGGGTCGTCTTGTATAGAGAGCCTTGATGGCTTTGGCTTCGGGAAATTTATCACGTTCGCCTGACATAGTTTTCTGTACTTACCGTTCGGTGTGACCGGATTCAAACAGAGCGGACAGGCTTCATTCGTGAACATGCAGGAGTAGCACCTCTCGTGTCCGCAGTTGTCTATGAGCCTTCGCTTTTTACCCTTGTCGAATGGCATATCACAGCTAGGACAGGTGCCTGAACCATTTTCCGCTTCTAGTAGTCTTCTTATCGCTGCTAGATCTGAAATTTAAAAATAATACCTTCATGTGTGTGTGTGTACTGTACTTTAATAAATAAATAATTTGTTAATTTGCCTCCAAGTGGCATTTCATATGCATTCAAGTAATTTTTCAGGTGGGCAACATATTTTTAGTAAAAATTCTTTACATAATTATTTAGTTACTACATCATAATTAAGACAGGTAACAAGCCAGTCCCACAATCTCAGGTAGAGGAATATAAAGGGCGACAAAGCAAGTTTTGTGAAGATTTTTGTTAGGAATCTGCAATCTTGGAAGCACTTTAATATCTTTACACACACAAAAAAAATGTAAATCGACTTTTACGATCTACAAGTAACACCGTATTGCATGACAACTATTTTCCTTTCCACAATTTCATTTTCGTAGAAAACTTAATTAAGAAAAATCGAAGAAAGGAAAGGGTGAAGGCGTAAACGTAAGTCTTGAGCAAAAAAAGCTTTTGACAATAAACAGAACTGTCGCAAACTAAATTGTTCAAACTGCAAACAACAAAGTAATGAAACCCTTAAAAATCGACCGCACACTAACAACTGTAGCAGTTCGGTGAATATAAAAAATAGAAGGGAAATTGAATAGAATACCAGAAAAAGAAGAGTTAATGATATAAAAAAATTATTAATCACATGATCACACACTGATTCTGTACAATCTGGATTTAGAATTCTAAAATGATACCTACTTTTTTCAAAATTTTCATTTTGTAATAAAACATTATTATTCTTATTTAGTTAGGATTGTGTAAAACCAAAGTGAAGACCTTCCCTCAATTGATATTTTTTGAAGAGATCAAACTTTGTAATTCTTAATAATTAAAAATTTTACCATATTTGAGAGTGATCTTTACTTCTACTTTCTAAAGTTTATTTATGAGATGAATGATTAGTGCTTTTTGTCTTTTTACTAAAAAAATGAACATTAGATATTCAAAACTTGAGAATTATTAAAGTTCCTTAAAAATTAAGAACCTTGCATGGGATGACTTATTATGTAACGAACTTGCTTTAATTTGTCAATCCTAATGCAGTGTCAGGTCAAAAAGCGATCTTACTTTTCACTCCTGAAAAAGCTATCAAACGATGGCGAAACATCGAGAACTGAGATTTTTTAATTTGTCCGCGATAAGTTATAATGAAATTGTTATACAAAATTTCAGCATAATTTAATAGCAAACATAAAGTAAAACTTCAGACGAGACGCCTGCACAAGATATGGAAAACACTATCATCGGAGAATAAATAGAAATTATGAAAGAAAGGCAAACATAATTTACTCCACATCTGCTTCTCTTGAAATTTATATATTCGCCTGCATTTTACTTTTCCTCAATTAGTATGAATAGTGCAATGCTTTTTTTTAATAGCTATTGATACACCACGTGTATTCATGACACTATTAATTTAATTCGTCTTTTTCATTTTGCTTGCATCAGACCGATTCCAATTTCAAACTGAAAAGTACTTACTCATGATGATTAATTTCAAAATATTCTTAAGAATTAAATAAGATTTCCAATGTTGTTCTCCACAAGAGATCATTTTTATCTTGCTTTTATCATGCTTATCTTTCAAAACGGGGATAGCATAGTAGGTGATTACTATTATAATACCTATAATGTTTGTTTGAAGTTATGACTAGAGTAAGGACAAGAGCGAGCGAAGAGTCGAGTGTCAATATAAATGATCTTTAATATCACGTAGTTATTGCTTACCAGTGTTCACGTGGTTGATCAGACATCGCTCTCTCGTATCCGGCCTCTAGTTATTAAGTAAGTAAGTCAACGATGTATCCTACATTTTGCAATAAATTATTACAATAAATATTGGACTACTACTGTAAAAACCAATGAAAACTATAACAGATATTTATACGTTTCCGTCTCATTAACTTATAAAAATATAATTTATAATAAATTTATTGAAAATGGAGATTATTAGATTTATAATGTAGTTGTCACTGCCTATGCATTCATTATAATTTTCTTCATACTGATACCTATTATAATTGGGGGATTTGGAAACTGACTTGTCCCCTTAATACTTGGTACTCGTCATATAGCATTTCCCCGAATAAATAATATAAGATTTTGACACCTTTCACCTTGCCTTAGTATTATAATTGTTTTCAGTTAAATCATAACAAGTGATGAGCAAGTAATAATCGTTTAAATTAAGTAAAAATCGTTTAAATCGTTAATATTTTTTCTTATAATCCTTTTGGTTCTTTTTCTCATTACTTCCTTTTTCTTGAAGATGGTCTTCTTAACTTTACTTCCGTTTGCTTTTATTGCATATAATGAATGACTTCTTGTTATTTTAAATTCGCATTTTTCTACAGTTTATCTAACAAAGTACTTTTAAGTAAAATGATGTAATAAAATTATCTATCATAAATCATCAACTAAAATTAGAACATAAAATTTTAAGATTGAAGTGGAAGGATATCGATTTAATCTAACCGGTATTATCAAAAGAATATTTGTGTTGATGAGTCCAACACGATTTCAAAATTATTTTATTAAAAAAATAAAAATTGATTTTTTATGTAATTTGGTTGAAAGAAGGTTACCTAAACTTAATCCGTTGTGACCAAAATATTCCCACACAGATATAAGAGTATTTGTAGTTAATTTATGACAATTTAAACGAATGTTGGCGTTTAAAATTAAAATATTGATAACAACCGTTCTTGTCATCATGATTTTATTTGAATTAATTTTGTACATCATTAGGATGTATGTTGTTGTATAAGGTGGTCTGCAAAGCTGGTACATTTATTTTGCTATGACCCTGTTAAATTCTCTTAATCAAATATTTTTGAATACTAACGTGAGCCTTGCAATAAAGTTTACCAATCCGCACAAGGACTCAAATGAAACGTGCCCCATTTTACGAACGCTGCAATTATTAAAATAAATACCAATAATTTAGTTGGTTGTCAATATATTGTAATTATATGTTTGTTTAAAAAATTATGGGGTCTCGAGAAGCAATTAGAAATATATTTATATGTGATTTATATAATCACTGAGCTGTGCTTTAGAAATAAAAAATTCTACGCACTCGTGCTGACAACATAATTCAAAAACAATTTTGCTCGAACCTGAAAAAAGGCAGGATTTAATTGCAGGCAATCACGTTCGCTGGCATTTGCGTTGACAAAAATTTTAATGTCAACGCTCGCACATGTAAAACAGTATCTTCTAATTAGCCACGTTGCGTTGCCGCTGATAATAATTATACGTGTATCTGTTTACGCAAAGCGTTACACAAGTTTCATTCGGGGCCGTTACAAAACAGCAATGACCGTGCAATTATCAGAATAGGCATTAATTTGAGCACAAGTATTAATTAACGGAAATAATTAGCACGCATTTCATGCTCGGGATTTGTGGCAGCGCATTTTATTTTTTTTCTAAAGTTACGACACGTCCCACATGAACCCACCGTTGCTTGCAACGTGAATAATAAAAATGTTGATTTTAATGACTGAGCGAGCCGCTGGCCAGAGAACAATTCAAGGTGAGGCGTGCAATTTAACATTTTTACACGACTTTCTTCATAATGACTTTTAGTTTTCAAAGAGCGCAGACTAGTAGAGTATTAAATTCGTCTTGTTGGACAGTTTTACCTCCTTCTAAAGTTTTCAACGCATTTTCCATCAGAAGCTCTAATGTTGAAAACATTCATGAAATATTTCCTTTTATTTCTTTCCTGGAATTAAATTCTACTTATATGTAATAAGTTCTGCTTGTATTCAGATAAACAATTGAACTGATGTAGTTCGTTTTTGCATGTATTCAACCAACAAAATACTTTCTGATCCCACAAAATAGTTCTCTGGTTGAAGATTGTGTTCTGTGTTCTTTCTGAGGAGGAAGAGCTTCATTGCTACATTGATATTAAATTTGTTTCTCGGAAGGATTCCTTATTTTAATCATAATTTATTTCCAGTTTTTATTTCAACTGGTCGCTGACTCCAACGAAACTGTTTCGGCCAAAACTGTCACGTCGTATACACAATAGATGTACTCTAGTGAATAGTTTTATCTAATTACTCTCTTTTGTGTAAAATTCTTGTTACACATCGATGTTCAAGTTTAATTTCTTTCATTTTTCAATCCGTCAATCTGAATAAAGGTGATTATGCAAAAATTTCATTATGCAAGCTGAAACACATGCAATAAGTCTATGCGCCCAGGAGTGCCTAAGAAGGAACACAAAGGGTAAAAAGATTTATATTCTGTGACAACCAGGCAACCATAAAGGCACTCAAAGCATACTGTACTGAGTCCGTTTCCATATGGGAATGTAATCTCTCAAGGAACTGGCCAAGGGCAATAAAATTATCCTAAAATGGATTCCCGGCCATGAGAGTATAGAAGGGAACGAAAGAGGTGATAAACTTGCTCGGACTGGTTCTGAGGCTTCCCCCGTAGGTCCTGAACCTTTCTGTGGGCTGAGCCAGTCACAGTATAGGAAAAAGACTGAAAGGTGGCCGGATAGGAAAAAAATGTCCTATTGGGACAATGTTCCAGGGCAGAGATAGGCGAAGAAATTTATTAAGTATTCGCCTGAGATTGCTCAAAAGCTTCTACTTCTGACAAAGAATGAAATAAAGACTATTACAGGTCTCTTCACCGGCCACTGTCTTGTGAGGTATCACCTTAAGAACATGGGCTTGGTGGAAAGCGAAATTTGCAGACTATGTGAGTCGGGCACATACTCTGCAAATGTAAGGCATTCACAAGACTTCGGCTTAGTCCCCTAGAAAGTGTGAGACACCTGACGAGGTGATAGCAAAGCCTCTTAGGAACATTCTATACTTCGCTGATAAGGTAGGGTTCCTAGGAAATTAATTACTTGGAGGGTTTGAACAAAAGATCAATATGGTCGCAGTTCTGAAAAGCTTATAAAGCCCATCGACCTCGTAGTACATTACGATACAAAAATTTCACCCTCGAATACACATAAAAATTTTTGAGATAAATTGATATCCTCCTAATCGGTGTTAAAATATGGATAGAGTTTTATCTGAAAAGTTGTAAAGCTTATCAAATTTGGTGATATTGTTATCTTTTCCCGCTTAAAATGCGTATAAAAATAAGTGTTAAAAAAAGGTGTAATAATTTTACTGCAACAAGGATAAGTTCAACTCCTGTTTAATACCAGAAAGTAAAGATATTATCCATAAGTCGTTAACGCAATAAGTAGGAAATAAGTTACACTGAATAGTAAAATATTCTATGTGCATTGGTGAGTGAAAGTCATCACCCCATTTAATCCAAAAAAGTAAGTGTGTCCTAAGGGTGTTAGTTCACACTTATTTACTTTTCGCCTGTTGGTAAATTCTGCTGTATAAGGGAGGAAGGGGATTGACGTTCTCACTACAAAATATGCAGTTCTTCCTGCAATAAGGAGACCAATTATTTCCGCACAAAAGAACAAGGGAGAAAATATGGTTTTTATTTGATTCTTTATTTGCTGTTACAAATATTTCAAAAACAATAACCAAATGCCTGCATATCTAACACTTATTTCGTAAAGTTTTTACATCTTGAGGTATAGGTATATTTAAGGAAACCTCTGTAACAGATGCAATATTGAAAAAAGTACATTCCTGTCTTTGGATTAGTTAAAATACAAGTTAAGATACAAGTGACAGCCCCAACAGCAAAAATTCTTTCATTTTCTGGATAATACTAACTCCCTTAAGGATAGAAATACATGACACTTTCTGGATCTTTTAGGGATACGAACTACTGCCTCAGAAGTTAAGTCTCTCTCTTTTCCTGGATAATATTAACTCCTTGAAAGATAGAAATAACTACCGCAAGGCTTAAAATGCCACTTTTGAAAACAAAGTTAACACTTTTTGAAGTTAAACGTCCTAACACTAAAAATGAAGGACGCGAGGAAACAGCGAAAAGGAGTTGAAAAAGTGTTCGAATTAATTCCAAATTTTTATATTTGTATCTAAAAGATAATCCAACTGTTCAAGCATAAACTTTATATTAGTTCATTTCTTACTTTTCAGGAATCGATTTCATTAATTGCTTTTCTTTTAAATACCTAACTGAATTTAATAAGAAAATCTAGTGCTTTAATTAATACATACTAATTACAGAATTAATTGATCTAACACACAATTAAATTCAATATAATTAAATAATAGAGACGTCATTACTGAGCGTAATTACCCGGCTGAGCACTTATTGCACACCGAAGTAATTTCCGACAAATTAGCACGAGCTCCAATTTTTACGTGAGCGATTCAAACGTTTTTCATTAAAATAAATGAGTTAATTAGGCAATTTCACAGAATCTAGAGATGCAAATATCGGAACAATAAAGTAATTGCTTTAAATTAAAAGTTGCGCAAAAATGAATCTTCTAGCAATCTCTTATTGAAATTTTTTTACTCATTTTCTGTGTTTTATTGTTTTTAAATTAATCAAATTATTTCAAACTTCAATTATAATATTACTTATTAGTTAGCCTTTTCTAATTTTGATCATTCATTTAAAACTTCAGATAGATTGCTTATTATTTTATGATTTTAAGTTGTAATTAACTCAAAGTAATGAGTTTCGCAAGTATATTTCAGCATTAGGTCGACGACGCTGTAGATCATAGTAGAGCTGAAATAATAAGCTTTTTCTATTAAACTTTACTACCGGAATCAAAAATAATAAAAATTATTAAAAATAAAACATACGATTTTTCGAAATGAGAAGTTGCCATTTGGGCTAGTGACTTCTTAATATTTAAAAACTAATCTGTTTCGAAATCACGACTAAAGGATCAATTGTGTTCAGATCAAGAACCCACATTCCATGTTTTCTACATTTTTATTATGACATTTGGCTGATGACTTAACATAATCAATGATTGATTTCAACCGGTAACTTTGTTGCATTCTGTATATCGCCGACTCATCACGTTCTCTTCAACCGCTTTGTTTCACAGTAGGTAAATGAAATAGGGTTCATTTACCTTGAACCCTGATACTAGTATAGTATTCAAATCACTCATTTATTATAAGAACTTTGCGATTCACCAATTATTATAAGATCTTTGCATTTTGTGGCTTCTTTCCATAAGAGCATTAAGCAAGCCCAATTCTTAGTTAGATTTGCATACATACATTGTATGGCAATCTGAAAGTGGGCGAAGGAAACCTTAATTGCTGAAGCAAGTGCAGCAAACAGAAAAAAGAAATGAAAAAAAGAATTTTAATTGAATTAATAAAATGAACTGCTATGATTGAAAGACACGCAGTTTGAAATAACAAGCAAATTAGCAAAGAGAATATCTGAATGAATTTTAGACGTTTTTAAAAAGAATTAGGTACGTATTAGTGAGGAGATCTTTTCAAATTTTTTTTTTAAGTATGAAGTTGAGTTATTTAAAAATATTTTATAATGAATAACATTTTCATTCTTTTAATAATCTATTACCTACATGATTGACATTCTGTAAAGATACATACGTAAAGGAAGAGGTAATGAATCATTTTATTTGAAAGGTTTGAAAAGCTTTTAATGACAAGTTCGTGTTTTATTTCAATTTTATTATCAGGTTTCTTTCAAATAAAAGAAATGAATTACATGTAATGGACACTGCGAAAGAAATATACGACTTCCGCTGATTTCCAAATGCAATTAGCAAAGCAATTAATCTGAATGATATCAGGTGAGACGAAAAGCGAAATTCAATTTATTGGAAGACAACGTTAAATATTAAATATGATGTCATAAATTTGTACCAAGACTAAAAAGTGATGAGTTAGGAAAAACACATGGTAGTCCAAAATATAGAATGTTCTAAAAAAAAAAAAAAAAAACTTTCTTGCATATTCTACAGACATAGATTAGTTATAAAAAATTTAAGATTTTTAGAAACGAAATAAAAGAAATTAGTTAAATTTTAAGACATACATTCACATATTGGTATTACACATTCCTATTATTTCCACTTCCACGCATTTCTTTTTGTTTACTGCAATTTAAAACGAATACAAAGTACCTATCGGAACTGCATAATTCTTTCGATAAAGTACAAAATTTCTTATAAATCAACAATTGTTTTAAAATTGCAAACAACTGACATGATTCTCACGTTAAAAAACACAGTCCAAAGTGAACGTAACATACCTTCGTTTGAAACAAAGCAGGCGCAGCTTTCGTGCCGCCGACCAACAGTTCTATCGGCATACAATTCGAAATCGATTACACACAAAACACAGCCTGGAAATTTGCGGTAACAGCACATCAGACAGATGTGTAATTAGCGATGTAGGTGAGTTAGGACATTACGAGAGAAGAAGACAATTGTGCAGACACGTTCATCTGACACACATCGAAAGAGGCGACGTTATTTCGATTTTGCTTCGCGTAAATTGCTCCACATATCACGGTATTTACAATTAGATCACACGTACGGACACGGTATCAATAAATAAATATGTTGTCGCATATCTGGTACGTTCGTGCCGTTAACGTACATTCACAAATCGTCGAGAGTCTGGTTTCAATGTTCAAGGATCGTCTCGAAGTTATTAATCGACGGTTTGCAATAACGATCGAAGAATGGAACAGTGTTTCTCAAACATGTAGGTGGTATACGTTAAATTTAATAATAAGTAATGTCGGCATCAAGAAGAGGCAGTATTTTCAAAATGATATTTTATAAGAATATTTAAAGCTGGTTCTTGTCCGATGAAAATTGTATCACAAACTCTTTTAAACGGACACTAAATGGCGCACAAACACTTAACGTTTCGCAGTCGTTCTGACGAAGCTGTCGAACGACTGCGAAACGTTAAGTGTTTGTGCGCCATTTAGTGTCCGTTTAAAAGAGTTTGTGATATAAGAATATTAGTATGAAATAAAGTAAACAACATTAACAAATATTGGCAGAAAAATATTTCCGCAGCTATCGAGATTCGAACTCGAGTCCTCTGGTTGTAACAAGTAGATTCGAGTTCGAATCTCGAACTTTATTTTCTTCTTAGTACTTAAATTTCTTTTTTTCTTAATACTGATTATTGATTTCAAACAGTTTGAGTATTGCTGAAGTGTTCTGTAGTGTGAATTCCCTTCTCTTTGAACGAATGAATAATGAGATTTGCAGTACATTTATAGTAATAAATTTGCAATTTCTAATTGGAAACTGTAAAATGATTCAAATGCCCGGCTTCAATGTGCCCATAAAACCTCATACATCATGAATCAGAATGCGTTTGTTCATTCCGTGAAGCGAAATTTCAGACACAAGTAAGCCTCTTTGTTTTTTATTACGCTCGTAATTAAACTTCTTGTTTCGAAGTTTGCGTAACGTTTAAATCTGTCTCGTCAGCCGCGGATTACGTAGCGATTAATTAAAAATAGAATCTAATCGTCCGGTTGCTGTTGCAGCATGCACGTCGACTAGGACCACCGGAGTCGCCGGACGATCTCTTTGATCGCGCACTCATGACAAATCGTTTATAAATTTCACCGAAAAAAATTTGGAAGAGAGAGCAGAGTAATTCAATTTCGTTGCCGATGTGTATAGCTAATTAAAAGCGAAGACGTTTTCCGGCACGCCGAACGAATGAACGGACGGACGAACGGGTCAGCGAGTGCCTCGAAATTATGGGGGGCACCCACGCGGTTGGCCTCAGACTCCTCGGAAGAGATTTGAGTGAATCAGACCGTAACTTAATTGTTGGCTAGGTATTTTGATTGATGACGCGCTAAAGCAAACAGCCGAACAGTTTTTCACTTGCCTGGAATTGAATGGTGCACAAAAAGTTGTTTAATAAATCAGTTTTTGGACCTGTTTGGAAACGAAGCGAAAGAAAATTCACTTTTGAAAAATTTTTATAAATAAAACTTAATTCGCGTTTTAGAAAATAAAACTCTACTCATGTAGCTTAAAAAATGGATGCTAATATCTCATTATATGTATATACTTAAATCAAAACTTTTATGGCCATTCGCACCAAACACTTAAGCTGAGCTTCTATTTAACTGGTGTTTATAATGTGACATTTTTTGGTTACACAGCATTCTGTAAGTCATATTATAAGTGACGCTTAACGTTAAGTACTTGGTGCAAATGACCATTAGTGCTACATGTTGATTTCGAATTTGTTAACATAAATGTGTTTTGAATTTTTTCAGCACCTTTAAATGCAGAAGTCTTTGTAACTCTCTTTGTACACTTGACCCCCAAAGTTATCTCCACATACAATTTCGTGATTGAATCGAATCTAACTGCGGAGTTTGTTCTCTTTGTTGGCATCAAATTTCAATACCTCTTCTTGAAACCTAACATAACAACTAATTTCGTCTTTTTATTTTAGTTGTTGTAGGTGTTTTACAGGGTGTTGAAAAAGGTCAACAAATAATAAGTAGTACTAGCGCGCACGCCTTCTCATGAAGAAGAGAAAGTGTTACAAATTTGCTTGGAAAATGTAGCTGTTTTTGTTAAATAAATTTGGTTCTGTTACGTTTCAATTTTCCCGCCAAGAAAACGCGGAATCGAGACGATATCTGACCCGCTGTCGGTATAGTTGGCAAGCCTGTATCCCTCCTTTGCTTTCTCGAAGTTTATTGGTGGTGATGCACCACGTGACAGCCTTCGAATCCGTATCGTAGCAACCATCACCATCTACAATTTCGCCTCGATCGGGATCTCGCTCTTGTTCGAAGCGTGGTGCATTCCTGACGTGTTTTACGTGCATTGTAAGTTATCGAGATTCTTGCTCTTTGGGAGAAGTCATTCATTAGCGGCTGTGCCGGAACGTTTAGTGACACCATCGAACACACTTGGGGATAATTTTAACCCCAATTCTAAGCTTGGGAACTTATTAGCTCTCAGGTAATGTATATTGAGTCTAATGGCGGACGCCATAATGGACGCTAACGAAACTGTTTCCTTTACATTCAGGCTTTTCTCCTGTTATTGGATTTTACTAGTGCATTCGCAATTGGCTCTGAGACTGGGTTATAATCTCGTGTGGTAGCCCTACTCCCAACTCACGCTTTACGCATCGCCGTGCTTTCTGGGAATCGTTCTCGCTGCGGCCGTTTGACCGGCCACATTAGCTGTTGGAACCGCCGGTTCATCCCGGATCAGCAACGCCGGACAGGAACCATAGATGGCGTGGCGTGGTGATCAGCAAATTCGTTTGACGTTTCCCTGACTGACAGAAACAAATTCGTGATTCTTATTGTTGTATTTAAAACCGAATTATAAGACATATATCGTTGCGTTAATACCCCAAGCTCATTAGTTAATGTGGAGAGCGAATCTTCGGCCAAATGCAGAGAGTGCATTATTAAATTATTGTTGTTGATTTAAGTAAATTGTCAACTTTAGACGAACCTAGCCTAGTTAGGTGAACTCAAGTAGTAACCTACATTTGTCCGAAGTTGGAACCGCAAATAAATTGTAAGGTTGTTAAGTTTAATTTCGAGTTTGATTTCCACTTCACACACCAGAGAGTAAAGTCTCGCCTCTGTTTGGTTTTGATATATTTCTGCCAATTCTGTCGATTCGGGGACGTCGACAAGATTGTTATTGCTGAGTTGATTTTTTTTTTAAGTCCGAACTGGCGCCCTTTAGTTATTTTAACATCTAAGTTGCTCACTCCCTCACATTGCAGCTAGCCTAGGGGATCAGCTGGTGAAAGACACAGCAGGAAACTTGTCATCTGTCAAGGTAAGTGAGAGGCAACTCAATTTAAATTGTAAATTTGGTGACAGTTCATTATGAAATCTATTATTAAAAATGGTCTAAAGATTAAATAACACTTGCTATATGTTAAACAATATTAAGGATACAAAATAGAAGAAAAATAGAATAATAATTGACTGTTTCTAATTTTCTTTAACATTGATTGTTTTAGATTATCAAAACTTTAAGCTTCTTCTACATCTTTATTTAGACTTTCACTGCCAAACTGTGAAACAACTGACTTTTATATTCGAGAAAAAAAACAAGACAAAATGAAAGCAAAACCAGAGTCCGGGTTTTTACAGAATATTATAAACTATAGCGTACTTATTTGTCGTCCTTTTTTCAACACCCCGTATTTAAATCATCGTTTTTAAACTCTTTTTCGTATTCATAATGATTCCAATAATAGTTTTTTGTCTACGACTACTCAATAATCTTTCAATTATTCGTGTGTTTAGTCAAAGATAATGCTCTCCATAATTCACTACCAGCAGTGAATAATCATTATTCACGGTGTCATGGTAACCATAATTGTTTATGGTGTATAACGAAGGAAATAGGTTATGATTACATTCTATTTAAACAAAAAAACGCAGTTTTATAACATTTTACCTACGAAACAACGAACATTTTTAATAATAAAACTTCGTGCAAACGCTTCAAATCTCAATTACTTATTTATTTACATTAACATTCATATTTACATTAGAACAATTAGATAAGATCTTTGTAGTCGTGGACAAAGTATAGTATACGACTCGCTATAATGGCTATTATTACCGGATGTTATTACGGATATGTAATTTCAAAACTTGTTCGCGTTGCAAATTACTCTTGGAATAATAACGTTCATTATAGCATTGTGTATAATACAGTGAAAGCTCTCCATACGGACAGCTCTCATAAGCGGACAATTTTTCTGGAACCAAAACTTAATTTTATCTCGCAAGTTTTCTTATAAGCGGACAGCTTCCATAAACGGACAAAAAAGTTGGAGCCGTCGGTGTCCGCTTATGAGAGCTTTCACTGTATATTATTATTTCTTGCTCAAAATACTAGTTTATATCCAATATGCACCCATTTCCATGTCACACAATTTCCTAAATTATATTTCTCTATTCACAGCTCTTTTTTCTGACAGGTCTGCCAAATTAATCTTCTACCATAAACAACCCATTCAGAAAATTTTATAATTATGCGGAAGGAAGGAAGGAATACCGGCGAGAAGATAATCAGCAACTGTTCAGAAGATCTTTTTAACGAAGGAAGAAACAGCGGTATAAGAAGAATTTAGTAATGCAGTTTAACCAATACAGTGAAAGCTCTCCTTACGGACAGCTCTTATAAGCGGACATCTCTCTTGACCGGACAATTTTTCTGGAACCAAAATTAAATTTATCTCGTTTAAGGCTCTCTTATAAGCGGACAGCTCCCATAAGCGGTCAAAAAAGTTGGAACCGTCGGTGTCCGCTCATGAGAGCTTTCACTGTACTAGTAAAGACAGATAATGATCTTCAAAATCTTAAAGTTAATTAAGTAAGTGTTTTTTTAGATAAATTTAAATATTTGAGAAAACATTTTAGATTATTTCATAATTTATTTGATTGAGATTTAGAACCTTGAACTGCTTCTTAAAAGTATTTTAAACTATAAATGTTTTACACACAAACGTTTTCTCTTCCGTCAGTTATCCACTAATTTTAATTAAGTATATTATTATTTTAGAAGTGGGCGTAAATCCAATAACGCTTTGTTGAGTACTTCACAATGATTCACACAATACGCATTCCTCACAAAGTTCCTGACATTTAGAAATGCGATTTAATTATTCAAAAAACAAAAAAAAAAGTCCTCTAAACATATTTAACCTTGACAATTAATTATTTATCATTAGGTATATAATTTCATCACATTTTTTCCAATTTTACAAATGCATTGGTTTTCTGCCTTTCACTTTATTAAAAATTACGTTTACCTACATACATAACGAACTAATTGTTCCAGTTCTGAAGAAATAACGTTGAAGAACAAAAAGACTAAAAAGTTCGATGAAGGTAATTACGGTCGCCTGCCTGGATGCAATTTCAAAGCCGTTTCGCGAAATGAGCATTTCTCTTTGCTTGTAAACAAAGAGAAATACACAGTTTCCAGTTCATTAAGTCAATGATTTTATTAAGAACGTTTGCATAAATAATTTCCCTTTACGACACGCCCACGTGCAATTACCGTTGTTAAAACTAAACTTTATTTCACTGGCTTACTGTAATGTGTTTTATCGCCTGAAAAGTATCGAACTACTGCAATTCGCTTACGGTAGGAAACATTGTTATTTATATCAGGGTTCGTAGTTTGTAAACAAGAAAATTAGTACTCATGTAGTAAGTACAATGTAAAAGCAAGTGATTGATATTGTTTATATTATTGCAGTTGTGAGCTGCGTAAGGTTCAATGACAAGTATTTATAGACTTAATTGTCTTTATTTGTAACGATAAAATGATAAATTACTTTATGCAACTGTTTTTAGCGTTGTGTTTATTTGATTTAAATAAATGGAAACAAAGCATTTTCAATTTATGTACTATTGCAGTACGTATGCACCTACATAGTAGTTTATAATTTCCTTAATATTCCGTAATTTACTAAGGCTAGCTCCAGACGCGTAGTCATGTTTGAGGTAATACTCGAAGAATATGAATATTTTTCATTTCCTCAATTATTACTCTGAATATTACCATTATGTTTAAGAAAGTAAATATTTTTTAATTAGGAAAATAAGCGCATCAAGTATCATTTCTAAACTTTGAAACAATAAAAATTTGTGTGGTAGTAGTAGTAGTAGAAGTTTACTTGGGACGTCTATGCGTTGAAATGTTACATCAGGAGTGAGACGCATAGAGTTACGAGGCCAATATGAACGATATAGAGCTATGTATATTAATAAAATTTATTGCATTTAATTAATAGGTAATCTGAAACGACCATCACCAATATCGTTTTGTGTCCTGGAAGGTACTTGAAGCTATCTCTCCGAGAAGCACAAGAAAGCTCCCTACTTCTTGTTTAGTTTTCAGTAAAAGTTTGTACTGGCAACGTCTGCTTTCATCTATTAATTCTTTTTCAATTATACTAGTGCTAATTTATAACATATGGAAAAAGGACTTTCTTGAATTGAAGTAGAATGGAGGTAAAGATTAAAAAAGGAATAATCGGTGAATTTTTCTCATTTTTCATCTGTACATACAACATGTCATACAATACAGCCTAATTGAATTTTTTTTCGTAACGCAACATTTTCGTTTCGTTTCTGAACACTTATCACGTCCCTTTTAACCAAATAAGTCCCGCGTAATTGAAAACGCTGACGGATTTCACGACAGCAATGAGTTATTGTGTCGCCGTACTTGACAGTGAATTTTAACTCGCCCAACCTTTGAACTTTCGCCTTTAATTTCAGTCCTCCTTTCCTATTTAAGCTCCCTGCCGCAAATTTTGATTGCTTTTTGCGCTTACACGGGCTGGCAGCGTCCGCACGTTTTCGATTTTTATTTATCGAGCTCTGCCGTTAACCTCGGAGGCAAAAACTGCGAACGTTCCGCCTGCGCGATTTTCATAATTATTCCGTGCTTATTCCCAGGTGAAAGTTATTGATAGACGCCGCTGTAATTAAACTCTGTTTTGCTATTTGAATGAGTGAAGTGAAATAAATCAGTTGTACGTTTTAACAGTGTTACAGTTAAGTGCAATGAAATACACATCACATTTGTTACTTATTTTTACTATCTCTAACATTTTGTACTTATGCTATACCTAGAAGAAATGAGATGTTTTGAACATCTAGTAAAAACATCTAGTACACTAGTAATCTCAAACGAACATTACCAAACCCTAATTCCTTCTATTGGAATACCTTAAGCAGAATGAGTGTGAAACAAGGATGTGGCATTTCATCATTATTATAGTACCAGGCGAAGTTGGTATATAATGGAATCTAACAGATATTCTAAACGATTCCGCCATTAGGGATCCGGTTCCTTAGGCTCTACAAGAAACGTCACTTGCGAGAAGAAATGAATCTCTTAGATAGAGAAACTGATAAAATAGGTTCGAAAATCAACGGAGAAAAAATTAAACCGATATAAAAACAAAAGGAGAAAAAATTGCAGAAATTGAAAAGTTTACATATTTTTGTACAAGAGTAGCTAACAACAATGGAGTTCTCAAGGATGTAGATAAAGGATAACGAAGGCAAGAAGTTCTTCCGTATCACTACACATCACTAATACGATTGCTCCACTAATGCCCGATTTCTTCATCGCCTTATCTTGAGGTTAAATTTATCTGTCAGTTAGAATGTGACACACAGTATGTGTACGGCCAACTGTACGTCACATTCCAACTGTTAGATAAATTAACCTTAGGTTAAACATGGTGAAGAAATCGGCCATAAGAAGACCAACTTAGTTCTATGGTGAAACCACTCTTGTATGATCCTGGATGAAACAACGAAGAAGAAAGCACATTATTTGTGAACAGGTTCATATTCATTTGGTGGCCGAGGACTCTCACAAATTAAAATCTACAGGTATGCGCAGAAGAGGACGAAACAGGAGCATCAGTAAAAGAGACGGAAGCTCAAGTGGCTAGGTCACACGTTGAAAAAAGATTTTTAAAAATTCCAAGAAGAGAGTAATACTGGCATCCGCAATGGAAGAAAACGCAAAGATGTGGATAAAAAATAGTGACACGTATTCAATAAGAAGCAGAAATGTCCTCTTCAAAAATGGAGTTACTTAGCAACATTATAAACAGAAAGGGACCTAGGAGGTATTTCACAAGAAGTATTTTTATGCAAGCATGCTACTAAATTAATTTTTTTAATTAAATTTTTCTTCTGGTGTATATCATAAATGTATTATGTATTTTGCATTGTATTTTAATTTCTAGTATATCCTTATCATAAGATAAAAAAAACATTTCTTGAAATTGGAAAAAGTCGGGATATAAAACCAGTCAATAAACTCCCAGTCGAAACTAATCCCGAGAGATTGATTTAACTAATACAGAACGTGTTGGTACCAGAGAAAAATGTTTAGTCAGACAAAATAATTCAAAACGAGAATTAAATACTGAAAAAGTGGAAATAACTAAACTTCAAGCTGGAGTAAGTACTGATTTTTTAATTCTAGATGAAAATACTTGGTTTTCCCTATACATAATAAAAAAAAAGATAATATCACATAATGATATACGGATAAAGTTCACGTCTCATAAATACTATTTTATTTCTTACCATAATGAATCAGCATTTTATATAAAAGGGGCAATTTAAATTGAATTTTCGGCCATACACTTTCTGAATATAATTACACAAAAAATGAATACGTTTACTTTTAGTTTTTATAAAAACGTATAATACCTCGGAGAACAACACTAAGTACTAATGAATCAAATTTTTTAAACAATTATTATTCAACTTTTTCGTATAAATCTGATAACTGGGAACTTGGAGAAATACCAGTGTTATCAGGTGAACCTTGATTAAAATTTTAATTGCTCTTTATCAGTTAACATTCCTCTGCTTTTCGCAATTGCTTTAAAAATAAGTATTGTTTAACTTAAACGTTTTAATATTACAAGTTTAATTACTTCATAATTAAATTCTCGAAGCCAGTGAGTTTTTAGTTAGAGATTTTAATAAATATGTACTACATTAGATCTTACAAATTTGGTTTTAGATTCCTATAAATGTTTTTCATATTCCATTCATCAACAAATAACTTCTTTATTTTATTAGTACAAAAATAACAGTCTTCTTTTCTAAGGATAATAAAAATAACCAATTCAGAATTTTTTCTTCTTCAATCTTATAATTTTTGATCCTTTTACCTGATTTCTTAAAGAAGTTACGTATTTTTCTGAAGTCTTGAAGCATTTTAGGAAAGGTGTACAGAATGTGCATTCTTTTTTTTAATTTTACAAAAAATATTTTCAAATGTAACCAAACACTTTAGATGTAATCAAGTTTCCGGGTTTTTCCGTTTCTCCATCACTATCAACAGAATAAATGAAAGAAAGAAAATTTTGTACAATAATAGATAAAGAAAAAAGAAGTATGTTTTATTTTGACGGTCATTAAAAATGTGTGTATGCTGATTTTTTCCATTTTTCAAAAAAAGTGAAAAAATTACTGTTTCTGCAAAATAACTCGTATTTTCCTTAACATTTCAGTGTTTTTGTCAACTGGTCTTATGAGACCTAAGGATATTTATTATCTATTACATGTCCTGTTCCTTGCACGAATAATTAAGTGACGAAACTAAATCGAAATTAAATATACACTCCATACTTCAGTTTTGTAAATATTATTTGAGTTAAAAGCATTTTATACGCCTTCTAGTAATTTATCTCATCTAAAATTCATATCTGTCGAAATTGATCATTGTAATGGAAACCTGAACTTTCAGAAAAACCCAATTCGTTTAACAAAAGTGCATGCAAGTGTAATAAAAACAAATTTGTAACGAGTGAAAGTGTAAAAGTTGATAAGTCATCTAGAATCGAACGAACGGCGCGAAAATATGTCGCCGTCCATAATTCGGTAAAAGAGACGTGAAAGTTTTTCAAGAACCTCTACTTCTGCAATAATTTAACCAAAACAACAATATCAGAGACAAGTTTAAGCCAACCATACTAATGAGAAAAATGTGCGAAAACTTTCACGTGCACTCCTTCTCATTATTAAGCCAAATTAAAACGTAAGGACCAATTTTTATTAATCTTCTCAGACGTGAGCAAGCACGCTTATGCAATAAATAATAATTCGTGTTCCACAAAAATGATCGTAATTGCAAGAAGTTCTTAGCGTAATTCATCCGAAACGGGCACGGCAAAAATCTCGGCCGAAACCTTCGCTCCGGTGGAAATTCTGTTGTTCAGAAGTTGCGTTGGCGATCGAAACATTCGATGTTTAAGTCAGAAAATCGAGGTTATCATTATTGCCTACGTACTAATCAGGCCATATAAAAATTATGCAAAAGGTGATGCACATCATAAACTTTATTATTTATTTATCTTGATCGCATAAAATGAAATTCCGTTACGTCCTCCGCAATTTTTGTGGCCCACGTTTGTACAGGTGTTCACGGGAATGTAGTTTATTAATGATCTATTTTTTAAAAGTTAAAGAAATGCTGTTAATAAATCTTGATTTTATGATAATATCAAATAAATTATTCATGTTTTTCCATTAAACTTCAATAATTATTCATTCTTAATCGCGACATTAATTTGAACTCTACTGCTTTTTGGAGAGAGATTTCATTTAATTAGGGTTGAAACTTGAAACCTCATAAGGGCTTACGACGGTGTTTATTCAAATATCTCATCTACTGTCTAATTTGAATGAATCTCAATTACGGTGTGATAAATAAATAAAGAAGGGACTGACATGATTTTCAATTGGTAAAAAGCTGAATGCATTGTTTTGGATAGTCCATTCTCGCTATAATCCGAATGGCATTTTTTTGTAATTTGAAAGCTTTTAGAAAATTACTGATATTTCCTCAGAATATTATTCCGTAAGCTAGGCGGTTATACTATGTACCATAAGCAAAAAAGGCTGTTTTAACACGTTCAGGCTTAGGAAGGGTTTCGGGTGTCTTAAGGCAAACAGGAATCCAGATCATTTCTTACCATACGTAAGATATCAATATGGACAGACCAGTTTAGTGCGTCATCAATTGTTATACTTAAGAGCTGACAGTGTTTGCCTTCCTCAACTAAGTACATATACTTATTTCCGGATCTCATCTTCTAAAAGATTTCTTTGTGTCTCAAATTTGAGCATTTTGTAAAGGTCTGAAGTACCTAATTGGTCAAAAATTATTTAAATCAAGAATTTTATTTGGCCTCTACTTCTGATAGTTTTATCAACATTTACAAATACCTCGATGGTTTGGCCCTAAACAAACACTGTCTTATCTCGGTTGGCGTTGTTGCTATTGTCAATATGCTGTGAACGCGTGCATTAGTTTGAATCCGATCGAGGCCGGTCTGACCTCGATATCCGTTCACCGAGGCTGGGCTAGTCCATCAAGTCACCTGCACACCGCCTCTAAGCTACGCGCCAAGCTGACTAGATTCAGCAAATTCTTATTTCAAAGCCACTTCTCCGCTCTACGTCGACGGGAGATCCGATGCAAAAGCAGCAAATTACACCTTGATCGTTTTAATTATTTTGCTGACTTGCCTTTCACTTGTTGCATTGTTTCAAGAAAGTCTAGGGGCTTTAGCACATCACAGTTCTACATTTATTGCTTGTTAACTAGAATTGCTGACTTAGGAAGTTGCAAAACGAAACTCCCACACTTATTCCAGATCGAAATACATACATATACATACTGATACTTCTATTTCACAGACGTGTATTATGTTCAAACTCATCATACAGTTATACTGAGAAAATAAGGAAAACTCAAAGAAAAAGTTTAAAGGATCATAGGAATTCATTCATTCGATGTCTCACCCATTTTATTAACAAATAACCCTTCCCAAATATCTATAAACCATACAACTCAACACGTCATGTAAATACTTCGAAATGTTGCAGATAGTTTTTAATAATTGGTTTGACATCGTCACTCTTTTGTATCATGATTAGGTAGATAACATAAAAATTCGCCCTCGTATATTTATATGGATTATTTTCTAAATGCTTTTCTGTTTTAAATCTAGGGATAGGTATGGAAACGAATGCAATAGAATGGTTTCATTGCAGAAATTTTTTAAGTAGATATGAAAAGTATTTGCCAATTGTGAAACAATTAAAATATTACTTGACATTCTTCTATCATTTTGAACTGTATAAAAACATTCTTGGGTCAGCTATTACAGGATCAACTCGTGCATATCTCTTAATGATAATAAAAATTAATGATTCGAAACGTTAATAATTTATCATTCCGAGCGGGACGCAGGGAACTAATTTATTGCGTTTACGATACGTTTATACATTTAGGTTCGTAAGTAAAGTTCCTTGTATCGAGAACGTGAGGCGAGTTTTTCGATTTTATGCGGCGCTTAATTATACGGAAAGTGTTGCGGAACGCCGAAAAAAGCGATAAATTCGGCTTCAGCAAATTGCGCGCCGCTCGCCAGGACCGAGTAACGGTTTTTCCGGTTTCGTACGCGCCCAAAATAAAGCAGAAATATTGGTAAGTTTGTTGCAACAATGTTTCGTTTACGGTCGAAAACGTAAAACTTTATCAGGCTTGTTTTGGGCTTTTAATTATAACTCGATGTCCAAACATGATAAGCTGAAAGAATTCGATTCGAATTACATATGAAGTTTATTTCGTTATCTTCTTATAAGTTTCGCTTAGTTGCGTTTTTAAAAGAAAGAAAAGAAAGAGCATGAGAACTGTGTGCGTTTGTGTCTTAAAAATAAATCTTTTCTTTAATGACTTAATGTAATGTAATGTCAGGTCAAAACGCGATCGCAGGATGTCGCTACTTAAACTTTTCATTACTTTTACATCGCAAATGCGAATAATCCCGACAGGTCAGTTTGGTTTGCAGTGGAATACTCGAGCTACGCTTCTGCTGACGAGGCCCCAAATAGGTCTGAAACAGATGTACAGAGGATACTCGAGAAATCCACTGCGACTTGCAACAAAATTTTTAATAACTTAGTTTAATCGCATCCAAAGTAAATTTTTTTTCGTTGTATACCCTATTTTTCAAAAAATTTGAAAATGCTAAATTATAAATGTAAAAACACTATTTTGTAGGACAACCTGTATCTTTAATTATGTTTTTGCAATACAAATTCTTTTTTCCTGTAAAATTTTTATCTGTAACTTTTTCTGTATTTCACATTACAGTAAAGCTAATGAACTTTACCACACTAATGCTCCACCCTGTATATATTTGGAAAATATTTATAAATGTCTAAGTGAAATTTAGAAAATCTAGACAAGCCTTTATAATACTTTAGGTATTATAAATGGTTAACAAGGAAGTATAAGAGTAAAGTTAACAAAGCCACAATCTCTAAGCTTACCAATTATTAAAAGAAAATGTTTAAATGTTGATCGCTTTATTTGTTATTCGAACTGTTATTTAGGTTTAACTTTTAAATTATTTGAATAATTTTGTTCTAAATAGGAGTACAATCGCTAGAAGTGAGAAAAAGTGTACAAAGTTAATCTGTGTCGTATAATAATAATCTCTAATTACGTCAATTACACGGTAATCGCAATAATCTTTTGTAAATTCCCTGGATTTTCATAGCTATAATGATAAAAATGATTCATTCTAAGGTTAACTTTTCTTTGTAATTAGCTCCATTAGAAAACGTTCTGAAATTAACACGGAAGGAACGAGCGTAAATTAATATCCTCTAATAAGGTGAACTTCATAGGAAGACCAAAGATATTGGGCATTTTTTTTTTTCATTTTTTACTTAAGATAAATAAATTTTGCATCTAAGGGTAAGTTCTCTACAAGGTTGTGATGATAGACGATAGCATAGAATATTGAAGCTAGTGGGGAGATACGCGCTTATAGTTACGTGTTTGCACACGTTTATGAACGCAGATACTATCCACTAGCTTAATTATTCTACGCTATCATCTATCATCGTAGCTCCATAGTGAACTTACCCTAAGTAGTTACTTTCGAAATACCAAAGAAATCCTAAAAGATTAATTAAAATAATTTGAAAATTTATAAAAAAAAGTTATATCTATTGCATTTTGCTACTAAAAATAATTAAGGGAGGATTTGACAAATGTGTTGTCAATGTATTATTAAGTGTCTTATACCTGAGTTTCAACTATTAGTTTGATAACTAAAAGGATCCAAAAGATGTTGCCAAAAAGCCAATACGTTTCACCCCTCTCTTTCAGGAGATTATGGATCCTAACTCTTATTATTCACTTTTGGAAAAAAAATACATAAAAAGATGACCTTATTTCTTGAAAATATCGGGAGACAATTTTGACTGACCCTGTATAACAAACACATACGAGGTGTGTGAGAAAAGTAATGAGACTGATTTTTATCTACCAAAGTTTTTACTTTTTTCAAACAGCAATATTGTCTCCTTCAAAGTAGTTCCCTCCGGCAGCTATACACTGGCGGAGTCGTTGTTCCCAGTCTTGCTAGCAGCGCTGAAAGGCTTCAACTGGTAGGGCCTCTAAACATGGCGGTAACATTCTTTTGAATGTTCTCCAGAGTCCCAAAATGACATCCTTTTAAGACATTTTTCAATTTCGAGAAAAGAAAAAAGTCACAAGGACTCAGATCAGATGAATAGGGGCGCTGGGGAACAACAGGAATGCCTTTTGAGGTCAAAAATTCCGTGATGGAAGTGGCCGTGTGACATGGGGCGTTGTCAGGAAGAAGCATCCACTTGTCTGCGATGTCCGGTCTCACACGTATCACCCTTATTGTTAAACGACGGTCTGATCTCACAAGAGCCCTCACATGTTCGACGTTTTCGTCGGTTTTTGAAGTTGAAGGTCTCCCTGAGCGAGGTTCATCTTCAACGTGTTCTCAACCTTCCAAAAATGATTTGTGCCAGCGAAAAACTTGTGCTCTTGATAAGGAATGTTCCCCATAGGCCTGTTTCAACTTTTCAAAAGTCACACTCGCGGATTCCCCAAGTTTAACACAAAACTTGATGGCATAACGTTGCTCTAAATTCCGCTGTTCCATTTTCGTAACACACAACAAAAATACAACTTAACCCTTTCGCTCATAGCGTCAACAAATGTGGACATCAGTTCCACAATGTTTCAACTTCAAAGTTTTGGTAATAATGTCCACGTTTTCACTTTGTACAAACTGAAAACATGGACATTATTACCATAACTTTGAAGCTGAAAAATTGTGAACCTGATGTACACACTTGGAAAGCTATGAGCGAAAGGGTTAACTGATGACGCTCTCAAAAATCACGTGATGGTTGTACGGAGCTAAAACTTGGAGTGAGCATCTGGAAGGGATGAATACATCTGTCTAGATAAGTAGAACAACACAGCGATCGCTCGCAATGTTGTCAGTCTCATTACTTTTCTTATACAACTCGCATAAGGTCTGTTCGTTTGTTCTACACTTTTCTACACTTTTTGCACCAACCGCTTCCAAGAGAGTGAGATGTATATAATACAATATAAGTAGGAGTGAGAAAAGTATAGTAAAGGAGTTAAAAGTGTAGAAAGTGCAGAACAAACGAACAGATCTGTAGAGTGTATCCCCAGATGGACTGAAAAAGAGGAAAAACTTTTATATTTAGAACTTTAGAGAAAAATTTTATTTTTTATAAAAGTTTTTGCTTGTTCGAAAGCCATTAATTTTCTAAACAAAATACAGATATCATTTTTCTTATGTAAAATAAAGGAGAAAATTCTAAAAATGTAGAGCGAAAAATTTTCTAGCTCTAATAAAATCAAGGTATCGTTTGTCGCAAATGTCAGTTAGTTACTAAACAGAGTAATTGAACTGTGGTAAATTTAATACTTGCTGAAACAATGTTAACCCATCAACGAAGAATTTATCTTCTGCAGTGTTACGGGACTGGAGAACCGTCTTACATCTACGCAATACAGAAATTTAATGCGAAGTTTCCAAATGTGCATGTCTCTATAAATGCTTCACGCAATCTTATTCAAAAGCTTGAAAGAGCAGGTAGTGTGCATGATATTAAAAAAGAGAAAGAGAAAATTCTGTCAGTTATTTTACTTAAGAAAAACAATATTTGGGTTTTGTTTAGAAAATTAATGGTTTTAGAACAAGCAAAAACTTTTATAAAGAATAAGATTTTTCTAAACTTGAAAATAAAAAAAAGTTTTTCCTCTTTTTCAGTTCATCTGGGGACACACTGTATGTATTCTAATAAACAGAGTCTGTTTTTTTTCTGACTAATTAAAATAGAAAGTAGAGTTGAACAGTGGACTATTTTTCTTAATTGTTCCAAACTTGTTTATGAAGGCACTAAGAAATTCGTTTATGAAAATACTTAATTTAAATATTTCAATGTTTAGATTTATAGAATTTATAGATTAAGGAGTGCTTTATAGTTCTAGAAAATGAGAATATAAAAATGATTTGTAAGTATAACGTACGTATACTAAAACACTAAAGATAAAGAAAGAAATTGTGTTACAAAATCGCCATTTACTTTTAATAAAAATTCTCTAAAATTATTAATTAGGTACAAATTTTCTGTTTCTCTTGCACATAAAAATTATCTCACATTTTCTTGCTAAACTATTAATAAGTTTTAACGGAAACCTATATAAACATATCAGTGATATCAAAATACATTTTGAGAAAGCAAATTAGAATTTCCAAGTGACTAATGCCCGGTTGCACCAACTTTTTAAGCAGAGCTTAAATTTAAGTGATGTTTAGATTATGACATTATTTATAGATTGAACAAAATGTTAGTCACATTCTAATTGATAGTGATACTTCTATTTGTGATTTGTTATATTAGCTCTTTTGAATGAGTTCAATTCACACAGATATAGGGTGCGTTAAAACCTTTTTTCAATTTCTTACATTTTAGGCGTTAACTGAATTTACGTCTTTCGAAAATACCCGGTTTTTCAGTCACAGTTTAACTTTAATCTTCAGTTTATGCCTATTGTTAATATTAAAATAAATTGAAGATTAAAACTTAACTGTGACTGAAAAATCGGGCTTAAGTGTAGCACGTTTCATGTTCATTTTCTGTGCATTTCTATTTCCAACTCGTTTAAACTTCGACATAGAAATGATGTTTTTAATAGTAATAAGGTCAAAGCTTTTTAAATTGATTTCATATTAGGACATTCATAGAAAATGACTGCAGCATTTGAATTTCTTATATTAGACAGCTAGATTTATAATTTTCCCTGTAACTTTATGGCAAATATTAGAAAAACAAATCACTATTATTTTAGAAATATAAAATTGTCCTATTGTTTACCAGAATTTTAAATAATAAACATATTTTTTAACAGTTTATTTAATAGAATAAATATTATATCTGTCAGGCTATAAATACCATTTAATTTGATATATCAGCTATTGTCTGTTTATTATTTGCATTGTCAGTTTGCAAAATTTATCAGAAAGGTTTAAGCCATCGGCATAATCAAATATTTACCACTTCTCGATAAATCAAGCTAGAATCACAATATGGTGTAGACTTAACATCTCGTGTATTGCTAGGATAATACTATTTAAATACCCTATTCGTTTGTAAACACATATGCCCACATTTACTTCGAATCGCGTTAAAAATTAAATGTAGACGCCCCAGACAGACAGAAAACAACAATGGCACGTTAGTGGGCCCCGTAGGCGTCTTGGCAAAAAGAAATGTACATATTTAAATCAAAAACTGCCGACTTGGCGCTTCACCAAAATATCCGAACTAAAATTACCCTTTTGTTGTGCTAGAAACGAAGAACCTGGCCACCACGCCATTTTAATCTTATTATGAAGACTTACCGAAAACGGATGCAGGTTTGTCTTTCCTTCTACGATATAATTTCCGTCGTGCCAGTCCACTCATTTTGGCGACCAATTTTGCACTTCACAATTCGCGTGTTCTCTCAGCTCGTCAGTTCGATGAAGACTGTCGTCCAAAATTGTTTATCGATATTGCAAATTATATTTTTTATCGTTGAAGTTTGCCGATAAGGACTTGATGCAGTTTCGAGTGGCGTATTTACACCTTGTAAACTTTTATTGAGTCGCCGAATCGATAAAACTGAAACGGTGCCAAACCGCCGGCGTCGCCGTTATCAGTCTATTTGCATTGCTTCAAGGAAACATAAAATGACACTGATAGCGAAGATTACAAACGTTATGATGAGTTCATGGCGGATGAATTTGTTTTTACCTCACAGAAACAATCTGATTATATTGAATCTCTCGGGAATATACGTAGGCGGGCAGGAAGTTCTTTACGAATACTTATAGAATGGAAAATTAATTTGGTTTTTAAATTAAAACTTGAAGGGTTCGGCTTAATGAAAATTTATGGCTTCCTATTTCGTTTCAACAGATTTATGATTTTTCTCGTTTGTTTGAAACGGGAGAGATTACTGATTGATAGATATTATTACTAATGAAGATTTTATCGCTTAGGAATAATCTCAAATAATCTTCTATCTAGCGGATTTATTACGTCATAAAAGTCAATTAATAAATGGGTTCTTAGTAAAAACAATTCATTACATATGCGATACTGTTAATGAAGCATCTTAGGAGACGTATTTGCTGTTAGAATTATAAACAGCCTGAAAAGATAAATGGATAATAAAATACATAACCAATTAACACTCTCAGATATTTGAGTTTTTTTTCGGTTCATTAAAGTTTTAGTTAAGATGAGTTACTTTATACAGAAAATTATACGAACTGAAGGGATAGTAGCTTCTATTTACATACCATATTTTTGTTTCTTTCTTATAATTGTTAGCAATTAAACTTAACTATCTTGTACACTTGATATGAAGATAAGGCATTCTTTTCTTGTTCTTTATCTTCAACCTTTATTTTAGTTAATTTAATTTCTTGCATTTTGTATTTATGCATTTTTTATTTTAATGTTTTCATAGGTGATCCAGTCATAAGTACAATTAGAATTTTTACATCAAACAGAAACAACTTTTTTTTTATTTCGTATGTAACGATAAATCAACATAGCATCTCTTAAGTTTATTGAACGACATGTCATTTATTATCATTCGACACACCACACCACATCTAAATTTAGACAGGTACTGCAGATTAACGCTCATTATTCTGTGGCTGATAACAGTCATTATTTCGCGCGGCGCCGGGTAAGTGCAGCTTCGTAATTTAGAGCCGCTTTTTTATTTATTGCGCGTGATCATCGCGGTGCCAGCTTGACGCCGGCGTTATCAATGCGCCTCCGATTCATTCCGAAAGACGTGAAGTGTGATTGATGGCGCTGAAAATTAGTTCGGGGCTGTAAATAAATCCGGACTAAAATACACGCAAGATGGAGATGACTGATAGTGAAATTATGATCACTTTCTGTCGAAGAGAAGGCTTTAATTTGTTTACTAATTAAAGATCGAACGACGTAAGCGATCGTCTGAGCTAATAATAAACTTGGCGTCGAAATAAAAGTTCAATAATGTATGTACAATGTATGTATTTATGTATGTATATCGGCATGAAAAGATGTTCTGTTCTTTTTCTCGTTTATAAAATGAGCGACTGAAGTAGATGAAAAATTATTGGTGATGAAATTTTTCGCTCACTACTCAACAGTTCCAAATAGATGATATATGTATTTAAATTTCTGTTTTGGTATTTTCATGCAAAATTAAATCAGATATTCTTCTTACTTTCGAGGTCGTGATGTATTTGAATAAAATTTTTGCAATCGATGTTTACGTTTATAGTTATTTTCTCCCTCCTTGTAGAAATTAAGAAATTATAATGAATGGTAAATGCAATTTTTACATAGCACGTATGTATGTATATGTATCAAGTCAACAAAAACTTACCTCGAGTTATCCTTCGAAACAAGAGTACCTATCGTAAATTGAACTATAGAGGTACTGCGATTATTGCATGAACTGTCAAAATATAAATTTAGGTTAACCGAAGAGACTGAATTCAAACAATTTGTTTTAATATATTCTTTTAAGAACAAAAATATGTTTCTGCATTGGCCACTTTCAACGAATATGTGTCGCCCAACAACTGAAATTAACGAGTAAGAGGTAGATCTTGCCCACATACGAAAATTTTTAGGTTAATTAAGTGTTTATCATTTTTGATATATAAGAAACTGATTATGCAAGCTACGACATATGATTTTTTTCCAAGACTAACTCGAGGTACTTTTTTGTTGAAGACCCGATATGTAAGACAAGGCTTAAATGTATACAGAAATATACATTTTAAATGACTACAAAATACTTCGTTCAAATAACAAATTACATACGTCGCATTTCAAACATTAAATTAGACGTACCTACAAATAAATAAGAAAATAGATCACATCAAAATAAAGACAAAAGTCTTAATAAAATTAGGCACTCAAAACAACTGTTTCCGAGATTTTTTGAGTTCTTGAAATGAAACTTATTTTGGGCGTTGACTTCTGGTAGCAATAACATGTGCTATGATATTGATTTAAAACTTCGATTTTTAAGAAATTGATGATGAATAGAAATGGAAGAAGGACATATACAACATCTACTGTAATTGACTTTAATCAAGATTTTTTTTTAATAACACCACTATTAGTTAAAGAAAGGTTAACAAGCAATATTAATCTTTTACAGAATCGACTGTATCTCGGAAACGGTTGATTTTTGGACCTGTGTTTATTATATGTATGTATTTATCTTTGTGTTTGTATAACTAGAACATATTTTTTAAACACCCTGTATAAAATAACATTATAATAAATTTGAAAACATTAGATATTAATAAAATCAGTGACTTAAAAAAAAGTGTTGATCTACATTGATATTCCGACTTTAACGACAAATTACTCTGGGCTATTGAATGAATTTAGAATTCAGTCTGAGAAATACCAAAAAACCAAAAATTTTGTCAACGTTTATTGTGAAAATGTATCCGTAATTTTTTGACGAATGTCGGGAATATAATAACAACAGGTTAAATTTAAGTTCTTTCTATTGAAACCAAGAATATCAATTCCCGTATTCTATTAAAGTAGGATAACTAGGTAGCCTTATCAGACATGTTAAACTTTCGTAATATTATGCATAACCGATACCCAACTATTTTATCAATTTTATTAATTAAATGTGTTGATGTACGTTAACGTTTTTAAAATTAAAATAAATAAAAAACAAAGAATGTTGCATAAGGAAATATGAGTGAGCAATGTGATTCACGGAAACGTGAGTATGAGCTGTTTCAATAAGTATTTTTCTTTGAAAATGTGCATATGCCCATACGCTAATTAACATATTTAGAAAATAATGCAATTGCGGTTATACTGGAAATCACTGTCGACTGTCAAGTGTAATTGATTTCAAGTTAGCATTTCGAATTTTAACAAAAAAATGTTTATGTAATTTTTGTTTGAAGGCTTGCATTTATGAAACGTTTAAATTGCAATTTATAAGCTACATTTTACTTGAAACTAGAATCTGTAGACTGCTCAAAGGTTAAAAACTTAATTTTCTTAAACGTTTTATATTTTTGTAGTATGCAAACTATCGCATGAATTAATTGATATCAGTCCAATAAGAGATTGTTCGTAAAACGAAAAAAAAAAACAAATTTTAATAGAAAGTATGGCCTCCACGTTGGTTAATTACAGCTCGACACTTGTTGTTCATGGGCAAAATTAAGTATATTGTCAATATCGTCTTAAGGTAAACGTGCCCATTCTTCTGTCAAAAGCTCCCGGAATCTAAATTTGTCCTGAGCTGCTGTCGTAGTGCGTCCACGTCTTGGATGTTGTTCGGCTGGAGTGCCATTTTCCCTAAAACGACTCCATAATCGACTGATGACACTTTGGGAAACAACAATTCGCTCAGCGAATTCGATTTGTCTCATGCCAGCTTGAAGAAGACCTACTGCTTTATTCATATCAGCTGATGATAAACGTTGTCGTTCCATTAACAAGCACGATATTATTAAAGAAAAAAAACAATGGTTACTAAACGACGCCTGGTAGAAATCGAACAATTTAAGAAAGCATAAGAATTCATTTTTTTAAGTATGGTGTTTATCAACATTTCTTACACGTGCTTTCAAAAAAAGTTTGGACTTTGAACATTTTAATATATAGATTCGTTAAATGTTCAATGTAAACTATACTCAATTAATTTTTATGGTTTTTCAAAAATATCCCTAGACTTTTCCGATGTGTGCTTTAATTAATAACACTTTAGAAGTTCCATAAATGGTACAGAACAGTCCATTAACATCACATAAGACCGAAATATTTCAACATGCATGAATAAAGGCTCACTGGGGAATCCATCAGATGTAAGCTTGACGGAACATCCGGAAGTTTAATGGATCATAAGAAACAATAAGCCATCTGGGTGGTCTACAAGTTTGCATGTTTGCTTTCAGATTCAAATGGCGCAGGTTCAAATCCCAACCCGGCGATCGTTTTTTATTTGTGGATGAAAACCGAGTCTGGAAGAATTCCATCCCCTCCTGGGGAATTCCATCTTCTCCTGGGGATGGTATTCTTCCAGACACGGTTAAATTCCAGTAGGATTAGCAATATAACCAAAGCAGTTCACGCCTAGAGGTACGAGGAGTACTCACCAACCCAATATCTCGCTCATTAGAAGAATGAAAATAAAAGAGAGAAAAAGACAATAAATGCACGCATCCTGCATTCATTCAAGGTTCAGGATTTGTGAGGTAAGAACACAGAGAGATGGGCAAGAAAGGGAAAACTTAAGCTAGGTACATATCTCAAAAATTAAAATACTGTGAAGCATAAGAATCGGAAAAGTAGGTAAAACGGCTTTGAAACTGTGACAACCTGAAATGCTCATGGAAATAAAAATAACAAGAGGTCAGTTAAAGTTGATGTTAAGTTGGGAAATTAAATAAGTAAAGCCGGCTCACTGAAATGACGATGGTTATTGTTACGCCCCCTTAAATTTAAAAGGGCGCTAGGGAATTTCTCAGAAGGATAATCGCTGAATGTTGTTGTTTAAAGGCGACACAGTAAATAATAAAGGTACAAAGACTCTAGCCTCTCCAGCAGGGTATATCTTTAGTTATCCCTGATATTCTAAAGTTAGGACCATTAATCAACTCATCTGCTACACATCAGCTGAAGGAGTGGATTTTATTATCTTTAGCATTATTTGTAACAGTATCAATTTCAAATATGATGTTAAAAGCACATATATGAACTGAAAAGAAGAAGAAACGAATTTGGTCTAGAAGCTATTAAAATTCTAAAAGAATGGAACATATTCCAAAATTGTAATTGTGAATCCATACACGCCGCAAAATACAATTACATCTCGTTTCTTTTGACAAATACTTGATTTAATATTTACGACCTAGGATCAGTTCATATGAAACTCGTCATGCAAATACTTTGTGTGAATTGTTAGATATTCATTTTTAAGCAAAAATATAATGCGTTTAGAATTAAAGAATTATAAACGTTTGCCTGCAATGCATTGAGTTTTGTTTACGGTCGCGGTCGGTGGAATGCTCGGTCCTCTTGAGATTATATAAACAATAAACAGTTTCGGGCAGGAAAGGTTTGCTTTGGGAATCGGGACAGTCGAGTTTATGATACGTAATTGATAGGCCCATTAATAAGAGTTTGCGGTATTAATTGTTAACTTGTAACTTGCGCTTGCATCGCGCAACTCGTGTTAATTGTATAGTACACGTGTATTATATTCCTGGCGTGCGTATACAGGGTGTGTTCGGAAAGTATTAAGCGCTACGCTGGTAGAAGCAGGAAAGCGGTATCTAGAGATAGTTATAAATTGTAGCTAATGCATGATATGTAGAGAATTAGCTTGAAGTATTTCCTGCAGGGTGTATGAATGAAGCGATTTCCCCGGGTGAGGCTCGGTTGTCGTGGCAGGTGCTGCATCACCTGATCGTTGGCTAGTAGGTCGATTGGGGTAACCACGGTGGCGTAGGGATTGTGACGTCACTTGCGTGATTAGTGGTTACTTCGTAAGGGAAATCGTACTAACAAGGTGGAAAGCGCTACCGAGAGTGAACGACGTACTGTTCAGATCCCATGGTGACCCCTTAGGGACCCGATGCAGCGGATTGGGAGCCCTAAGGTTATTAAATTGTCACCACCCCTACGTGCCAGGTGGAGGGGACGTAACCTGGTGGGATGCCACGTTGACGTTTATTTGTGCCACCTGGCGGAAGAGTGGATTGGTGGTAGAGAATCCACGGGTCGGAGATGACAAAGACGCAGGGTAGAGTATGTTTGCATGTCATTGAGGCTACCAAATTTTAATAATACTGAAAAAAATATATATTGGTAATTTCGGCCGACCTTACAGAATATTTCTTCTCCTTCAAGAACAACCACAAATTTTATCTTATACTGTACGACATTGTTTTATAAAAGTATTTTTGATTTTGATTTGTATCAAGAGTTTTAGTTTAGTAACGAAAACACTCGATTTTAATCCGATTTTTTATTGTCTGTTTCAAGACCAGTTAATAATACTGATGAGGAAGTGTAAATTAGAAACTATGCTTCGTAGAATATGTGTAAATGCAAGAGAAATATTCGACGTAACTGGTTTGATCTTGTATTTTCCCTTTTTTCACCAAATTAAAATCAGTTTGAAATCTGTGGACGTAAGTTGACTTTGTAATTATACTTAATCAACCAAAGTGACCTTCAAAACTATTTTGCGAGAGTCTATAACATTGATAACAAATTGAAAATTTTCCCTGACATCCCTTATCGGTCATCAGCTACAGACATGACGCACGGATGCTGCACGCTAAAATTAACCGCGCGTGTATTTGTTGTGATTGCTGTCACTTACAACATAAATAATGTAAATAAGATTGTTGTTGTTATTGTCGCCGGCTGCTCGGCATGAATGAACGCAGACTTTGTGTTTGCATATCCGCGGCAGCGTCGCGGCGATAAACACGAATTATTAAAACACGTGAAACGAAAAACGGAATTATCTATAAGAGATAAGCGAGCTATTTAATTTTACGGTTTATAATAATTGAAAAATTAAACGTGCCCTCAATTTCATAAGTCATAAAGATAATACAAGTAGAAGTTCGATTTTATGTTTGAATTACGAGCAAAGACGTCTATAGATGTTTGATGTGATTTTAACGAATTATTTGACGATTTATTAAGAATGCTATTTTGTGAGAAATGTGTTTGTAACATATTAAACAAAATTGGCCCAAGAGTAGAACGCTGTGGGATTCCTGCTTGCACTCAGGTATTACGTCAAATAAATATCATTGAACAAGAGAAATATCCGCCATCTGTCTATTTTTGCGACCTATTTGAGAAAATAGTCACATTTTTATGATTTATGTTTATTGCCTGATAAAACATTTATTCAAATAAGCTATCAAACTTCTAAGAACGTTGTAAAACCATGAGCGATACACATATAAATAATTTAGCAGTTAAAAATTATCTTGACATTACCGACAAATAAATTACACCACACTTAATAAACTAACATATTCTAATGAAATTATTATCGAGTGTCCGGCCGTTCGTGAATTCAATAAAAAAATTTATCTGCCTTACATAATTTTTGACTTGCGTTGGCGACTGATACTTGGACCGCAAAGTCACATTAAATCTGTCGTAATTGCTATCGTTTTAACGCTCAGCATCTTTCTTAATGATTCAATTAATCTTCGGCGTTACTAACGTCGAGGGAAGATTTGCTGTGAAATTTTAATTAATACCCAAAAAGGATTTCAGATTTATTGCGCTCGAAAGTCTCATTTGAAACAGAGACGGATCATTAGGAGTGACTTTTTTTTTCTGATTATTTCGTATGGGTGGCATGAAACCTGTAATGAAAATGTAAATGAATACAAATTTCCTATAAAAGATAAGAAAGCATCACATTTTTGACTGTCCAACTAAGAAACACATTCTGGTGTTATCACCGACCATAAGTCGTTTGAAATGAAGGTATCTCAACAGAAAAGTAAAGACGAGCGAAATTTAAACTGTTTTGGAAATTGCCTTGTATGTAACTACAGTCGAACCTCCATAACTTGAATCTCAAGGGACCGGAAAGTTACTTCGAGTTATAGAAATTTCGAATTAAAGAAAGAGATTTTAGTTATACTCAATGGGCAGGGACATCAATAAATTTCGAGTTGTGGAGGTTCGAGTTATAGAGGTGCGACTGTATTAAAGAGCAGTGAGATAGAAGATTACTGTTATATTTTTCTTCCACATTTTACGAATCATTAAACATTATAATTCAGTAATACATTTGAGACTTAGATAGTTACTTTCTCGTAGACATTGTAAAATAAAATGTGTCTTTTATTTTGTCCTGTTTTCAATAGTTCTTCGATTTCTAAAAATAAATTCCACGAAATCTGTAGTTTACTGTTTGATTATTAGATCGTAAATTACAAATACGATCGAATAATTTCTAATACAAATCGGTACCATTCTCCATCGTTCATTAAATTGCTACATAAACACGTCAAAAGCTATATTATGAACACATTGTTCTGTAGTTATCAGTAAAATCGTCTTAAAAATTACGGATTTATTACAATGACTGCCACGACGAGTTTCATGTCAACCTGTCACAACGATCGCCCACTTCACCTCTCACAAAGCAGATTATTTAGTATCGACGTTTCAACACATTTATTGAAGTTTTATGGTAATTCCTTATATTCCGAGACACATGATCTCCACCGAGTTATGAAATAATGCCTTGGTAATAAATGCGATGCCATCACACCGGAACGGTTAATTTAATCCTTAGAGGTGTCGCAAGCCGTGGGCGTCTTCAAAATAGAATTCATTCAGGACGTTATAAAATTCCCCAACAATTAGTTTCACATCCTGTTGTAAATGAGCTTTTCATGATGCCGTATATAAATTATTTTATTAGAAATCGTCCTCATTGTTTCATGAAACTTTGATCCAAGGAAAAAAATACTGAAAGAGCATGCGATACTCCGGAGAAGAGATGATAAATAAACACGTCCAAGTTCAGCAAACATCGAAACTTTCACAACTGTATCACGACGTCGTGGAAGAAAATTACGATGCAGCGTTCGAACAGGTAAAGGCAACGTTTCGAAATTTGTCTGTCAATATTTGTTTCCGACGGACATGCTTGGCCGATTGCACTTGTTTCGCTTTATTGTTACGCTCCGATGCTGCATCAGGGTTCAATAAAATCGAACGCAATCAGAACAACTATCGTAGTGGAAAATGATTCCGATGCAACCCATTTACAAACTCAATTTCGCTTACGCAAGAGAAAACACCTTATGCAAATTTGTAATGTGTAAAAATTTAAGGCGTATGCAAATTTGTAGTTTATATACCGGGAATTTTTGTTACTTAACATAAGAGGTCTACAGAGGATTTGCTTAGCTAGGTATTTGTTTGACAAGCTTGATGAAGTGACACAAAACATCTCTCGAAACTCTCCCTGCATTATCGAACACCTCCTCACCTTTCTGCGCTGTAAAAGACATTTGATGGTTGCTTGTCATCTCATCAAATAATTCCTCTAATCGTCGTTAATCACTCAACTACTTTGAGAGAGGGAGAGAGAGTGAGGAAAGAAAATATTTCGCTGAATGATCAAAGGAATTTCTTTTCGCCAGTATTTTCATTATTTTTTCGTTATTTCGTTATTCTTCTAATCATGTTTGCAAGTCCCTTCATGCGCGTTCAGAGAAATGTAAATTGGTGAGCTAACATCGCAAGACTGCAAACATCGAAGTGATGTCAGAAAGATGATCGTCCTCATTATTATTCATAAGTGTCCTTTTAAGTGACACGACGGTCCTGAAAGTGTGTAAAGATTACTCGGAACTCATTCATAAAAACCGACTGCGAAATTGACAACAATGGCTCGTCGAGATTGGTCGCAACCGAAAGGCATCGATCCAATTACCAGTGGAGTTTATCGCTTCGACAAGTCACAAAATGTAATTTGGTCCATGAAAAATATAAACGAGTGAGGTGAGTTGAGCATTCGAAGCGTACTAAGCTATTCCTTATAGAGACAATCCAATTTCCATTCGTCTCGCCGAGTGCGTCTTGGACGTTGTGCAGCAGTAGTGCTATTAACGATTGGATAGGCGAGGTAACTGTCTTATGTCGTCGAGGCAGGTGCGAACGTGGGCAGAGGGTCGTGGGCGAACGTTGTGGGCCGTGTTCCAGGAGTGCTGTCCTCTTGCACAAGGTCAGAGCCCTACGAAGATCCTTTGCATGCGAAGATACCTGACAATTAATGCACTCGACTTGGCGCATAACAACTGTCGATATGCTATACAGAAGTATTTCATTTACTTATCCAGAGTTCTTTTTGTCACGTGATCACTATAAGCTATAACTTAGGGGGAAGCTTTCATTGTTCATTTAAGTTGTTTTACTTTTCAATTCTCTTCATTCTGTCTAAACATCTTTCACTACGGTTGATAGTATAAAGAAGTTATTGTTACAAGATGTCAATTTTTTCCGGATTTTGGTGTAACATTTGAGCATTCTACTTGTAGTTTCGTAAATGAACGATTTCTTCATCGCCTTATCTTGAGGTTAAATTTATCTGTCAGTTAGAATGTGACACATAGTTTGTATATTGCCAACTGTACGTCACATTCCAACTGTTAGATAAATTAACCTTAGGTTAAACGTGGCGAAGAAATCGGCCATTAATGATTAATTGAGGGTTACTTATACATAGCTGGCCTGACTAAGGCCCGGTTTATTCATCTCTGAGTAAGTGCCAAGTTATAACTTGACGGATTAGCGCAATGCGTTGCCCTATCTTTAATCTATCAAGTATTTTACTGGCCACTTACTCAGAGATGAATAAATCGGGCCTAAGACTAGGGATACGCTTAATTGTGAGTAAATGAAGGAGAGGCTCATTGAAACTTGTGTGGAAGTGAAATAGAGATATTACAATGTTGCGTAAGAAGGTAGGAATTCGACCGGCGCCAGCGGCCGGAGCGTAGCCCGTGTTATCAATCGGCAACGTCGATTGATGTAGCTATTTCGTTTACTCATGCGGTTTCTACTATTCCATCCTTCATTTACTCATAAGAAACGCATTCCTAGTCTCGGTTAGACCAGCTGTGTATAAGATTCATAGTGTATTATTATATTTAAATTTCTTATAAATTTTTCTTAAGTAAATACTGCAAAACTTTCGCATAGTTTAGAATGTTTTCATGCAGTTTGCAAGTTATAATATAATACGCGCCCTTTAGACCCGTTTATTATTCACATGAACACCGGTCGTTGTACAGAGAGAACATAGCAATACAACAAACCGAAATGACTGTGCTCATATGATTAGAAAGAAGAAAGAATTTTATTTTTAGATGAATACATGGTATAATTGTATGACATTTTCAAAAATTACACCCAGCTCTTTTGTCACGTTTTTGAAAAATATAATAAAGGAGACACGAGTAAATTAATATTTCAAAAAAGAGAAAGGGAAACGAAACTAGAACTCGTAGAAAATAAAAGAATAAAATTTTAAAAAAGTAAAGCCTGAGTCATATACATACATGTACAGTCGCGGCCAAAAAAAGTGGACACTTTTTTAAACGTCAATTTTATAATACTAAAACTTTTGCTGGGTGGTTGTAATTATTATGAGTTGATACTTACGGATGACAAACGGTAATACTTATTGTTTATCATCCGTAAGTATCAGTTCATAATTACAATCACCCAGCAAAAGTTTTAGTATTATAAAATTGACGTTTAAAAAAGTGTCCACCTTTTTTGGCCGCGACTGTACATATTTATTAATCAAAATTGTAATACTTAAAAAGATTTATGAAAAAACTGTTTAATTAGAAATGAATTAACAATTAAAAAATATAATAGATTAACCGCAATAACTAAGAATATCGTACTGTTGAATAAAAGGATGTAAAAGTACAATCTTAAATTTATTAAAACTTTGAAAGTATTCAAATATAAACTATCAAACCATTCGTAATAAAGAACACATTATAACAAGTTGCTTTGAGAAATAAAATCAAGCAAACTTATTCATATTTTTCACCAATATACAGGGTGATTCTAAAATGGCGCCTAAACTCTCCAGTACGTTATTTTAGACACTTAAGAGAGTATCAGAAAAATGTTTACTTTGAAATTTTACAAAACATAAGAAGTCAGGGTTTTATTTAAACATCTTAGAATTAACAAAAAAAGCATGACTAATGAACTTCAACATAGATTTGTTATTTATACCATACAAAACTGAAGAGGAATTTCATTAAATTATGAATTGAAATAAAAATGTAACTTACAAGAATCGTTCATAACAAAAAAAAATGTATTTAGAATTTTTTAACGTTTTTTTTTGGTACGTTTAAGTGTCTAAATTAACGTACTGGAGAATTTAGGCGCCATTTTTGGATCAGCATGTATAGCCTTTTTGTGGCATAATAGAAAATAAGTTCTATTAAAAAAAGTCAATTTCTCTATATTTTTTGTTAATAAGTGCAACTTCAAAACCGAATCCATTTCATTGATTCTGAATGTCTATTATTTGTACTCATTATATGTTTTACTGAAATTAGTTTATTTAGTAAAACAATCAATGCTCTAGAAATTATTCTAATTAACAGACACAGCTTAATCTCTATTTGTTATTCAAATTTTACAATTTATCGTTAATTATTTAGGTCGTTTAAAAAGAAGTATGTAAAACCGAATATTAAATGTGCTGTAATTTATCAACTTGTAACTTGCTGCTGATTTTGCAATCCCCTTATTCATCAGGTTCTTTCTGTTACTTTTGAACATTTACTAAACTCTTAGAACAAAAATGGGCGATGATCGGCCTAAATCTAAAACTGCATTGTAATTGTTGAAACATAGAAGCTCGTGCTTGATCTCAAGTGAAATGAAGTTGATGTAGGTACTATTGGGATCTTAAAATTTCGCACGATTTTTTATCAAGTAGCAAGAATTTCTCTAAATTGGTAGAGTTTTGTACAACAGGTTTTTTTTCTCAATTTCAAGTCATTTGACTTTCAGATTGTTTGGTTATATTTTAAGAACAACGAGATAGTAAAGTATTAGAACTGAAATAACAGAATACCAACCAACCATTTTCTAATTTTGCAATTTTAAAATGATTATTTTTGACAAGCCGTCAAAGAAAGCCATATTTGCAGCGAAAAACTAAATCGTGCGAAATTTTAAGGTCGCGCTAGTACATAAGAAACATCTCTAAAATCGAAAGTTATGATTAGAAATATTGTTGCATTGTTGCATAAAGAATGTTCAGATGACAGAAAAAAGGTCTAAAAAAATCCAAAATTAAACCAAATTTAACTTTCCACGTTTACTTAATTTATTCTTCAATCAAATATAGGGGGTATTTCAGAAAAACTGTGTAGTTTTTATTCTATACTCTGTTTATTCAAGAGACATAGTAAATAATGAATTGGTATTGCAAATAAAGACTTAAATAACGAATTGGTATTGCTTAATTTGACTTCGAGCGGAAAACGAGTGAGGCAATATCACAATGGAGAGGGAAGAGAATCACATTACGCCACTATGCGTCCACTACGTGTCATTTACTTGATTTTATTACTATATCTGTTGAATAAACAGACTATAGTCTAGAGTTAATGTCATTTTTACAATACAAATAAAAATAATTTCCAAGTTTCGTTGCGGATATATGGTGCTTTTATAAAAAATGTACAATATGATCTTACCATTGTAGTAAAAAGTTCTGACTCCTGACTTTGAAGGGATTACTTATTTTATGATTCCATGTCTTTTAACTAGTTTTTGAACTAAGCATGTGGTAGAGACAAGAATTCAGACCGCGTTTGATATCAAACTCAAGTAACAAGATGATTAAAGTGTCTTTGGAGAAAGAGTTAATGTATTATTTCGAAAAGCAGATCTGAGAATAAAAAACACTTTGAAAGTGTCTGTGAACTTTTTAATAAGTTTCTTGATATAAACGTTAACGAATTAAAGTAGATTTATATACCATGTGTTCAAAAAGTAAGATTAATTCAGTTTTACCGTAAAAACAGTATTGAATTCGTCAAATACAATAAACATATAGATAACATAAAGCTAGGCCATGGAAAGAAAGAGTAACGTCTAAAGCAAGCTTTAGAATTCATTGTTGTCATAAGTCTATTTTGAAAATTTAATTAAACTACAATGGTTTTTACAATTACACAAATTGCTACAGACATGACCTTTGTTTTCCTTGGCCAAGCCTTATGCAATTACTTTCTGACCTCACGGTATTATCTTTATGTAGATATGAGTTACAATTTTGAGGATATGTGTCAATATAATTAATCCGATATACTTAGGTTGCTAGAGTCTCACTCATAAGTCCTAAGATTTACGCCCACTTACAGATTTAGATCTACCCGCAGAGACAGAGTTATGCGAGCAATTAAAAACTTCGAAATGAGACGTAAAAAAGTGCAATTTCCTGTTTGCTTTTGTTTTGCGCCATTGAAACAGAACCAAGAAAATCACTTTACGCTTTCATTGACTCCTTGAACGACAATAAATAAACTGGCTCGAAACAAAAGGCAACCGTTAAATTATTACCTGTAATTATTAAATTAATGGGTTACGGTGGCGGGCAAAAGGGAAAAAAGCTCACACCTCGTAGGAAGGTAGGATTTCACAACCGCTCGCACGTACCCGACCGCAATCTATGTGGAATATCGAAAAGACAAAGATATATCAGGCAATAAACTCTATATTACTAGTTTTACGAGCCCGTTCATGTTTGAATCCGGTCGTTATGAATGAACGTTGCATGTTATGAATTACCTGAGCCGCGCACGTGCGTGGGCAGACTCGCCGACGAAAATTTAAATTTTATTGATTGGTGCTCCTAAGCTAAACGGTTTTAAAGCCAGCCTGTAAACGCATCATAATTTAGTGGCGATTATTATTAAAATTTACAAGACACGCTACGTGGTGTGTTTTTTTTTCTTCATTCGGTTAGGCTGTAATTTACTGCAAATGCAGTTTGAATAATGCATTCGATGAGTTTCTATTCGCCGACGAGATATTAAACCCAGCTATTGACTTGGGATTTAACAAAGGCGATTCCTTTCAACAGTTGCTGGCTGACTACATGAACATTTATTACACACACACTACGCCTCTGCATAACATAATACAAAACTGAATATGAAGGCGATTTTTATGTATCTAGGCATAAAAGAGCGACGATATTTGATGTTTATAAGTAGCTTTTTATGAGTATTATAGGAAATGCAACGCCAGAAAAAGTATGTGGTCATATTACAATCAAAGATTGCACTCATGTTTACTTTGCTAAAGTTAGCAGCTGTCATGCAATTAACATTGGTGCTAATTTACCATGAGTACCGTTTCTGCAAAAAAAAAAACGACTAACCCCCTATTGATAAAATGGGGCTAAAAGCACTTACTAAAAGTAAGGTAATGAATAGAATGTAACATCTTTTTATAGATACTAAAAGTAGGCCAGGTAAATACTATAAGAAACTTTTAAAGTCAAATGAATGTAGAATAATCTCAGAGACCTAAAGTGCTTTCACTCATTTGTGGTTTCAGTGCGTTTCCTTTATTTTTAGCGGCATTAAATTATTTTCGCCCTCGGTAATATTTCTCCTTGGTTCGTCTATTTTCAAGAAATCATAGGATAAGATCTGGAAAAATGAGAGGTGCGCCGTTGTGCCTGCAAAATTTCCGCCTTCGACAAAGAACATTTGCTGCGTTCCTATTAAACATGTCGGTTACAGAATTTATTGTCCTTTGAACGTTTAGAAAGTTGATAGATCGTTGATATCGGGGGAGAGATTTCGATGTAACAACTTTTAAAGAAATGCCTTTTAAATTGAGACTTGCCAAAAGACACAAACAAAATTTAACTAAAAAAAAAAAAATTGAGTTCAAAATTCCTTTTTACTACTACCAATACTTTTCGTACGATTATGTCTGAATCTGTAAGCAACTGATAAAAGACAAAACACGTTCAAGTTCGTCATTTACTTCAAATCCATTCTCATACATTTCGCAAAATATTTCTGAGCAATACAAATTAATTTATTTTCTTGGAGAAAAATAAAACTTAAGGTATCAGCAAAGATAACAAAAATATCTATGTTATGTTGTTATATAATGCGAAAAACACAGGGTTTCACGGAAATGACTTTAATTTAAAAAAATAAAAATAGCATACCCGAACCACGCTGTATACACGCTTACAACACGCAATCCAAGCAAGACCTCAATTTACCCAAACCCAAATCAACTTTAATAAATAATTCGCCCTTCTACATCGCCAAAGTTCTTTTCAATCGACTACCTCATAGTTTTCTGAATGAAATGCACAAATATCTTTTCAGGATTAAGTTAAACCTTTTTCTCCTAGTCCTAAAGCAAGCATTTTATTCTGTTGATGAGTTCCTGGAGTACAAATTTAGTTCACTTTAAGTATTGCTTTATTGTATTTTTTTTTATTGGCCACTTAGAAATCTATTCTTATTGTCATATAATTATTTGTTTGTCATTTTATTAATTGACTGTAAACCACATCTCTCTTTATCTGCTGTAACTGGATTACTGTCAATGATGGAGGATATTTTGATGCATGTTTGAATAAAAGAGGTGATTGCTCATCTGATCATCTTTCTTGCACAGTTACTGCTGGTACATACTAGAAGAGGTTATATCAAAGTTTTCTAGTCATTGTTCCTGAAAAAGTGAAGATCTTTATTTAACTCGCCTGCCGGAATAGACTTACCCCCCTATTCTATAACTCATAACGACATCGTTAGATACCCATAATCGTTAAGTGACATATTTCGACCAATCAGTACATAGAAATGCTTTGTATCTAAGCACTGACTGGTCAAAATATGCCACTTAACGAATATCGGTATCTAACGATGTCGTTATGAGTTACAGAATAGATGAGTTACCCCCTATTCTGTAACTCATAGCGATAGCGTTAAACAACGACAATCGTTAAGAGACATGTTTGGACCAATCACTACTTAGATACAAAGCATTTCTACATATTTTTGGTCAAAATGTCACTTAAGGATTGTCGTTATGAGTTACAGAATAGGGGGGAGGTAAGCTCCATCATGTCATGGTATTGCTATTAACGTGATACGAATACTAACAGACGACTAATATCTAATAGTACAGAAAAAAATGATCAAGTCAAACGATTTTTCGGTAGTATATTTAACACCATAGGCCTAAATGAACCTAAAGTTCATTTCTTTTCAATATAACGCCGATTGATCGATAAGTGAAAGAACTTTAATATAGTTATTTCCTTCCAACTTTCGTGAAATGCCCTTCCTGCTTTTGTCATGTCATGTCATTTCGTTGTATATTTTCTTAACTCAGATCTACACGATCGGCATATAAATAAAAAATGTACATTAGATATTGTTTAATTATGTGAATTAACAAGTCATACAGTTTTCTCGACAAGTTGTTACTTGCACGCAAAGATGCAAACTGGAATAAATGACCCAGCGACCCGTGTTTCGGATAACAGGCGATAAGAGTATCTGCTTTCTATTTTAAACTAACGCTTCTTTTAATTAATGTATGTGTTGCAATTTCAAGTTTTAATTTTTTTTTTTTTTTGAGGTAATATGACACCTCAATTATAAGTATATTGTTTAAAGAGTTTTTTTATTTAAAATGTTGTCAATAATTTGTGGCGTGTATCCATTATTTACTGCAATTTATTTTATTAATAAATTTTCAATTTTAATTGTTGACTTTTGTGTTTCTCTTTGGGCAAGTCGAGTTTGGCTTTGGCATACACGGGTTAATCATATTAGCATTTACATAGTACCTCTCAAATGTAAATTCAGAAACAATTTTCGTCTTTCTCTCTCGTTACATCCAGTTAAATTAATTCAGTTTATCATCCGGTAGCTAATTATATTCAGCAACATTTTGGATATTTATTATGCACATTATCTTGCAGGCAGAACAGCATGAAATGCATAAGAGATTGATTGAGGTGAAATGTAGCGTGCATGCCTTTGAGACCTTCAGAGTAAAGTGGCCAACTTTGTTTTTAATATTCATTCGAACGTTATCTTATGATTTACTGCACGTTTAAATACATACGCGGTGTAGGTAAAATTTAAATAATTTTATTACATTTTTCAATTAATTCCTCTCGCGCAAGCAAATACGCACGCATAAATCTTCGCGTTGGATCTAAAAATGTAAATTGCGTTCCCGATGACTTTTACGTTTAATTACGGCGCGCAGAACTTCATTTCCAAGAAATTACAAACGATAATCGTACTCTCGACCAACGTGTAATTACAGCATTATCACTTTATCACTGCGGTGTTCCATCAATAAATAATTTAAGTGCTGAACTGTGTTTCGCGGGCTGAAGGAGGCATTCCTGTAAAGTACCCACGTCGAAAGCGAGCTTTGTAAGCTGCAGGTAAGCCGTGTTCGTCTAAGCTTAAAAATCGTAATAGCAGTCGGAGTAATAAAATAACCAGTTCTTGTAGGAAAAAAAATAAACTGTTATGAGACGGGTACGCTTGGAATAAGATAAAGAAGACAGCGGCTTCTGGTTTCACGTGAGAATGACTTCAGAGGATTTGTTTATGTGCGTCTGTTACAAGATTTTTTGATTATCACTGCGAGATGCTAATTTTTGTCAGGTGAAACGTTAAATATCCTTAAAAATCCAGTTTGACGCGAGCCTGTCGAAAAAGCCGCCGATTCTCTTACCAGATTGTCCAGAATAAGTTGACCACTACAGGGATCTCCTTGCATATCAATTTTTTATCAGTTTTATATGTTTTTTTTATTTGTTTTCGAAATAAGGTAATAGAAGGAATATCAAATCATATAAATATATCATATAAATCGACTACATAAAATTTAAAGTGAACGTAGTTTTCCCATTAGCGAGAAACGATTTTATTTTGAATGACAGACGTTTGTTTTAAATGCACCAATGGATTTCTATTATTGGGAAATGGAAATGTTTCTTTTTTTTGCACGACCTCTATATAATGAGCAATTTTACTCCCTAATTTGAGGGAATAAACTGGCTGTTTTACTCCCTTGGGAGTGAATGATTTTTCCCCTCGGTGCTTTGTAGAACCCTCGGGCTATAAACTACACCTCGGTTAAAATCATACACTTCACTCCCTTGATGTAGGTATAATCTACTATTATTTGGTTTCTATAACAAATAATAAAGACATTAAGCAAGTAAAAATTTGTCTGTTTTCGTTTTTGTTTTAACAGACGAAATTTTTTTGCCATTTAACCAACATTGTAACTTTAATAATAATAAAGATTTCTTATTGTGGGCAGTCTGTATATCTATGTAAATTGGTTCAATGAACTGTAGCGTTTTCTTATTCCCATTTTCGAAATTGTTTAATTTAGTTTGTACCAAGCAAAACGGCTTCTAAGGTATTTTTTGAGAATTAATTGCAATCATCCAATACGAGTTCTTGTAACTCCGACATTAAGATTTAATGCTGCTTTATTTATGTGGCAATTAAACTGGTTTAAATATTTTGGCAAAATATCAAGTGAATTCAAAGCATAGTTAGTGAGTTATAATAATGTTTTAAGCTCGTGATGTTGATCACATTGTACATACATATGTAAGAAGAACAGTTACTTTGTTCATAAGATCATGAGTGTGAAGCCAAAATTTTTGGAAATTTTAAACTGGAATAGATTGCTGCAGAATTTTTTATAGTTAATTTAGTCAAATCGTTGTTTGCACTAATTGAGATCAGTGAACAATATTTATAGCTATTAATTACAATTAAGCATTTCATTATTATTAACAAAGGTCATCCCACCATTCAGGATAAAAAAAACAACCTTTGTAAAGCTTCGCTAGTATGAAAAACTATTCCGCATGCGTTTTTGCAAACTTCTGATCGTTCAGAATGGTCTTACTAGAAGTATATTGGGAAGTCTAAAATTGTAACACTAGAAACATTTATATCATTAGATAATCTACTTCAATAAAAAGTAACCCTAACCCAAATTTACACATTTAATTTAAAACAAAATAGAAGAATTATAATTTTTTAATGTTAGTGTTTAATATAATATGTAGATACATCATCTGTCGCCACATTAAATCACTTTCCAGATCTTCTAGATTTATATTCAATGGCAAAAATAAATTTTCTTTCCATTAGAAATTAATTTTTTGCAGGTTATTCTGCATATGTAAAACATACCCCTTTTAGAATTCAAACCAAGATGTGCTTTATGTTATTTCTTGGGCTTTTTACTTTTTGGAATGTATGGCATATTTTGTACTACTAGTGACTTTTTCCACATCTCTTTTGTGACCCATTTTATTCATCATAACTTAACTTTAACCTTCAGATTATTCCCATAGTAGCAATTATTTGGAGAATTTTTGCTATGGCAAAGTTAACTTGTTAAGAATAAACCGAGCCTAAGTATTACAACAAATGAAGACACAAACGGAAACGAAAAAATATCAAAACCCAGTTTCATATTCCGTTTCCTTTAGTTAAACTACCTGTTCTTAATAACATCGACTTCCAACTTAAACGATCTGCGTTGTACATAGTTAATAATTTCCTTAACGGAAAAAATAAATTACATGATTAAAGTTAAAAGAAATCTAATGAAACTGGGACTAATTTCGCCTTTCTGTACGTGTCTTTTAGTAATATTAGTAATGAACTCCATTGCTGTTTTGTAGTTTTTTGATAAAGGTAAAATGCTGAGTCTTCTCTACAAAGTTTTATTGAAAATCTCCAAACCGGTTTCGCCTAAACAGGCATCTTCAGTGGTTAATAATAAAATTATATCTAAAACTAGAACTTAAATATAATACATTATAATAATAAATGATAATATACTTACTATATATAATAAAATCTAATATAATAGTTTTGTGATGTGTATTCTTGTAAAATATTTTAGTAAATGAAATGTAAATAAATAAATAACAATTTGACATCAGGAAAAATTGAGTATAGTTTTTTAACTGGTACAATACTGTACTGTACTGCATAATGAATGAATGTTAAGAGATCAGATGCACAATTTCCAATTTATAGAATTGAAAAAATTGTTATTTTGAAAAAATGTTTGTTCATTAAGTACTGTATTTTGAAAAAAATTACAATGTAAAAATATATCTAAGTTCTCAGCTATATCAAGTTTGTTGCCTTTTGGTAAATTATGTAATAATTTAGTATTTGAAGAATAATCAAAAGTATGTGATGTTTCTAATAAGTGATTTGCAAAACTTGAATCTGATTTATTTAGTCGCAAAGATCTAAGATGTTCATTTATACGAATTTTAAGGTTTCTACCAGTTTGGCCAATATATATTGCTTTACAAGTACTACAATTTAGAGAATAAACACCATTTTTAGAAAAATTATCAATTTTGTCTTTATTATGACACAATAAATTTGAAAAAGTTAATTGATTTTTAAACGAAATTTTTAAACCTAAAGATTTTAATAACTTTTTTATCTTAATTGATACATTTCCAAAATATGGAATAGAAAAGAAATTATTTGTTAAATTTGAATTATTAATTATCTGTGGGTATATAATACTATTTGATAATTTGTTTTTTACTTTGTTAAAGATATTGAAAATAGTTTTAATTGGAAAATTATTAAGATAAGCAATTTGAATAATAATATTAATTTCTTCCCTAAAATCTAATTCATTCATAGGAATTGAAAAAGCACGATGAAAAAAAGATTGAAATGCAGCTAATTTATGTTCAAAAGGATGAAAAGAATTATAATTAATACAGTTATAAGTTTGAGTTGGTTTACGATAAATTTTATATTTAAGTGAATTGTTAAGTTTAGTAATAGTTAAGTCTAAATAATTAATGGAATTATTATTTTCTTTTTCTAAGGTAAATTTAATATTAGTATGTAACGAATTAAATTCTTCCAGGAGATTTGTAAGAGATGATGGATGACCATCATAAATAATAAGAATATCATCAACATATCTGGCATAGAATCTAATAAATTTCTTGCACGGATTAATAGAAGAAAAATATTCGAATTCTAATTTATCCATAAACAAATCAGCTAGAAGAGGGGATTAAACTACATCCCATTGCTAAACCGTCAGTTTGAGAGTAAAATTGTTTATTAAAAATAAAAAATTTTTGTTCAAGAGTAATTTTCAATAATTCATGTATGAATTGAATATTTTCTTTGTTTAAATTAGAAGACATTAATTTTTCATTGATAATTTCAATACATTCCGAAGCTGGAATTGATGTAAAGAGATTACATACATCTAAAGAAATTAATATAGAGTTATTTGTTACATGAGTAAAGTTAAGTTTATTAATTAAATCGGAAGTATTCTTAATACTGTATTTAGGTTTGTATTGTAAATTCATTTTGTAAAAAGAAACCAAAAACTTTGAAAGACAATGTGCAGGTGAGTTAATAAAAGAAACTACTGGACGTATTGGACAGTTTGTTTTATGTGTTTTTGGGAGACCATATAATCTAGGGACTTGTGGATTCATAGTTTTGAGTTTATAAATATTGATTAAAGAATTATTTTTGTTATTATTAAGAAATTTTTGTAAAAGTGAATTGTATGTTGGAAGAGGATTAGATTTTAGTGTTGTGAACCCATTAGTCTTTAAAAAGGACTCTACTTTATTTATATATGTTTGTCTATCTAAAATTACTATACCATTACCTTTGTCTGATTTGGATATTAAAATATTTGAACTTGTTATTTTATTTTTTATAAGATTGAAATTATTAATCAATTTTTTTTGAGAAAGGTTAAGTTTTTTGTGTTTATTATTAGCAAGTGAATTATTAATAATATGGGAAATTTCATTTTGTGTAGGTTTTCTTAATTTATTGTCTAATTGTGAAATTATATTTTCAGTATTAATTATAAGCTTTTTAATAGAATTAAAATTTAAAGTGTATGTTGGAGAATATTTTAATCCTAGTTTTAAAATATTTAGTTCTGTGTCAGTGAAATTAATAGTTGATAAGTTAAGAATATTTTGATTAAATTTGTGTGTGAAATTAGGAGGGTACTGAAATAAATCATTAGCAATATAATTTAAATTATGATATATAGGTAGCTGAGAATTAGGAAAAGAATCAGTATCTATTATGTTTGGCTCTTGTGTTTAGGCGAAACCGGTTTGGAGATTTTCAATAAAACTTTGTAGAGAAGACTCAGCATTTTACCTTTAACTTTTAGTAATAATTAATTTTTTAGATTGTTGTTTCAGTCAGTCTGTATGTATTTTCATTTGACAGGTTCCGGTAATTGTTTTGCAAATAACTTTTCCTCTACCTTTTTTCTTCGTTTGTTTACTCTTAATGCAATAACTTTTATGCATGCATTTGTCTAAAAGTAACTCGACTAATATTTTTGTCTCCCAATTTCTCCTGTCTTTTTCTTCTGGCTAGTCAATGTATTTAACTTTCCAGTCATGTGGTTAAATTTTGTCAGATGTAACCGTTTGATCACTTCATATTTAGAAGGTAGGTATTTAATAAAAATGTAATGCAACAAGAAAAATATTATTTTTGAGTTTAAAGCTGTGACATCTACTGAACAACAAAGTAATTAATTTACTTAAACTGCCAATAATTTAATGGTCTTTCTTATTCTGTTTTAGTTACTTCAAACAAAAGCTTAAGCCTTGTAAAGCTTTATAATTTATTGCAAAAGATTACACTTTCATTTGATTTATTATTTACAGAAAAATGAACGCTGGAAGTGTTGAGTTACATCATGCAACTGTCCCACCTCATTAAATTCTAAGAAACTAATTCTCTATGTCGCTTGAAGAAAAATTTATGTCACGTTATATTTGAAACCAATGATTTTAAGTAAAAAAAAAAAAACAATATAAGAAAATGTTCCAATATAAAAATTAAAGTATTAAGATCAAGTAAAATGTAGATAACTGTTTCTTTAACAATTTACATCATAACTTTTGGGAAAGAAGATTAAGTTCATTATGTTTATATTGTACGCGAACGTGGAAATATGTAAGTACGCGTATTTCGATAACCCAACAGATTATAATAACCTCAGCATTAAAGTAACATCAATCTCGCGCGAGATTAACGGTAAACTGTAATCCGCGCAGTTTCTAATTCTAATTTATACACTAAAAGAAAATAATAAATGCAAGAATGCGTTCTCGACGCCGCGCCGCGCCGGCCAAAAACTTACCCGTCAGCAGTGCTGACATCTGGACGAGAAAATTAGCGGCCGGAGCTTAATCCGGCATTACAATTAAGGCAACAACTTTATTAGAAAAGTGTTTACAAATTTTAACACGATGACACAAGACGGAAAGAATTTAAAAGTGTAATTTTATTCTGTTTGCGCTCTCTTGCCGAGTGGTACTTGTATATGTACTTCTACAACTACCTACTACATAAGTGTAATTTAATAAATTACACGTATTATTTTCACGTAGTTAACTTCGTACGTTAACGGACACGTAGACCATGAAATTACAGCGTGCAAGCGCTAAGTGTACATTTGTGTTAATAAATTGACCGGATCCGAAATGTTTCCATCATGCGATTTAAGCATTTCATATTCTTACTTAATATTAATTCAACTTGTGGAAAGACTTTGGTATGGTTAAGTTTTCAGAAGCAGAAACCGAAATATAAATATTTTGATTGCGTAATTGATTACCTTACCTATACCCTTAACTGACTGTTTTGGGAGCGAATGCTCTTTGGAACCTTCACAAATTTTAATTACTGGGTTCCTATTTGAAGAGAACTTCATAAATAGTATAATTTTCAAATAACAGGAAATCACAGAATTCTTTTATCTGACACACTGATCTAACACATGTTCGATTCTCAGTTATTATCGTCTTGTTTTAATTTTTTGTAATAATAAGAGATAAACGAAAGATTTCTTCATATATTGATTGTTCAAAGTCGATAATGAGCATTTCTGCGAATATTTTAGCCAGAATAATAGAAATTAGACTAAAGAAAAGGGTAAATATATCCTTGGAAAAAAGACAACACAGTTTCAGAAGAGGAAAAGACAATCAAGATTTATTTTAAAATACCTAACAATGGCATCACAACAATCCAACGGATATCTTGTCAAGAGGTATCAGACAATCGCGGCTTTTGAAAGATTAGTTGTGGTGGTATGGTCCAAAAATGGTTACACAAAGGTAAATAATTTTGGATCACTTGACATTTTCTTTTCTGTTCCTAAAGATTTACCAGAATTCTGTAAATCATTAGATTTACAGAATTCAAGTTTGGTGGAAACTGCCATGCTTAATAGCATTTTCCACTGCCATGCTGTTAAGCATGGCAGAACAGCATGGCAGTTTCCACCAAACTATTTCAATGGACTTAATAGAAAAATACTTTGGTATCAAGAAACTTATTCGTATAGCAGCTTATTACAATACGTGCGTTTCAAGCACAATAATTTATCTTCTGTCAAACACCTGGTCCAAAACTATTAATCCGTTAGAAATAGAAAAGGTCACAAAAATTCTTATCAAAGCAGTTCAAATTCTTCATTGAAGGAATTTGATTGAACTGCTTTGATAAGAAATTTGCGTAAGAGTAACAGCGTTAAAGCGCTAAATCCATTTCTGGATGAAGAAGGTTTAATTAGGAAGTCAACTTGAAAATTTCTATCATATCCAATAGTTCTTCCATCCGGCCACACTTTAACCAAACGTGAACATCTGAAACTTCACGATGGCAATCAAATTACACTGACAGCCGTTTGTACCAAACACTGACCATTGCGTGGAAATTTAAGGTTTGTTCAATCAGCAGTTTTTGGCTAGTTCGGCAAAGTTGCCCATCGAAGTAATAGACTATTTTAACAGCATCCATCAAGTGCACAACTTTAATGAGCGCATGCTTTTGATGGTTTCTAACTGCTGATGGAACAAACCTAGGTAGGCAAGAATAAAGAAATTGTGTTACCTATTTCAGAGTCGAACCCATATCAACATCAATATAGGCGTGGACTATAGAAGACCTGTTGATAAAGAACAAGGAGGTCCACATAGAAAACAAAAAGTGAAGGCTATCAAAGCAGTCCACATCGAATTAGTTGGCAATCTCCCAACAGACTTATTTAGACGTGGCATACATACATTCTGATAATAGCATAAATTTTGTAGAAGCAAACAAAGAATTAAATATATTACAAGAAATGTTCATTCCCTCAAAAGCTCCCCATTTTGGATGCTTATGGGAAACAGCCGTATAGTCAACTAAGCATCGCCTTCATCAAATTTTGGGAATTTCTCTTTTTACTTAGGAAGAATTAATTATACTTATTTATTTTATTTAACGCCTGGTCATTTCTTAACTGGCGTTACACTGGTAACATGCATTGAACCTGATCTGTGTGAAGTACCAATGAACAGGTTAAATTGTTGGCTAAGTATGAAGAAAGTAAAACAATATTTTTGGAAGAAGTGAAGTAAATATTACCTCAGTCGACTTCTTGAAAGAATCAGATGAAGACAACAGCCTAGAGGAAACATCAATCCTGATAAATTAATTATTTGTGAAGATAACGTTCCTCCTCTGGATTGGATTGTTGGTCGCATGGAAACAGTTCATCTTGGCAAAGATGGAAACAGATCGTGTTAAATTGGTATTCGACTAAATTGATGCTCTAAGGCAGGTCTCCTAATCAGTTTGACATACCCAAAATTCAAACATCTGTTTACAAGGTCATTTTTCCGAATTTTTTAAGTATTATTAAGAAATAAATAGTTTTACACCATTGACGATACATCAATCTTCTAAAGGAACAGTAGCACCATGACGGACTGACTGACCAAAGAAGATCTTTTTTTTTGCTTCCTGTTCGCGCTCCTTTTACTTTTGTGGGTTTTGCTTCATTTCGAAAGAACTATTGTGCAGACTACAGCTTGTATACACAGATTTCTTCACTTGTTACTTTATCTATAACCTTTAAACTTTTTAAGACTACGCACTTATATCAATTGACGTGCTCCTCTTTTAGACATCAATCAAATATTCGCAATTTGGATTTTTTGCATTTGACTTTTACCAACGCTTAACTTCTCCAAATTTCTTGTATGTATATTAGGGTGGGTCATTTTTGTATGGAAAAAAACTAATATTGCGCTTTTCATTTTTAATAGCAAAATTATATTGCCTTTACATGAAAACAGTGTAATGCTAAAATTTAAAGTAAATAGCACATCATCTTCAGGTTGCGCTTTGCCTTGGAAATACGAATAACTTGAATACATTCTAGTAGTCATATAACATAAATGTCTCAAGGAAAATAGGGTTTTTAGAATAAAATAATCATTTATTAATAATTAAAAAAATAATACAAAAGAAAAATTAATGAAAATCATTCAATATTGAAATCTTTCTTGCTATCGAATTTAGGCGTTGCTGCAAGATTCGAGTTTTAATTTTATCCACCTTCTCTTGCCCTTTTAGTATACAGTTTTGATCATAACTCTGTTATTATTATTATTGCAAATACGAACTTTTCATGGCATACTATATGGCCTTTCTCGTATAATTTCAAAAATTCAAACGTAAGGCGCACCCTCTAAATATTAATTAAATTCAAAAATATTTCGTAGGTGTCATAATATCACTAAAAGACAACATAATTTTGCTATTAGGTAAAATTATCTCAAAGTTTGGTTTTTCGACCCACCCTAATGTATATGGATCTGATTTTTTTCCATTATCGAACCACACAGAGCTTCAGTGGTTGTTTTGTTAACTGTGGCAAGATGTTCTTAACCAAATTCCTCGACAGTATTCAAAATGGTTATATCAATACTTTACAATAACACAAGATAGTATAAATTTATCGTTACTTTCTATTCATCTGTTACCGAAAAGGACTTTATGCAATTGCATCTGAAATGTACCTCATGACATATTTTGTCATTTCGTGAATGTTGAGGACGTTTAAAGATAACAATTGCGAGTCGAAAGTTACCTATTTTAAGATTTTAATATTTTTGCTTTGTTTTCAAACGATTTTAGAATATTAATTCTCTTGTAGAAATGAACGACCAATTGTTGCAAAATTATATTAGCTTGTGAAATATAAATAGAAAATGATATAATATTTAAGTAAAATATTTGTATACCATTAAAACATTGGCTCGTCACGTCAGCCAGCGTCAGTTTAATTTGACCTTTTTATTTTTCGCCTTCCTGCTAATCAAGATGAAGCGTCACGTATACTCTTGATTGTAAAACGAAATTATAGTACTCCGCTCATCTAAAATGTAAATCAGCGGAAAACCAGAAGGCATATTTCGAACAGTGTCATTCTCCTCGGAGCGACCGCCATAAATTATACCAACTTTAGCCGTCATGATAATTGCCACAATCCAAGAAGTTAGCTTAACTTCTCACTGTAGATAATTACTGCAGCTCTCATTATTACGCAACGTGACCGCCATGAACGAGACTGTAAATAACAGTGTGATTTGTGGTAATGAAAATGTTTTACCTCGTCAGTTCATTTGTGTTTGAATTTAGTCAACGACATCGGAAGCGAATTTTGCACGAAGGATAATTAACAAGCGTGGAATTAAATTAACTCGCGCAAAAAGCGTGACATCACCAAGCTCGCTGGATTTAATTGGACTCATGTGGCCTGGTGCAAACTGTGTGAATAAATTAATGCCCTTTGTGTGTGAAGGTAAAAAAATAGCAATGTGTTCTGCAACCCAAATGGAACGATTATATAGCATATGTGTTGTGCAGCCTACAGTGATTCAGTCACACGTTTTCGTGAGTCCTGATCGTGCTCGTGTAATATGCAAAAACCATTGTGCAATATACATGTATGTATGTGTCTGTTGAATTGAAATGAGATCATCTTTACACTCTAATGTTAGAATGGATATAAATTTTAAAATATATACAGGATGTTTCACGGACTAGTACTTACATATTTCTATGTAGAATGTTAATATACAAATTCAATATTCCAAACATGTCATTCTGATCTAATTTGAAATTTAATCGCTCCAGTTGACTAAGTTATTTTTTACGCAACCTTTCGCTATTTACTTTTCCACAAATTTTGGTAATGTCGGAAGAAAGAGAGATACAAGTGGTTTGATACTTCCACGAAATTTCAGAATTTCTATGGAAAACCGCGTTCCTCCTTGAAATTTCAAATTTGCTTCCAGTCACGTTTACTTCCTGTTGCTCTTAAAACACTGCAGTTTCTTTAGGTAACATTCTTTTGTGAAACAACCGATATCTGTATAAAATAAAAATATAATTATTTCCTTTTTAATTTGTGAAATAAAAGTATCTTAATTTGAATTTAACAACAGCAGATTACAAAAGCGTTAATTTAAAAACATGTTCAGAATTGTTTAACAATTTTGCAATCACATTAGCTTCAAGGTGAGACGCTGTAGCATTAAGATAATAAACGGAATTATGAAATTGAAAAAAAAATTAATTTTCAAAACGATTTAACTTATCCAACGCAAAAATTCCTCTGAAGATCTATGAAGGTTGGTATAGTATAAATTTTTTGTTTCTCGTTTCAAGGACGACATACTTGAAACCACATTCTGAAGCTATAAAACACATACTTGAAAAACCTAATAAATAATATTACATAGTATCTTGGCGATGTGGTGAATAAATTAATTAGTAAATTAAACGTATAATTGCAGGTCGATCAACTGTTATTAATGCATTATTTCAACCGTGAAATATGTGCGGCAATATTTTAACAAAGAATCCAAGGGCAAGTCTTAAACATTACCATGAGGAAAGCCAGCGGCGCATTTCTGCTATTTTTATTCACGCCTGTGACTTCTGGTTTTGGTCTCAATAATAATAATAATCGCAACAAAAACTAACCTAATACATACGTACTCGAATGGTTGGAATAATTATTTACACAGGAAGTGTATCGAGCGACTTGACGGAACATCGGCAGGTGTAATTAAATGCAAATAACAATAAGAGAACCGCAAGAAGTTGTTAGGAATTTGATGCGGTTTTAACACCGGCGAATAAGGAAATGGCGTTCATCTAGCGCAATTCAAGCGTTTCAAGTGTTATTTGAATACATGCCTGAAAATTGACTTCTTTACGAAATGAACGGAGAATTGTAAACAACGGTTCTTACTTTTTGTTCGCATATAGAATATATACAGTTTCAATCTTCTTCATCAGATATTGTTGCCCAACGCTTCTGCCGTTTTTCAATTAGTTTACTTTTTTATTTTAGCAAAAACCTCTTCATGAATTTATTATATCTTTGGTATGTCATTTACTTCGTTATTTATTTCTTCATTTTTACTCAAGTTACGGCCATAGTTATAGTCTTAGTATACATGAACCACCTTTAACATGTATTCTGCACACATTTCCACACCTGTGTGAACACTTTTTTAAGAGCGAATGCTACGTACCTACCTGTTTGCAAAATTGTTGCGCGTGCAAATTAAGTTACGTCCCAACTGCCGGCTAATCAGTGGGATGGGTAGAGGTCATAACTCCAAAAACAAAGGTCTGAAGTTATACGAATAAATTAAAAATCACCTGTAATGTACACATGTCTTTATTTATATTTCAAATGAGAAAAGTAAACTCAAAACAAAGAAATGAATAAACGCAATTAAAAGAATTAAACGCTCGATCAGTTAAATAAAACTCAAATGATCAGAAAAGTCTAATCACGAAATACGGATCCGTTTGTTCGTGCACAAAAAATATTAAATTAAGTAGAAAAAAAAACTGTAGTAAATTTAACTACGGATGTCAACATAGTCTGTACTAAAATTAGTCCAAAATATTAAAAATATAATAAAATAAAATCAGACCTTCCAAATGTGAAAGCACAACAGCTGATCGAGAGTCGTGCAGCCGTTCGAGTAACGAACGCACAGGAGAGACGTTTTAGGCGCACCAACTTAGATTCTGGAGAATAAGCGCCCTCTAATGGCGGGAGTAGTAAACAGCGGTGGTAACGGACGTAAAAATGGATGATGGCGACGTTCGGTCCACAACGACGCCATTAAAAATTCCAAAATATAGAACAGGAAGCTGAGTCCCACTACAAGTTTATTGCAAAAGCAGCGATCGCGGTTTCGTCTGTTAGGATATTGTCAAACCAAACTTCGAAACTAAAAAGTACAACAAGTAAATTACAAACACAAATGTAAAATACAAATTAAAAACTTACCAAGGTAAGTGTGCACGCCATTAGTGAGGAACTGAACGAACCAGAAGACCAAAATGGTCGATAAGTTTATTTCTTGTATTCTTAAAAATATATAAAATAGATTTAATGGAGAAGCCATTTAGAAAGGCTATCTGTATGATAGTGCCTATTTCAAATATAAAGTTCTGATAAGACATGGGGATAGTAAGAGCCCTGTGAAATAATGAATGAAAAACAGCAAATTTATGTTCAGTTGGGTGAGCGGAGTTGTAGTGGATCTAGGATTTAGGGAGCCCGTAAAGTCTAGGCATCGTAGGGTTCATAGTTTTAAGTTTAAAAATGTTAATGAAGGAGTTATCACTGTTGTAATTTAAAAAGGTATTTAACGGGGAACTATATGATAGCAGAGGGTTGCGATTTAGACACATAAAACCGTGCTTGTTAAGAAAGGATTCCACTTTCAAGATATAGGCGTTACGATCAAGGATGACGTCTACGTAAAACTGACTCTTTGCAAACCATCTTGTCGATACTTCTCACAATTTTGATCCCAACTCAAATGTTTTATTTCACAATCTTCCGGAAGGGAAAACCCTCAATATTGCTGAACAACTGGAAATTTTTCTGCATGATAATTTAGACCCAATGCCTCTGCTTAATGATCAAACCCGCTTTAATACGGAAAATCTTTTCCACTCTATACATTGGCAACATTGCAGTTGACTCACACCTCGTACCGTTTGGCCATTTTGTGATTTTGGTCTTCTGATTCGTTCAGATCAAGCGCACAATTCAAAACCGGAGTATTCAATCTTCACTTTAGAAAACACAGTTTAGTGAAATTCACAAAGCCCAATTACCAGGTGTACGCCAAGCGAGCAGCAACAAGACTGAAATGGAATAGCGCGGTCATACACGAGCGGGGTTTTGACGGGTACACTTCAAGAGGAGTTGCTAAGAGAGACAGCAGAATTACGCAGGGGAATGAGTGAAACAGAACAATACAGTCACTGAACTTGTCCTGTTGTGCAATATTTTGCAATTTTATGAAATGGAAGAAGACCGTCACGACTACGACTTCTACACAATATACAGAGTGATCCGGAAAGCTATTAATAATTTTATTAATGGATTTTGCAACCGTAACAGGAGCACGTATTTCGTCCACGATGTAAACATCAGCGCTACATTAAAAGTAATTTGTGCAGTGTACTTTAACTCCACAGAAATAGTGTTGCTATCATGTCAAGATTCAGTATATTGTTGTTACAGAGCTCTAAGCAATCAAAGAAAAAGTATAAGTATATTCCAATTAATTAAATTTAGAGAACTATCTCAGAAACTAAAAATGTAATTTTGACTCTATATTGACTTAATAGGATATCGTTATTGAAGTGTAAGGGAACGGAATGAGTTGGTTTCATATTATAACTGATTTACTGCACCTGAGAAATTCCCAAAAATAATTAATTGCAGTTTTGGAAAAGAGATAAAAATAAAACGGGAAAGTTAATCGGTGAAAAATCAAAGAGGTCTTTCAAGCATCTTTCTCAGAAAGGTCCATAATCCCTTCAATAACACTTTAAAAGGGATTCTGAAACTAGTAGTTTAGTGAATATACCACCCAAACTAGAAGCATTACTATGTGATTATTTAGTACTTCAAGTTAAAAGGACACTAGAACTGGGAAGCGAAATCTTTTGATGCATTTAAAAAAATATGCGGTAGGTATTTCACAGGATATAATGTGAATAAAAAGAATTGTTTTTATTACTTTGTCTGATACTTATCAACGCCCTCTCGTATAAGTACTAACCACAGCAAGTTCTTAAAAAAAAATTAATTCTCCTGAAAACCAATTAAAAATCTCCCCATTCCTATCGGTATCGTTAAGGATGAAAGCTGCACTTAAGATAAGCCTCTTTATCCGCATTTATAAAAGTTATTTACGATCCAGGAACGAGCAAGTCGCAGTGCTGCCTTAAAATACAAGGTGTCGTATCTTTATGCGCTTTGAACGGAGGAAATAATTTTATAACGTAACTGTAAAATTGTTCGTTCGGACGTAAAACTCGTTGCAAGTTAAACGCTCCGCTTCCCCACTGGGTTTTAGCTTCGGCTCGACCCGGCTTCATGATTCGTTTCGTCATGATCATGAACGAGGAAGAAATTTGATTTCTCGATAAGAGATTCATTTTACCTGGAACGGTCAAAGGAAGGCCCCATAAAGCGCGACCTCTTTGACTGAAACGTGTCAGATGATTATAATGATTACAAGTTTAAATACGTAAAACATCAAATGAAAAATTTCAGATTTTTGGAAATTAATACTTTTACAAATAACTTATGTAACAATTTCTTTAAAGAACACAAAAATAATATAGTGAGTCTAACTAATGAATGGTCAAAATTGTCAAAATTGCTTTAAAATTGTATTTCTAATAATGTTGACTTTTCCAAATTTGAACGTGAAATCATCTGTATTGTAAGTTTCGTATAGTTTCTGGCTCTGTCAAAATTTCTTTAAATTAATAACTTATACTAACATCAGATCTTGATTCAACTATCAGATATCGCCAGTTCAGGTCAAATGAAAATCCATTGTCTTCTTCTTTCTCTGTCAATTCAAATTGGCTTTAGATATCTAATAGTTTGTGGTCGAATTAAAATCTGACGCAAGTCTGCGGCTTAAAATGATAATTAAGTTGCCAAGATATATGACTTAAGGAATAAGAAAAGCTGGTAATTCATACTAGGACCACTTACCTTTACGGTAAAGAATAATTTCAGGAGAGCATGAAATAAACTGACCATTACGTTTCCAAATCTAAAGGCATTTCTACGCTACCCTATTGTTTGTAAAAGATTTGGTTCCAATTTAATTTGCGCAGTAAATTTAATCAAACTTTAAGTTGAATTAAAAACTATATAGAAAAACAGAATGTGTTCTATCTCCAAACCGTATCTGTCTTGTATATGAAGTAGGGAAGTCAAAAACAGTCTTAACAGATCCCTATTACTTTTCGTAAAGGATTATCCCTATAACTACAATTATAAAGACACTTGTTTCTTTGAGAATAAACCAAAGATTGAAATTAACCGGTCCTAAAAATTACAAAAAAAAAAAATAACTTGTTAGGTAAACCAAGTTTAGAGAATATGATTTTGTATTTCCTTTTTTTTATTCGCAAATGTTCTTTTTTTAATCTTTAAGACGCAATGCAAATTAACTCGTTTTTACAATTGTATGTGCTACTTTTGTGACCACGTAGTAAATTATAAATGAAGTCTCTTTGTTCGTAGACGTACGACTTATTTTCGTCGTCGACTTATGTGATTAAACATGCCATTTAAATTACAGCGTGCGATTAAAGCTTTTTTATTCATGGAAATAAATAAATTGTTTATTGCCAATCAGAATAATACAATATCAGGGCAGTCAAGCGAGAAATGTATGAACTTTCACGGCTGAATTTATCTGCACGTATAATATTACAGGGCAGCTAATTATAAGCTCAGAATGAGTATTTGAAATCAGACATGATTTTTATGTATGAGACGTCAAATACGAAAGTGTTTGCACTCGAGATAAATCAATTCCATGAAATTAATTCTTGTAAATTGTAGAATGAAAAACAATTTTATAATAATGATGTACGTAATTGACTTATATTTTTTCAATTTGCAGTCAGGAGAACCATTTTAGTAAGCTTTACAAGACTTGTTCAAAATTTCCTATTTGTGCGTCCTAAGATAAATAATCATTTGCCCAAAGTTGTCTAAAAAGATTCTAGTCAACTCTTTTGAACAAAATCATCCAAATTTTCTAATTTGAAAACCATTTCAAAGATATCTTCAAATGAAGTTGTAGTTAACGAAAGTTTTTACTTTTATGCTATGAACAAGTCCAGGTTTCAATTTGGATTTAAAAAAATGAACATGGATCTAAGAGACACTTCAATTAATAAATACTCAGCAAACACTTATCCAATCTTAATTCACAAATAATGCCTTCGTACTTGAGATCTCATACTTTTTATTCATGTTAGCTTATTTACACGCAAAGCAAAATAACTCCAGGTTGTCTTATTACGTTTAATACGTCTTCTACAATTTGTAGCGTGTGATTAAAGAAAAAAAAAGACTCGTTCTGAGACGTTTAACCGATGTAGCATAGCTTGCTTGGTTTTCGTTTTGCACAGTAGTTCATTTCTTAAGTCATAAAAGCATTCTAGAATCATTTCAAAGTCTAAACGGCTTATATAACTTGCACTATGTACCATGCAAATTGTGCTCGTTAGCTCAATAAATAACATTAAGCCTCATATTAAATCAGAATTTATAATCAAAGGCGTTGCAAATTCTGAAGAATTCGTTTCGTTTGTCGCTGAGGGAACTGAATTCTGGAAGTGTCGTGGTGTGTTTTATTCTTGTGCAATGTACCGTGAGTGTTTTCAAGGTTGGGTAGCACCAGCGATGTGTTCGCTTGCTTATTATTAGAAGCCGCCAGACGTTTTATCAAACGTTTCCAAAAATATTTCGCTGCCGCGTTCCGTCCTGTGAATCAAACCGGAATTTCCACTAGGAAGGCACGACGAGACCTTAGTCTAATTTAAAACAGAAACCTAATAACAATGGCTACAAATACCACAATATCACAATTCGTCAAGTATGAACTCAAAGGACGACAAGGACCATCTCATGGCAAATTTTATTAGAAGACAAATTCAGATTTTATTTAAATACGTAAATAAATGGTTAAAAATTGAATTTATTTAAATTCTAAACAGTGAATTTGAAACAGTAACAATCCTACGTGTAGTTAAAGGATGACTTTCAGAACCCTATATTAAATTGTTTGTTTATTTTTTTATTGTTACCATCAGGAACGAATATACATATTTTATTACGTAGTGCTCTTCCAAGAATAGGTTTATTTTTTTCTTTAAACCACTTGCATCTGTAGGGCATGATCACTTTGGTAACGTCTAAATATGAAACATCTGGTATGCACGTAAATATTATGTAACATTCCATATACATAAAGCTATCTACAGAAAAATATGAATTTAAATTAATTAACCAGTTGAAGCAAAATATTAATCTAATAATTAAAAATTAATATATATTTCAAATAAATGATTATAATTTAAAATAGCGTAACGCAACCAATAATTCTTTTTGAATATATTTCAACCAATTTCATTGTGAATTAAAGAAATTAAATTTATTTTGTATTAAAAACAGCAATTAGATTAGGTACATTATTTGCACAGTCACAGAAAAATTTCCCAGATATATTTTTAGCTCCCCAATGAAATTCCCAGGTTGATTCTTCGACAGTTCGATTAATGATAAGTTAACCAAAGCAACGATGTCATTGAATAAATCATATTATTTTCAGTGAAGTCAATGTTAAGTATTTTGCAATCACTCTTCGACCGAGTGCAAATTTCGTAGACTTTGAATGAATGAATCGACTTTGACCACGAAGTACAATTAGCGCCACTTTCCAAAATTCATAAGCAAAGTCCTCCACACTAAAAGTTTGCAATAATTACCCAGATTAATAATTACTTACACACACACACACACACACCTCGCCTCTAATTAATTTCGTACACGTTTACATGAAGACATCACGCACAGGCACGCGGAAATGGGTAATTTTCCAAAGCAGATTTGAATGCAGGCCCGATCGACAGGGTCTTTCGTAACGAAATGAGAAAGCAAATTCGGAGATAGGTTCCATATAAGGAGCGCACTGCATCAGTGTTTGCTGTTCGTAACGAAAGTTAAGCAAGCTTGCAAATATTTAGGTGAAAACCGTAAAGTTGTTGACTGTGCGATTAATTTAACAACCGGAACGAGTAGGTATGCAATTTGCAAATAAAGCGCCAGATTAACTTTCTTATCAGAAGCTGCACTTGTTTAGTCGTTGCATTGCAGTTTGCATTACATTTCGTAACTGGGGAAAATGAGAATTAAAAACATGTGTCATTTTTCTTAAAGCCTATTAAAATATTCACATTACTCTACAGAATTAGTTTTGTAAAACGAGCCATTGTCTTAATCTAAAATAATGTGATTGTTATTATTATGAAAGTCATTAAAGTAATTTATTCTACGTTATGGTTCACAAAACATACATATTAGAGTCAACGCAATGTCTAAAAACTAGCTATTTCTCCATTATTGAATATTTTCATTATTTCCGTTCAATCCTTTTCTAATCCATCTTTCATCAAGATTAGTCATAATTTGTTAAACTCTATTAGAAGTAATTTTGAAATCTTTGTTTTTACTGATTTATACTTAGCAGGACCAAACGGAGAATCTTTATTATTTTTATCGTTTTTGATTTTATACTTTTTTGGTTTACTGATGATTTCCGAAAAATATAATTATTAAGAATGAAAGCGAAATAATAATCTACAATTTATTGATTAAAAAGAAGTTTAATTTATGGTAAAAGACTGGTGAATGAGTAATGGTGTTACGTTAACGTTCATTGATGCTTGCCACCCAAAAAAGGAAACATTTCCTTTTTAATATGAATACATTTACAATTCAATTCCTCGTCGCAAATATACTGTTCGTTATTTTCTCTTCCCTACTGAATATCAATTATGAAATAATACTGTAATTTTGCAACGTATAAGCCTAAAAGTGATCCATACTTGCAAATTATTTCACTGACGAGAAAATGTAAACGACTTCAAATGTCACATCTTCATTTGCATATTAGTTTAAACTAATGTTTCTCAAATTATGACATGCACAATTCTCCAAAGAAACAAAAATAAAATCAATTATCCGCAACCCCCTACTCATTATCTATTGTATGTGTCATTCATATAAAATCGTATTTTTTTTTCATTTATCCTTTTCAATTTTGTATCTTCCCGACCTTCTTGATAATAACCATATTCCAAGGTTTCTTAGTTTGAAAAATGCTGCTGTACAGTGACTTTCTAAATTTAGATAAGTCTCCAACAAACAGTAATTAAAAAGAAAGTATTATTTAAAACATTCAAGGACAATAAATATCCAAAATATCTTCGTTTTAAATTAATTGAAATCTATTTCCGTCACTTCGCTTTGTTCAAATGTGGTTTAAAACGGTAAAATATTGAACACAAAAGCCAGGTCCAAAAGTTAAGAGAATTGGATTCATCTTACATTATATGTATGTGTACACAACAACACCGAGTTTTTATTGCAAAAGATTCTTGTTTTCTCGGTTTAATGCATGATTTTGACAGAGAAGTTTTTATAACAAGGCACCATCTACGGATGTATTAAGAAAAATGCAAAACCGTCGTTATACATGTAACATTAGTTCAAAAATTTGAATGTTATCAAAACCTAATTGGCCACCAAAGAAAAACATCAGAATTACATTTCAAATGTTTTTGCCTGTGAAATTCCAAAAGAAGTTCAAAAAAGAGAAAATAAATCGTGACTGTAAATCAAATTACAATAAGCCAATATCTCGGTGACATCACAATCATAGGAAAAGGAATAAGATAAACAGAACAGATATAACAGAAAATTTACCAGCACATTTAACTACGCAGACTGAAGACTTTTACATTAGCCAGTAGTGGAATAGGGTAAACAGATTAGACATCATACAGAAAATTTACCAGCATATTTAACGATACAGATTGAAGACTTTTACTTTAGCCAATTATGCCTTATTTATGATTTACAAAACACGTTGGTTAAAGAACTGGTGGTTCGGCCTTTTTCAATGGCATTTGAATTTCGTGCATCTGAAATTGCGTCGCTGATTTGCAATGACGATGTAAATATTTGGGGAAACTTATCGCTGCGATTTTAACCACCGGAAACCTCGACGGATTACTGCAGAGAAAAAGAACATGTTAAAAATATGATGTTTAAAAGAAAAAAGTACTGCCCTTGCATTTTTAACGTGAGTACAATGTAGTGGAAATTACGTTTACAGCAAACACTGCATATGTGTGAATAGTAATCAGTGGACTGGATATTTTCAAAAGCCGGAGCAAATAAATTAATTGTTGCTTGTACAGAATTTCCTCTGTAATAGTAGTATCATTTAAGAATAATTTGAATTTTTTTCATCGGTATTAAACTAATATTTTATTCTTTCTTTTTAAATCCATCGAATAATATTCATTTGCAGGTATTGTGTAGTTTGATCAGCGTCTCCCTATCTTGTACATACATCGAAGCAAACACGCTATGAGCACTATACCCGTCTTTTTCAACCAAACGCTTCTTTTCATGAAACCATGATTAGCTAAAGTGAAAGTCTTCAATCTGTATAATGAGAATTTTTAAGCAACCTGCAGTATTGAATATATTAGGATAGAATTTAACTTTCAGAGATTTGATACATCAATTTCATACAACGACAAAACAATTAACTATTAGTATTAACAATAAAAGGATAAAATAAACACTGTTGTGAATTAAAGATCAAAAGTATGGAGCAAACCTTGAGAGAATAAAATTATAAATGACAGTTCCATTGAGAAGTGTTTTTTTCCAAATGAATGACTTCTTTGGCTAATAAGCTTTATTTTTGAGATACTCAAGATCGGCCCATTCATATCACTTAGGGCTGGTATTATAGCATTAGTTTAAAAGTGCAGTTTACGTAAACTTTAATCTGAAGGTAAAACTTCAGATCAGTCGAATGATAATAATCCAATTTCAGACTAATGAGTATGAAATTAAAGATAAGTTACACAATAAAACGAGGAAAACTCGATCAAAACTAACCTCACTTATATGTATGAACAGTAAGTTTAATCTTCTCTTCAACCACCGATTGACGTTTCAGTTTAGAAGCTGTTGTCATCGGCAGGTATAAAACGGGAATATCTTAGGCCCAGTATTTCATTCAGAGTATAACTTTAAGCTTCGTTTTATTCCCATAGTTATGATTGTGAAGACAATTGTTTCCTTAGAAATAAAACGAAGCTTAAAGTTAAACCCCGAATGAAATACTAGGTCTTAAAATCTGAAGTTTAACTGCCAAACTACAGTTTAAACTAATGCTATAATATCGGCCTTCAGGCCCAGTTTCATAAAACGTAGTTAACCACTCGATCAAGTTAATCATGTGATTAAGCAATATCATTGGAGGAAAGTTTAAATTTCCTCCAATGATATTGCTTAATCACATGATTAACTTGATCGTGTGGTTAACTACGTTATATAAAACTGGGCATTATAGAGTAGATGGCTCATTTGAATTACGTAACCGAATGTAGTATCAATGCACCTGCATATGCAGGATGAATGACCAGATTATATTCAAAATTCATTAGGTTTTTACCTCTAGGACCCCTTATAATAATTAATTAAGAATCAGATAAAAATTGAAGATTTTGTTTTCAATTATTTTACAACAGTGTTTGTCAACCTCTGAGTCCTGAACCTTCTGATGTTAGGTGCACACATGAACAAATGGACATTGTTTGCTAAACTCGAACAATATTAGCACTGCTTTTTAAAGTCCATCTCCTACGGATGGAACACTGTTATAAGAGCACAAATGTTAATAGAATTGTTATTAGAATTCAATTTGCTGCTTACAATGTCAGCAAACAGTCTAGGCAACAGTGTTAGATAACAAGTATTTGCATAGGAGTGGACTCGACTGAGAGTTGCCAGCGATTTACCCGAGGACCCTGAAAATGATGTACAAGAAAAAGAAAGAGGAAAGACACTTTCTGAAACGGACACATAACCTGTGATTCAATAAAACTTTCATCAAAGTGTGCCTCGAACAATATTACGTATGTTCGAATATACTAAAGTTTGAAAGTTGGAACTATACCAAGTCTTCAAATGCGTTACGTGTTAAATAAATTCACAAAATATCAATTATGATTTCACTTTTCTAAAATATGTTTCTAACATACAGCATTTCTGGCGATCAGTGAAAGCCATAACGTTGAAATGTGAGAGAATAATCAAACCTTAAATCTGACAGAACTGACAAATGTAATTTTGAAATGTCACCAATTGTGGTATCTCAGACATGTACGTTATATCTATCTTTATTTATCATGGCACCCTTCGATGAAAGTTTTTTTTTAATCACAGGTTATATCAAGTGTTCAATTGAAATGTTCAAGTGGCCCTTGAATTTTTCGTAACTTTGTGTAGCAGGTCTTGAATTACATAGATCAACGCGAAATGTCACTTTACGTTGTGTCACATTACATTATAAGTAAAGCCACAGATTTATCAAGTAGCAGATTTCCTGTAGAGAAAGAGGAATTGATATTAACTTAAGAGTGAGATGGTATATACAACCGTTTCAAAAGCATTGTTCGTTCTAAGTCACGTGATCTAGGCTTTGAGTGAGATCTTTGTCGCATACATGAGCTAAAATTACTCACAGATATTCGCTATTTCACTCACATGCTGATATCAATCGAGAATGCAGGAAACATAAGGGTGTGTATCTACAACTTACCAGATCATTGAAGTAAAGCGCTACAACTGTCATCCGTTAAATGACAATTCGATTCAGTAAGTCATCCCTTTTTCGCTCTTTCTTCTTTCATCAAAATATCAAAATCAACTTGAAGAACTTTTCAATTGAACAGTTGTTAGTTGCAGCAGCATTATTTTTAAGTGATATCTAAATTTTTGTTCGTAACGACCTTATTATTACTTCTTTATAATGATAATAAATAAAGTCTGTTTTAAATATAAAAAAAAAAAATATCGTCTAAAGAATTAAAAAAAAAAAAACAGAATTTTTTATATTAACATTTGTAGGTATGTGTATGTGATATGTTTACGTTCTGATTGATTATGTGCATTCAAGAGGCCCAGATGTGTGTCACTTTTACCAGATGAGGCGTCGCAAACAAAAACAAGCCAAAACAAGAATTTTGCTGGAGGGTGACCGCGTTTAATTAAACGCGCGTTTGTGCGCTACTCTCGCTAATCAATTTGACATACCTCATTCTGCATACCGAGGCCCGTTATCAGATGCACAAAAAGTCTCTTATTAATCAAGCCCGATTGTATCGTCGGTGTGCACGCGACGGGCTTATATCTTGTAACCTCATTGAAAGCGGACAGATGAACTCCTACTTGTTTGTTTGGTGCATGATGAGAAGAGTTCGTTTGCATCGCTTCATATTTGGGACATACAATATGGAATTTTATACATACATGCTTTACGATGAAGAAGAGATGAAGATTAAATATTTGCACACAGTATCAAAGAAGATAATGAATCAAAGAATGCATTATATAATAATTCGAATTTTTGGTGAAAGATGGCAAATGCAAATGTTCTTTCTTTTGCATTGCAAAGTCTAGACAAATTGCTTGAGATAATGACCCCAAAGAAAGCAGACCCACTAATAATAATCCCGGCTTATTTCGCAAGTATTTGTGACCGTACCTGTCGGTGATTCATAAAGTTCCGAGGAGATTACTAACACTGTGGGCGATGTTCTGGCAAGTATGGACACGTCCGTCTGCAAATTTATTTATCTAAAGCTGCGTCCAGACTTGAACAGGACGAACAGAACAAACTGAACGAACCGTACGCGCGAAACAGAATAGTCTGAACAAGTGCTCGTTGCGTTCGGCGTATTTGCCAATTTTTTTCTTTTACTATTACACTGAAATGTATATTTCCGTCCTCTTTTTAATTGTTCTGCGAAAATAAATCCTTTAAACTGCGTCCAGACTTGAATAGAACGAACAGAACAAGCAGAACGCGCAGAGCAGAATTCGCCAAGTGTGGACGTGAGTGCGAACCGAAACAAACGAGCCAAATGTTTTCCGAAGCAATTCCGATTTACCGACAAGCTTCGGAAAACAATTGGCGCGTTTGATTCGGTTCGGAGACACGTCCACACTTGGCGAATTCTGCTCTGCGCGTTCTGTTTGTTACGTTCGTTCTGTCCAAGTCTGGACTCAGTTTAAAGGGTTTATTGTTCGCCGAACAATTAAGAGGAAATATGTATGTATACATTTCAATGGAATAGAAAAAGAAAGAATTTGGCGAATACGCCGAACGCAACGAGCACTTGTTCAGGCTGTTCTGCTCTGCGCGTATGGTTCGTTCAGTTTGTTCTGTTCGTCCTGTTCAAGTCTGGACGCAGCTTTAGATCTAAGTGCATTTTACCTGTGTGCCTTGGCATGCAGTATGCGTGCAATAATTGCGTAATGTAACATCACTTCCGTGTAAATATTTCTCATTCTGCTAGTTCAAGGTGGATCGTACGCTCTGCTCATCTTGTTAGAACAACGAAAACAAAAAGGAAATTAGTTGTCGAGTCTTGAGACGCCATTAACGCAGGCATTCTCAGAGAAAAGCATCGCGGGATTATAACTATAAAAACAGTAGACGTAATTATATTATTTATACTTAATACTTGAGTTGGCCGACAAGGCCACAATGGTCGAGTGCACTGCACTAATCATGATTTTACTTGATTGTGCGGCGTTATGTTAAAAATTCCGTTCTAGTTACTATATTTAGTTGTTGTTTCATTCCAGTCAGTTCTGAATACCTTTAAGAAAATTAATGACTTCGACCGTTGAAGAAACAAGGTGATGAGTTTTTTTTTTATAGTATAAGGTTAAGGTTAACATAATTTTATCAAAAACTGAAGAACATAAATAATAGCACATAATATAATTGCCTAGTTCTTATATTGTAAGAAGAATTCATACTTACCTGTATGTACGTTAATAGAACTATAAAACCAGATATTATTTATCAAGAATTAAACGAATATCCAGCAGATTATTATAGTAAGAATACGCAACTTTAATTAAAATTATACTAAGAGTTTTTGTTAATTTTGTGGGTTTTATACTTTATACATGATTCTACAGTACATTTTTTTAATGAATCGATTGAAAGTTAAAGGACTTTTATATGCCTATCTCTTTTTAACTTTCGTGAATCAGCTTTGCCGTTTGCAGTCGGAGATCACGTTGTATTCTTAACTCAGATTGATCCGATCGGCATATAATAAAAAAATGGGCTGTAGTTCTTATTTTTTATTTTGCCATTGAAAACTTCTAATTAAAAGTAATTCTAGAAAGCACCTACGTATCAAATGAAGCAAATAAAAAATACAGGGTGATAATATTACGGAGACAATTTTTTTTGAAATACATATACCATTAAGGCTCGATTTTATTGCGACAAGTAAACTATATTTTCCAGTTTGTTCCCATAGTCACAATAAAAACAATTGTTATTATAGCAATAAACTGAAATTTAACGTTAACTTGTTATGATAAAACAGGGTCTAAAGCAGTTCAATTTAGTGCGAAGATAGTTTTTCTTCTGTATTCATGGAACATTTCAACTCATCAGTGTCGACATTTTATTTTGTTTAGCAGTTCCTCATAGATGGTTTATCAAGCAATCCCCATGTAATTATTATGTTTATAAAAGCGTAACTCTTTATACATTCTCAAAATTTCAAAATATTATCCAAAAGAGTTCAGACAAAACTAAGCAAACTGAATAGAAACTATCCCGTAAAAAAGTTAATGTGTTATAAACGAAAACAAAGTATGGGTGAAAAGATCGAACCATGAAGATCAAATCTTTTTTGAAAATGACAGAGACTATATTAGAAAATGTTTGTCGCCGTAATTTATTGTCACCATGTATAAGCAATAGAGACTAAGAATATATAACATACTTTGAATTACGTAATTAATTAATATGACCATAGCATCGTCACATAAAGAAGTGAGCACAAAGCGAAAAAATTTGAATAATTAAATAATTCTTTACTCATGTATATTTATAAAGTTTATTTTTATGTACAAGCTCAGTTATGTTGTTTGTTTACTTTTGCTTGTAATTTGTGATTCGAATTATGGTTTGGAGTTGTGCTTGGGAGTAAATCATTCGTCTATGCAATATTACAGAGTACTTAATTCTACCGCAGATTTATATAAACATAAATTTTAGGTTATTATTCTAAAAATAACCGTGATTAATAAATACACATTTTACTCACAAGTGTCTTTAATTTATAATTCCGTCTCCATAATTTTTTTGTCTGGATAAAAGAATTGAGACATAAGCAAAGCAATGACCAAGAACATTTCAATTTTTCTTTCTTTCGTAAACCTGAGCTGGTCAGAAACCCTGGATTGCCTTAGGTATATTCAACTTTCAAATTGGACAATTTATAACTTGACTTTCAAGTTCATGCGAACCTTGCGGTTGGTACTTATTGCTTTTTTTTAATCTGGGCCACAATTAGTACGAAAAGTATAAGACCTTAAGAACCCAGGACCTTAGCATTTATTACCGATTGCTTTCTTTTGGATTGAATATTCTAATAATCATTTCCTATTTGGGTGTATATGGAAAATTAACAATAAAATCGGAAGTCTGTCATATTTCGTTTCGAATAAAATCGATAATTTATTCTGCATTAAAAAAATTGCCCTCTCGGTTATTTTTAATGAATCATACGAAGTTGTTACTTGCTTGCAACTTGAGTGTATAAATCGACACAGAAAAGGATGTTGATATTCATGTAATTTGTGCAGAATTTTGTGTTAATGTCCTAACGGACGTTGGTGAAATTTTGAAGAAAAAGAATCTGCTCAAAAGGTACCTACATAAATGAGTCGAAATCTACGAAAAACGAACAAGAACTAAAACTGTCTCATGGAGCAATGGATCACAGTAATGCTACCTAAAAACCTTTTTGCAAATTCACAATTATTATAAATCAGATATTAAGGTAAAATCGAAGAGAAATAGGATATTTGACTTAGGGTCGAGAAATCCATCTCCTATTAAAGTTATTCAACGAATAACTTGATTGTTCTGAATTGTTGATTGATTTTTTATGAATTGTTTCCGTGGTAGTTATTCATTTAATAACTATTAGTCCATTTAATAAGAGGTGGATATCTCCGGTCTTAATAGTATTAAATTTATTGCTGTGTATGGGAATCCACAAAAAGAAAAAATGAAGAACTGTACGAAGGACCACTCAAAGTGAGAAATATTACGAATGAAGAAATTATATGATATGACGATCTAGCATAAAATGAATGGTAGAAGAAGAATTGCACATAAGGAAAGCGAGTCTAATACGAACATATTAGAAAAAAAGATAATTATCAGCCAAAAGGGAATGGAGAGAAAGAGAAAACAAAGACCCATAGACCATTGGAGAAATAGGAAATGACACTTATGATATGGAAGACGGTCATTCCACTGAATAATTAAGGCTGTATAGTGTATCTGTATCTGTACTGAATTTCACCAAATCTTGATCAACACTTGCACACATAATAGGGCCATTTGTTCAAACATTTGAACCATGATTCAGCTCTGAACTTGATTCTATTACCATAGCAACATTTGTAAAGGCATAATATGTTGCCGTAATGATAAAACCAAGTTCAGAGTTGAACGATGGCCAATAGTAAAAATTAGTCACTTAATGACAGGAACAGGATTCACTGTAGTAATCGGCAAAGAAGACAGTAGTCTGTAACAATATTTAAATCTACAAGAATATAAGCTACAATTCATCGAAGAAAACCATCAAACTATCAGATTACAATAGTAAAAGAAAGTGTAGTAAAATGGGTGAGAGGAGATAAAAAAGGATAGAAAACAAAAATTTATTTGAAGCCTTAAAAAGATGGGGCCACGCCTAGCAAACTTCAAAAGCATTGGATAGAAAACAGGAGAGGAGGATTCGCAAAGAGGAAACGTAACATACTGAAGAGAGGATTGGATTATGTAAGGAGCGACGAGTGACGAGCATTTACACCCAGAAAAAATGCTACCATCTAACGGCTGATACAAATGAACATGAACCCAGAATTACAGCAAATGTTAATTATAAATTTTTCATTTATTTCTTCAGACGTAGAAATATCTGTATCAAATTTTCGATTAGAAATAATGAGTTTGGAAAAGAGATCATGTGGAAGAGAGTAAGTATAAGTTCAACCACGAAAATCATCTACAATAATTACTAAATCCATCAGAAAAATGAAAATTATGTATCAGCATAAATCGAAATCGAAAAAGACATGAAACAAAAATATATTGGAAATTTTCAAACTGAGAGACCTTATTTGGTAGACCCGGTTTGGTAAACTGCTAAAGGTATGGTAATGGACGAAGATCAACTGTGGAACACAACTCAACCTCAATATATTACTTACAACTAAGGAAAGGATCATAAGTACGGAATAAGTAAATCATGAGAAAACGATTTTCAACCAGAAATATATCTTCCATAAATAAAAATATTTTAAAAAAATAGTAATAATAAGATGTACATAAGCACCAAATCCCATAGACCCTTATTTATTATATACAGATTCAAAGAAAATTGGTAGAAATTATATGGGAAATTTTCCCCTATTCTTCAATTATAGTTGACAAGACCCAAACAATTTTCTTAATAGAAACTTAACTATAATCGAAGGGTTAGACAATACATTTATTGGTCATTAAGTAAATAAATATATTTGTAAATTAATACATACTTTTCGATTTGGTCAATTCAAATTCAAGACATGTTTTAATGAGGAAGAACAAAGTTCCTGTGCAAAACTCACCTACCTAAAAAACTTAAACTGTGGCCAGTGTCCTGCACCTGACTTGTCATATTACTCGAGCCCTTTTAAAGGCCACTGAACTACACATGTGAGAGAGTACACTCACTTGCGGCAATGTTCACATAACTGCGTCTGCGAGAGCGCACGGAAAGCAGAGTTTAAAACGGCCGAGCACAAAACACTTGAAACTCTTCTGAGCGCACAAACAATAACAACAATTATTCACCACTTAGGACTAATCTTAACTCGTCTTAAGTCTGAGAACTATTTAATTAACCGTGCGAAGAGTTGAGTTCACTTGCGTGTCGACGCTTAAAGCTACTTAAACGAATGCAAGAGTCTTAAGTTAGGTACGTAACGTAAATAGCTTAAAGTCGAATGAGAGTTACGCGCTTGTAATTACTAGACGTGTGAGTTCTGTTTAGATTGGAGTTTAATATGCAGGATTAATCGCCCTTCTTTTTTTATTCTGGTCGTTAACGGTGCTTTTACCGCTCCGTTTCGTTCGGCGTCTGCGTTGCGACTGCAGAACGGAGAGATTGACTTAATCGAGCTCGCACGGATCAGATTAACAGCGCTCGGATCTTCTCGAGTATTTCACCGTATCTTGTATATCCAGTTTTATCGCCGAGCATTTGATCTTAATACAGGAGTTACGATATCGAATTTTGTTGTTGGTCTTCTGTAATTTCATAAAACCTTATCTCTTTTACTGTCATGATATCAACGTACAGAAAAGTTGAAATATTTTCAAGGTCCTCGGTTCATGTAGAAACATTATAGAACCGACTACCTGTTTTAATCCTCAACAATTACTGAAGACTGCTTTGGAACAATAGGAAGATTTAAATGGAAAGTCATTTCTCTTTACCACAAAATTTTAAGTTTCCCATCAAATGTCAGTGTAATTTAGACGTTAAAAACAAGATATACGTAAAACTTTCCCTAAAACCTTAGCAAATTGAGACTCTAATGTACATTTATCAGGGCACGTTTTGAGCAAATTGAGTAATTTTACACCATAGCAATCACCGAGCTTTTGCACTCTCAAGAAATTATTTTATTGATTGAAAAGAGAAGAGAATGCTTTAAATATGCTTCGAGCAAAAGGTATTGAGGAATTTTGGTCGTTGTGCAGGAGTGTAGGGAGAATGCAGGAAAGCATTGTGTGAGCGTCCAGGAAAAGATTACATTATTATTTTGTTTAAATTAAATTCCAATTATTTCTTTGTTAAAAAAACTAAACTGTAAATAAATTTTGTTTCTTCACTTCTGAGACAGCTTCTTAAAAAACCAAAGAGGCATTCAACCCAGTCCTCCACTCGCATTTACGCAGTACCCTGTAAATTATTTATCTTTGCATTTCTTTTATCTATGTCTTATTTTGTTATTTGTTCCTCTAGGATTCCTAGTTTTGTTTAAAACGTTAATCACCAGTCTTTGATCTCCTTTATTATTCGATTATCATTAGAAGATGAAAAGGCACTCTCAGTCAAATTGTCACTCTCCTTACCAGTGTCAATTTTTAAATTTAGTCGCAGAATTGAAGTGTTATTCAAGAATGTGGGGCAAGCTAAAATGTAATTTCTTTACTGTGGATACGTTGGATGAAGACCAAGTAGAAGTCGAACCCAGATTCAGTGTGAGTTTTACACTGCTCACGGAAGGTAGTCAGTCAACACAAACAACAATAAGAGTACGTCTTCATGATGTGAATCTATATGTTCCGAGACTAATGGTTTATTTGCATGCTGCTTATTGTACAACATAGAAGGGTGAGCATAATATGGGCAACGGAACTTAAAAAACGGAAGCATACTAACTGGAGACGAGTATGTCAAATTTCACTTTACAATCAGATGTATTCTGAACACGAAATTACTCTATTTTTCGTCGCTACCATGTCAAACTATTGAATGTGAAAAAATGCATTTTTCATATTCGATACCTTGCTCTTTACTTTGGATACGATACGCTTGGCAAATCGTAAGCATGTTCTAACCATTGGAAATGCCTGTGATAAAGTTTCGAATATTTCACTTTTAAAGTATCGAATAACACCTGTTACATAAGTTTTGGGAAAAATTTTAAATGTTCTCTGTAACATCTAATCAACTATGGCGAAACATGTTGCTAGGGGTTCTATCAATTTGTTTAACATTTCACATTTTCGTTTGTCATTTGCGAAGCGGCGTATAAGCTAGATTTGCGAAAGTCCATCTACAACTTGGTTGGACAGCTGCCTAGACGAGATATAGTAAACTTGTTTCGCGGACAAAATATTTCAAAAAGTACCATATATCGGACAATTCGGGAATGCGAAGAGGGAATTCCATGTATAAATCTACCAAAAACAGGCCGTCCAAATGCGTTAACTGAAGTTCAAGTCAACAGACTAGTCAACCGTTCCAGAAACACCATTGGAGTGTCTACCCGCAAGCTTTCCCGTCGTTTCCGTGTTTCAAATGCTATGATTTCTCGTTACATTGCAAGAACAGGCCTAAAATACAGAAAACGCAAGAAATGCCCCAAGTATACTCCCGCACAATTGGCCAGAATCCCTGGTTGTTGCCGAGCTTTGAGACGTCGTCATTTCACCGACAACCGGATCATAATCATAGACGACGAGAAATATTTTACCTTTGACTATGCAGAACTTCCTGGAAATGCAGGTTTCTATACAGATAATATTGAAGACACCCCCATTAACGTAAGATACAAAAAGAAAGCAAAATTTTCTGACAAAATTTTGGTGTGGTGCGCCATTTCTGAGGCGGGCTTATCCAGGCCCCATGTAGGTCATGTAAGAGGCCAGGCAGTGAATGTTGAAGTATACATCCGACATTGCCTATCAGAATTGATTATTTTTATTAATCATCATCATGCTAATGATGATTGCATGTTTTGGCCTGACCTTGCAACATCGCATTATGCCAGAGATACGCTAAACTGGTTAGAAGCCCGCCATGTGCCACATGACTCCAGAAATGATAACCCTCCAAATGTCCCTCAGGCAAGGCCAATTGAACATTTTTGAGCCCTATTGGCAAGAAAGGTGTATGATAATGGTTGGGAAGCCCAAAATGACCAACAATTGCGGCAAAGAATTCTTCAAAAAATTAGAGAAGTAGACTTAGAAAGCGTCCATACCCTGATGCGACATGTAAAACAAAAATTACGTCTTATTGAAGATAGAGGCCCCCTAGCAACAATATAGCAACCAGATGTTAAAGTCTAAGATTTATTGGTGATTGTTATGTTATGTTTACTTAATAAAGTTCTCTTAAATTTAAATAATACCCTTCTATATTTTTCCCAAAACTTATGTAACAGGTGTTATTTAACTTTTAAAGTGCGTTGTTCTGCTCTAAAAACTACCCATTTTTATATTCTTTCAAATTCGAAAGTTTGACATGGTAGGAAGGATTTGTCTGGGTCACAATATGACGATAGCGATTTTATGGTATGCGCTGAAGTAAATACTGGAGGCAATTTCATTAGAGTGGCTCAAAGGTAGAAATTTTGCGAGTTATTATTCTTCCGTAAGCAACAGCTGTAAAAGAATGATTCATTTTTATAGATGGGGTAATGCAAAAGTCGTTGACAACTGGTTTGATAAAGTGGCAATCAGAAAATAAACTCGCCAGCCAAGTCTCATGATAGTAATCCAAAATTGTTTGATAATTATGTAGATTATTGTTTTATTTCATTTTTTTATAAAATGTAATTAATTTTATAATCATTAGAGTGTAACGATTTCTGTACTTTTTATGTGTATTAATCACACACATAAAAAATTATAGTAGCAATTAAAATTAACCGAGAAAATGTTTATTATAAATAACTTCTAAAAGTCATTTAAGCTTTCCTAATCTTTAGATTTCGTTTATTATCGTCAAACCTCTTAAAGGTTATAGTAAAAATATTAAATATCCATAGGAATGGTCCTGCTTATTTTGGCTTGAAGCGCCCTGTACCTGTATTCTAGAGCATGGTATTTAGGGAACGTATTTCGCAAAAAGTTCAACGGCAGACAAAGTTCACCAGCTGAATTTTTTTTTCCTGCAACGTTCTTCACCTTTGACAGAAAATTCTTCTGAAAGGATCTTCCATTTTTGAATGAAAATGCAGTTTTATATGATGCGAGTAGTGTTGGTAATTTTACCAATTTTACCGGTAAAGCCACAGGACTATTGGCTAAGATTGGTAAAATTACCAGTTTTTTCGGTAAAGCCACAGCACTGGATGCGAGTATAAGAAAATGCTAAAAGACAAAGGGCTTTATGAACAATCTGAAGATTTCTTTAAAGCTTATGTACACTTAATTTTTTACTCTATGCCAATCGATCGATCGATAAGTCAAAGAACTTTTATGTAGCTATTTCCTTCTAACTTTCGTGAAACAGCTTTGCAGCTTTTGTCATGTCGGTCATTTAAATTTTCTTAACTCAAATTTATACGATCGGCATATAATAAAAAATGATCTGTATGTATGAATATGAATAAACTTTAAATAATTAATTAATTATCTAATTTTTGCTTTGAAAAAAAATGTTGCAAGGACAATTAGCAATTTGGTATCAAAAAACGACAAAAAAAAACGACCAACTGCAAACAATATTAAACAAACGTCAGAATTACTTCGTCATCGTCCTGAAGTGAACTTGAATGGAAAAATAATCAATACATGAACAGTTAAAACATTTAGCGAATGCCAATGATCGACGAGCATGTGCTTTCAGTTTCAACAAAATAAATTAACAATAACTACTTTTTTGTAAGTACAAAATCATACATTCACGGTTACAGAGATAAGGTCCATGATTTGCTTTTTCCACAGATGATTAAAAATAATTAATACTTATAGGATCCATACACGGTCAAACAATTTGCGCAAACTTGTGTTGTACAACACTGTGTTGTGCGCTTAACTTTGTGCATTTAACTGTTGCACAATAACTCAAACGCGAACATACCCTTTGTTGCACAAATGGTTTGATCGTATATGGGGCCTAAATAATTATAAAAAAAGGTTCGCTTGAAATATTGTGCGAAATACAACAACTTAGTTAAATTTCCTTTATCAAGATAATCCCAAAATTAACCAATCCATCACTAGCGGTGTTAGATCTGAGACAGGCTTCTGATTGATAACAAAAATTATTTCAATTCAAAACATTTTGAAATACGTTCATACGCTTTTTAGTGAATCTACTTTTCTCAATCAAAAGTGTTTATTTTTCAAATTTGTATTTCATCTAACAGTAATTTCAAAATATTAACTTTTATAGAAGTTAAGTAATGGTGCTATCCAGAAATATTTGGATTTAACGATTTAAACTTTAAAAATTTAAGTTAAAGAACACTTTAGAAAAGGAAGTTAAAGCGTTATTTTTAGGCCCAGTTGTACAATTCCAACTTAACTCTAAGCCAAAGCTTAAACCCTTAACAACAATTGTTGAAGTAATCGTTGCTATGGGTTTTAGCTTCAACTTAAATTTAAACTGGCATTGCACAACTGGGCCTTAGAGATATTCTGAAACAGAGTATTTAAGAAAGCGCTTAAATCGTTGTCACGTGATACACATTGATGGGTGGCTAACTTCAGATAATTGTTGTCATATTTATAGTTTAACATTTACAATTATTTACCTTCTATAATAAATGTATTTATTACTCTGAAACTTTCGGTTCTTCCCTGAGGTAATTGTTATGTTAACACAAATCCAAAATTTTATTTTTATCAATTTTCTGACACTTTTCAAAACGATTTTATTGCATTGCATTGCTATCAGCGAATTAATGGTAATCAGTGTCGAATTATTTTACCATTTTCAGGAAACTTTCATGTTACTGGGGGAGGGGGGGGTTACTTATTATTGCCTAGAGAACTTTCACATGAACTACTGAGAAGAAAATAAAACGTATTCAGAACCTATACCTATACATGTGCATGTATGTACCATTTCGTTTTGTAATTTGTGATTGACCTAATATCTCTTGGAACATTAAAAATGCTATTACTATATTGCTTTATTTTCTTTATTATCAATTACATTATTAAACTAATTAATTAATTTGCAAACGCCTGAACGCTCCAGTGGTAAGAGGACCGGCCTTGCAATCGCATGGTCATCGGTTCGAACCACACTCGGGATTTTACTCGGGGGTGTTCGATATCGACTTCAGGCACCCTTCAGTATTGGGGATAAAATTCGACACTGCTTCCCCTTAAACGGCGAGGAGATTGGAAGTAACAAAGCCATGGAACACTTTACACACATTCAAATACATTCCCACTCCTGAGGTCCTGACAAGTCTTCGACTTAGGACCACAGATAAAAAAAAGTGACAGAACTATGCATATTTTTAGTAATCATTTGAAACCAATGAAATAGTCAACCTGAAATAGTCAAATGGTTAACCTGGAATTTAAGCATTTATGGAGGCGATTTTATCACTGTAAATCTTAAAGCGTTATTTAAAAAATTTACAGTTAAAAGTATCGTCTAGAATCGCATTTTCACTTTAATTCTTTAAATCGTAAAGTTTAAAATATTAAAGAGTTAAAGTTGCTTAAATTTGTGTTCTGAATAGCACCGTAAGTTAGTTAACTTATGGTGCTATTCAGAACACATTAAAACAAATTAAAATTTATCTTTAAAGTGAGTTGAGAAGTTTCAATGATGGACATTATACCATGTGTCCGCGGATTTCGTTGACAATGGAAAAAACTTGTTTAGTTTCGAATTTATAAATAAATATAAATCGTGTATCTTCGAGATTTTGTTTTCGAACTGCAATCATATCAATGTTATTTCTTCTACTGATGTTTCGCCCCGATCGAGAATGGTAGAAAACCAACCACGATAATATTCGAGGTATCTTAAATTTTTTGAAAAAGATAGTAAAACCTTGGTTCAGTTCTTAATGAAAAGAATTCAAGAAAATGAGCGATTTTTTAAGATTCCTGTTGAAACAGAAAATCATATGTTTAACAACAATTTATAGGAGTTTTAGAACATTCAAAATTTGTTGACATAAAACTTCTGCTAATAACTTTGAAACTAAAAGAAATTCTTCTATCATCAACCTCATCTATGAACACAGTGTATGTACACTGCATTTGCAAACAGTAATTTTTTACAGTAATTCAATTTAAAATAATCCTATTTCATATTGTATACTAATTTAAAAGTGAAGCTAAAGAGTAAGCAAATAATTACCCAACAATTTTAATTATTTTCTATTTCAAATTATTATTTACAATAAATATTAAAATTCCTAAAATTTAAAATTACATTATACTCATATTTATTTTATTGATTAGATACTGAAGCAAATATTTGTGTTTCATATTACAGAATAAATATTATTTGATTTTTAAAATAATACAAATATTTTTCCATTGAATATTAATATTAATTTTCTTAATTAAAAAAATCGAATAATCTACAATTTCATCAAAATATTTTTTTTACTTGTTAGACGTGTCTGTTTTTATATTCTTTCAAGAATCTGCAGTTTAGGTCTCCTTTTACTATTACAATTCCAAATTAGTAACATATTCAGCCACAATAGAAATATTTTGTAACATTGAAGATACTTCACGATGTTCCATACGATATGAAATTAAAATTATAGTATGTGCCAGATGACTACTTCATAATGTAAAAATCGTATTAAGTAATAAAATATAAATCAAGTTTTATTGTTTATTAAGGTTTATTAAGAACTTCTAAATTTAAATATCTAACAACTTGGTAAGAGCTGGTCTTACTCGTTAGTAAAGTTTTCAGTTTTCTGCAGATTTGAGAAATGAACCTTAAGGTTTAGAAACTTTTTACTAATTTACACCGTTCTACAGGTTCAGAACTTCATTCGTTGTATTTTCAAATATTATTTCTTTGATTCCGAATTCTAACAGATACATTTATCGCCAGTGTTTTAATAATCAACGTGCGATGCAAGCCGAGAACAAGCCAGGGTAAACAAACACCGAGCTATCATAATATTTAAACTACCAGGCAAGAAAAACTTGAATGGAATAACTGCTTGTTAGGGAGCTGCTTGTTTAGCTTTCGAATTAACATATGTTGTTGCTTTTAAAACTTCGAATTGCATTCATTGTGGCCTGGCTGGGGATTAAGTCGTTACATAATTTGGTAATTTTTATACTAACAACCAAGTGTAACCAGAAGTAAAGCTGCATTTTTAAACAAAATAATCCATTAGGCTGGGCAGCGCAGCGGACTAGATTGAAGTTATGCATCTTTCTGTTCTGTTTCCTTTAATTGCTCAGTGTAGCCTGGCATGTTTCGATACATTCACATTAAAACTATCTGATAGAGATAACTGATCTAATATTAGATACGATGATCAAAAGACCGAATCTTTCGACATAATTGATGTGGGGGCGTGTCAGATTTAAGCTTAATTACGATAGAATTCTAACTCAGTCAATGGAAGAAATAAAGTAATTTTTCTTCAGAGGGTATTAATTTGATTCTTAAATTAACGTTTGGAAACTAAAATACAATTTTTTTTTGTTGTGTGTACTTTAAAGAAAAATGAATACGTAAAATACATATTGCTACGTTATTCGTTACTGAGAAATTTATTTATTTATTTTTCAATGACGTGCATATTCGTCTATAAACATGAAATTCTTTCAATTAAGGGTGTAATCTTTTTCTTTGTTTTAATTTAATAAAATCTATGAACACTTTCGGGTTCTTTGCATGTTCGTAGATAATTTCTTATGCTCATAGGTAAATTGAAAATAATTCTGCTCAAATTAAAAACCTTTATTAACAGTTTCTTTAAATGCAATAGAAATGACTGTTTGTTTAACTGAATTTAAAATAAACTAAGTTCCTGTAATGGCCATTTGTTTATGTATCACAAAACAGTTGAAAACAATTGACCGCGTAATTATTATTGTTATTTATAGAAGAAAGTACTACATCGCTTATTTAAATTATTAATAATTTGTTCAGTTCCTTACCTTTTTTACCAAACTAGTGTTTATTATCAGTTCATCCGGCGTAATTTAATTAATTCGCGTACATTAAATTATAGTGTCAATCGGTACTAAGACAATCAAAACTAAAATAACATGTATTGACAGTTGTCTAGTAATATGTGAAATATTTTCTGTTCTGTTATAATTTACTCTTATTTTTTCAGTTATTTATTATTTAATACGTTTTATGTTGTGATAACAAAATACACGAGTTCAAAAGTCATTTCTATTTAACTCACGGTGTAAGTTTACCTAAAAGAGTCTACCGAGACTCTGGCTTCGGCCATAATATACCACCTAAATCGTTCTTGCTGACACCTAACCGAGTTTCTACCTGTTCGTATCGTAGATACATAAATCTAAATGTTCTTGTTAAAATGCCATGTACAGACCATGTTTTACTCTGCAAGCATAAATTTTAAATGTTTACATAAAAATCATGAGCTTTCCTTAACGAAAATTTCTTAAAATGTACGCCTAGTTTAAAAATTATAGAAAATGAGTAATATGGTAATTGAATTTAAAATAGAATAAAATAGTAATAGAATTTTATTTAAGATATTGGAAAGTGTAAAATGAGAAATTAAATCAAGTCTCTCATCTTAATAAAAACATTGAAATTTCAAAATGAATTAAATAAATTTTGGAATAATATTAGCTAATCGTATTGTTTTCACGCTCTATTATGATTGTTAGGATTTTATCATGAACTCCCGCTTCCTCTTTACTTTGTCCTATCCTGCCCTATCATCACCTTAATGTTTTCTCTATTTTCCTCTCGGCCTTCTCTTTTCTTTTTTCTCAGGCTGGAAATTTTCAACTCCTCTAAGGTGATGGTGAAAGATAAGTCTGGCTACAATTCGCTACCTTGGTTCTATATTACGCCTGAGTGATATACCGATATATAACATAGAACCTTATAACTCTAAAAGGCCCGGTTTTTTCACCTCCAGTTAACTATATCTTATAGTTTATTCCCATAGTAACAATTGTGATCACATTCGTTGCTGTGGGAATTAATCGCCAGATAAAGTTAATTGGAGATGTAAAAACCGGGCCTAAGTTAGCGAATTGTTGAAAATTTTTTTATTAGACACGACCGCGGTTTCGTTGTTACAACGACATTTTCAAGTGCTTGAAACCTTCAAGAATAACCAGAAAAGAAAAATTAAACTAAAACAATTAAAAGCAGTTAAAACTTACGAAAGAAAGTGCTCCAAAGCACGTGGTTTGAAGACCTGTGGTCTCGGTGTAAAGTGACTACTGACGTGTAGACCGACCATCAGGTAAGTTCAAATGAGCAGTACGTCAAGAGCACTTGACTAAAACTTCCGGCAACCGGAACATCAAACTAACCAAAAAGGTTATACACATTAAAATTAAGAGTAAAACTAATACCCCGTTCACAATCACTTAACGTAACGTAAATTAATAATTTGAATGCACTGCTGGTTAATGTAAACGAAGTAATTCTAAATTTAAATGATTTGCTATTCATAATTAAACACATTAATTAGTTTCCGTTTAGAATTTTAAGTATTTACATTAAAACAAAACGCTTCAAACCTGTATTTAGAGGTTAGTTTTGTTACGTTAAGTCATTGTGAACGCTGCTTTAATGTTACACACAAATGTAAGCAAGAGAGGGGGGGGGTTATTTCTGGCCCAAAAAGGCTACGTTAATTAAAAATTGCTACTAATCCTAAAAGTAAAGTAAACAAGTGTCAAATTAACTAAGGAATCCGTCACAGAGCTCCCAACTAATGGACCCGAAGAATTTATCGGTCTCGAAGGAGATTTGGTCGTTGACAAGTTTCCCTTTTAAAACCTTGTTACGAAAGAAAATTTGCAAATTCTCAGCAATATTGAGTTTTTTACTTTTCGTGAGGTTGTGGAGGATTTTACAGTTCGTAGAGGGGTCGAAAGCGTGATTAGAACCAGCCAAATGTAAGGCAAAACTGGAATCAAGTTTTTTCAATCTCTAGGATCTCATGTGCTCCCCGACTCTGACACGAAGGCTTCTGCCAGTCTGGCCAATATATGTAGCTGGGCAAGAGTTGCAGGTCAAGGCATAAACACCACTACTTGACATGTGATCTACACGGTCTTTTAGGTGAGAAAGTAAAGACTTAGGATTGGTAAGTGTAGTGAAGGAGACTTGAACACCTAGTGACTTCAAGTATTGTTTTATTTTTACAGATAGTGGGCCCACGTAGGGTATAGCAAAGTAGTGCTGAACTGTCAATGGCTGAAAAGATGGCTTTATTAATAAGTTTATTCTTGATGCGATTAAGTAAGTTGAAAATATGTTTTATTGGAAAATCGTTAATAAAAGCTAATTGTACAATGGTTTTAATTTCTTCTCTAAAGTTGTAGTAATTCATGGGGATAGAAGAGGCCCTATAAAAGAGGGAATGAAAAGCAGCCAATTTGTGTTCTGTGGGGTGAAAACATTTGAAACATTTAGCAGTATGTGTGCGTTTTCTAAAGATACTAAACGATAAAGAGTTGGAAACTTTTGACAGAGTAATGTCTAAGAAATTTAGTCCACTTCAAGGGTAAATTTTATTTTTGGATGCAAAGAGTTGAATTCTTTTAGTAAAGAGTCCAGTAGAGTCATAGGGCCGTCGAAAATTATCAAAATGTCGTCAACATAACGTCCATAGAATTTAATGTGATCTTTACAATTACTATTATTACTGTTAAAGTTTTATTTTCAAGGTTATTCACAAAAAGGTTTGCTAAGAGGGGGGATAAACCACAACCTATAGCTAGGCCATCTGTCTGGGAGTAAAATTTGTTGTTGAAGGTGCAGAAAGTTTGATCTAGGGTGATTCTAAGAAGATTATTAAGAAAAAAAAACTCACAATCTGAAAGATTAGAGGAGATAAGGAGGTCATTTACAATTTCGATACATTCTGAGGCTGGAATGGAAGTGAATAGATTACGTACGTCGAGACAAAGAAGTATGTATTTATTATTGGAGTTTAGAAATAAGATCTTGGGTGTTTTTTATCGAGAATTGCGTCTGCAAATTGATATGTTTCTTGAAGCTAGAGTCCAGGAAGCTGGAAAGTTTATGGGCAGGAGAGCCAATAAATGACACTATTGGTCTAAGCGGGCAGTTGGGCTTATGCAGGTACTTTAGGTAGGCCCTATAATCTGGGTGTGAGTGGATTCATCGTTCTAAGAACATTGGTGAAGGTTTGGTCTCTATTATCCGAAAGGAATTTATTAAGTTCGCTTGTGTAAGTGGGGAGTGGATTTCGTTGTAAAAGTGAAAACCCATTATTACTCAAAAACTATTCGACTTTTTCGATAGAAACGTCACGGTTTAAAATGGCCAAACTTTGGCCTTTGTCAGATTTAGAAATAACGAGGTTTTCTATTTAAGTTTGGATTGTAAATCACAAATTTCCTTATTAAGTTTGGAACCTCTATGGGGTAGTTTTTATTTTGAATAAGTGCAGAGTTAACTAAATGTGAAATTTCGCTTCTTGTTATGTCGAGGGTGGATCTGTCGGAGGACGAGATGGAGTTTTTAACGTGTATGGCCAAATTTTTGATGCATTTCAAGTTAAGGTCGAAGGGTGGCGAAAATTGTAACCCAAAGTTCAAAATGTGTAATTCTTGTTCAGAAAAGGTTGAGGTAGATAAATTGATAACGTTGGGGTGAAAAAGGTGAGTGTTTGAAGGAGGATAATGAAAAAGATCATTGGCGTTATAGTTGAGATTGTAATGTTGAGTAGAATTTGGGAAAGGGGGGTGGCGAATTATTGGAAGGCTCCTCTCTTATTTCTTGATTATTCAATTGATTCTTGTTGTCTCTCTGTTGACTTTTCTCAGTGTTTTTGAGTTCTTTGTTTCTATCCTCTTCATACATCCTTGTATGCGAGCTCAGGTTTCACATACAAATATCAACTGTAAGTGTAGAGTGTAGTATTTTTGAAGTTACCATAATCTTGTATGTTTTTTATTATCTTGCAGCTAGGTACCTCACTTTTTAGTGCTACATATTCAGTAACCAGTAAAAATATTTCACCTATAGGTTGACTGACAATTGTTCCCAAAAAAAATCACGAAAAGATGCGATAGGTATCCGAGAGTATAGGAAAAATGTACAGAAGAAAAATAATGAAAGTTTCCGAATTCCATAAATAAACCAAGTACATCTGTTAGTCTTCTCATCTTAAGGTCCGATTCAATGGTCACTAAGAGATTGAAGTGAACAGTATAATTCTCTTGCGTTTATGAATCCGGGCCTTAAATTACATAATTATACTCCTTGGTTAAAGTAAATTGTACAAAAAGAAAATTAAGATTTTCTTCAATATGTCTGTGCAAATTATGTTGTCTGCAGATACTACCACTGCAGAATAGATGACATGTTTTCATACTTATAATATGTAATTAATAAAAAGTTTCAAATAGTTTGTAATGACTGTACTAGTTTGAATTTACTTACAAATAAAGAAGAATGCTTTGCGAATGTTTTCTGAACATTTTTTTTTTCATTGGATCAAGATATACTTCGTAATTTCTGAACCGATTAAAATTACCCTTGTGTAATACATTATAGGTGAAAGTAAAAATTTATAAAAAAAATCTCGTTCTTCAATTACGCAGGCTCGTAACGTAATGGAAGATTTTAATCGACGTGTTCGTGCGTCGCATAGAATTCAGTGTTCATATGTGAACGCACGCGTGCCTGTTAACATGCTAGAATGCAGAACGCATTAGAAACTTCCTGTTCGGTAATGTGACGTAATAACCCACACGCTGAACTGCATCGAGATTTGTCGTAACCTCGATACCTTTTGAACAGACCAGGTAGGCTGGAATCTGGGTGACTCAAGACTCGGGGGATCACTCATATTAGTCAAATTTCATCTGTGACATCTATATACGAATCAAGTGGGCTTCGTCGAGTACGACCACATTACCGGGAATTTATCAAACCCACGCTTCGCCATTAGAATTTGCATGCATCGACTTACATTATAGAAAGCGACATTGCATTGTGCAATGAGTCGTTTTGCGGCGTGTTTCTCCTTTTATTAAATTTTTGCAGCATCCATGTCCATGAATCACTTTTTTTTAAATTCAATTTCGATTACATCTCGGACAATAAACCTAGAGTATTAACGGCGATTATTTCAATTATAAAACGGAGGCAGTGACTTAACAACATCCTTTGCTTTAAAGACGTCGCCGGAGTTATATATGGCGAACGCATTACCGCGATAAAAAATATATATAATTAATTTTTTTGCCGAGAAACTTCGATTTAATTTAATTTATAAACAAAGTAAATCAAGGTGGAATGCAGTTTCGAGAGCAATCGCATGTAACGATAACGTGCTACGCAGCTTTTTCTTTGCGTTACACTTCTGGAATTTAGATAATCAATTTTGTATCATCTACGGCAACTTGCTTATTTGATGTCAATGAAAAACGAAAATGAAAAATGTTTCTGCGTAGAGCGTGGATTATAATTTACTGAACTTAATGAACCACAGATAATTCGAAGAAAATATCTGTCCTTTACTTTATGTATCGATCAACTTCAATCTTCGAAGGAATTGAAATTTTCTTCTACATACTTAAAACAGAGAGTATATTCTTGATTCATTGACGAACATGTTCGTTCAGTAGTAAAAGTTGGCATTGATACAACTAAGAACACCTGTTAATTAGAGAAAGTTTTAAACAATGAAGGAAGGCATCACGCTGACACAAAGAAGAAACCAGAACACGCTGGTCGTCCTCGCTTTGTCTACGAGGAAAAAATTAGTTTTAATATCTCCAGATTATTCTATTAACAGATACAATCTACATTTTGAAAATTGAAAATAATATCTAACTTCCCGATGACCCTAATCAGGCGACAATTCGTCACAGCTATGAAAACAAAACTGCTTCTTACACCTACATCTAATGGACTGACTCGTTGCTTGCGTCACTCTGTCCTACATATTTAATTCAGTCTGATGATGTGACGGCCTCCGTTCTTTCTTTTTAGAAATTTCTCAAATGCAATTGCCATATCTGCATGAACCCATGACTCAATTTTCGTAATAATCGAAAGTTTGCAAAAATTGACATAGATATAATAAATGTCAATCTAAGAGGAAAAGGAATAAATTAAAAAAATATTTTCGCATAAAAATCTTAACTAAAGGTCCTCTTACACGAGCAATTTTTACGGAAGTTAGTTGCTCGGTGACCTAGTGGAGCAATTAATGGATCTAAGTATATCGATCAATATCATGCGATTCCTAGCAATTATTATTACTCCATATTGTCACGTGTTGCTTATGTCGCCGCTACGAGTTGTCGTATATCCATCCGGTTTGGGAAACACCAAGCAATTTTTGTTCCTATCGCACTCGTTTGTATTACATGCGTCTCTTTCTCTGATCGATGAGTTTTATTAGCATAGTATTCGGATCTCTCATATTAGTAATGCTTTTTGTAACTATTGAAACCAGTTTATTCACGATTGGTTCAAAATCATTTCGGGACATTCTCCTGTGTTTTCTAAATAAAAAGTCGTCCAAACTTTATTTATTTCATAATACTGAAGATAAGTGTTCTCGACTACCTAGAAAAGTTCGCATTCAAATTTCTTACTTTTCTTTTTTTTTAATGAATGCATTATAACAAATGCACTTTTAGCGACAGGGAAAAGACAGACGATGTTTATTGTGTATTCACTCATTGTCTAATTCCCGGATATTGATCCGTATCGCTAGGCAATATGGAGCAATTAATTGACAAAGAGTTGCTTCTGTTGTCGTTGTATATTTTATCAAGTTTAGAATTTAGAAAAGTTTACGCATTGTTAATATATCCGTAAAACACGAGCACGTTCGTTTATTTTACCTTATGGTTTGGAATGTGATACGGGGTAAGTCTCAGGTAGAGGGGACGCAAGGGAAAAAAAAGATGCCTAGCGCTCAGTCTCCGTCGGCGGTCCTTGTAGGGCAAACGTCTTGGTAAAGTTACGCTAATTACGCAAACGGGCTCGCGAGTGTTGCAATGAATTGCAATGACATGTGATGAAGGGTGATCGCTTTTCATTCGCCTATAAACGGAGAGAGTGGGGGATCACTTCACCTGTATACGGCATTTGACCTTATCAGCTGCTGCAGAGGCGTGAGTAGTAGATGCCGGAAACACAACTAGTTGTATACTTGACCAGGTGATTGCATTGTGCTTTCCAAGAAAGGTCATGACTTGGTGTTGACTGTGCTTAGGCCGGTGTAGCAATACTGTAGGAGGCAGTAGCACCAATGATTCTGAGAACGTACGCTCAGAAGCCAAGGTATGCTAATATCCACCTGGAGTTTGTCGTTATGCATGCGAAGTACGAAGTTGGACATTCGAGGATACCTTTTCCGTGAATTCGCATCCCAGAAGGGAGCTTCCGCATCTAGAGTCGCCGCTGGAACGGGCGGGGCCAGGAGAGGGCCCCGGTGAGTAAATAAGTCCTATAGTCTTGAGTAGATACTCGTAAATGGTTATTTGTAATTCTGCATGACATCCTTATCGAATTGAAAAGCGAAGCCCAGATGTTAAGACGTTTACCCTCAGCTCCGCAGTGGACGAAAAAGAGAGAAAGAAAGCAGGAAAGAGAGATCTAACCAAAGGGTGAGTGAATGTTTATTGTAACTGGTCCTCTGACATTGTTATTAGTCGAAAATGTTTAACACACAAAAAAAACTATCTTACACTTCACATATTTCTTACAATGTGCTGCCGTAGATGTTGCCATGACGTAAAAATTGACTGAAGTTATCGGCAATTGGGGAACTTTAGTTGCTCGTGTAAGAGCACCTTAATGTATTTCTACATCGGTACTCGATTTAATCTACTAATGTTGTGACAACCTCCTAAATTTGATTATAAATTTGAGGAATGCAATTCTCATATTTGCACAAATCTATGATATAATTGGTATTGTGTATTAATCGAAAGTGTGAAGGTTTCTGCACAAAAAGTCTGTGCTTACGGCTAAATAATCGAGCCTGATCGGATAGCGAACCAGAAATGCAAATTTTTTTCAACCAAAAAAATAAAAACCAATTAATCCGCAGAATGGAATTCCGCGAAGCATTTTCGCGATTTGCACGGGGACTTAATAGGCAGTTAAGTAATAGGTTTACACAATTTACCGTCCAAAAACGCACAAAAAATGAATTAATCAATAATATGATTGGAGTGAAAAAGAACACTGACAAAAATCCATTTAGATGTAGACGTAATAAGCTGACCGGTCTACAATTTCTCAATTTTTGCTAATCATGCTTAAATAATGAATCAGTCAATCATTTTTAATCGAATGGATTCTCTTTTTCTGCCCGGAATTTTTATTTCATATGAAATTTACTTGTTTGATGAACTATGTTGATTAACTTTAATTATTTTGAGTTTTTACATTGACTTTCGTGTCATGTGCACATCGTAATTGTAATTGTTTGATCAAATGAATTCATTCATTCACAGAATTAAGCGTCCGCCTAAATGTATATTTAAATGAATACTATACGACCTATCCTCCTATGTTGCCATCTAACTGTTTATTCATTCGTCGAGGCACATATGTAGTGTGCAAGTGTTCGTGGGTAGACGACTTCCCTTTCTCGTTCATTTGCATGAGAACCCGTTCGCGACACCTACGTCCCTAGTTTGTGAATGAAACACATAACCGCCACTTAAATAATCCCATTACCGAGAGTGGGCACTGAGCAATTTGCAATTGCCTGTTTCTAGTTCTGGTTTTGCGTTTCTAACTGGGGCCTGCAAATTCGTAGGAAATTGTTAATTTCCAACTGCAACTTCGACTCCCTCCATCCTCAGTTCTGCTGCAAATTTATATTTTTACTACCCATACTCAAAACAACAGAAAAAGAGATTTCACAAGGAATGAATAACTTCGAAATATGTACACAAATACGATCAGTGATTCTCAACCAAAATTTTGTCAAATGTTTTACAAAAATGTTAACAACAGTTTAGGTCGTGACATCTTGTGTCCAGAAAAAAACAAACTTTAAAAATACTTTTATATATACCTCTCATTTAAGTACACAGTGATTCGTTCTAATGTAAACTTCGAAGTCCGCTGCAGGTTGTTTCTCGCTATACAAGGTGTTATTAAACATATTGCTGTGATATTATCTGAATCACCATATGGTATATAAAAATTTAAATTTTTTTCTTGAGTTCCAATTGTGGTTTTAATTAATGACATAATTTCAATACACTCTGTATGTAACATTACTTTTTGTTACGATTGTACATAATATTTTCTAACTATTCCGCTACTGAATTCTGAAACTAAGACATTCTCGTAATATTTCCATTATTCATAAGATGACAGAGATTTCAACTCAAGAATAAAAATTCATAATTTATGTATTTTATAGAGTTGAAAGAAAAAATTTAATTTATTTGTAGGTATAAATTTTTCAGTAATTTGCCGACTTCATCAATAAAGTTATTTACGTCAGGCTATTAAGAGAGCAATTATTATTATTATTACGTTTATTACTTTGAGCTACAGACATTAATGAGCTCAAATACCTTCGGAGTGAAACATCATGTGAACGTGATTGCTTTCTCTAGGTGGAACATTTAAAATTTGCTTGTTCTTGCGATGCCCTAAGTAATAATGTTGAAAGTTATCAGAAACACCATACAATATAAAATTATGTACAGTTAATATTTAATTATTTATTGCTCTGTAATGTAATGGAATGCACTTTTTTCTATTTTTCTTAATAAATGTCAAGTGGCTTCAGAAGAATTCTAATTCTAGTTTCTGAGTGGATACCGAAAGCAACTTTTCTGATCTTCATCCAAAAACCCAGAACGAGTTTCATGAATGCAAAAACAATTTTCTTGAAATCCAAAGTAAGTATTATAAGTATCACTTTCGACAAAGCAAGAGCAACAATGTCAACGAATAAGAGGCAACCTTTCATTAAGAACCATATGTTTTTGACTTACCACCAACTGCAAGAGGCAGTACACACTTTTTTTTATATAAAATTCGGAACAAACTCAATTTCTTCACACATTTGATGGACACATATCAGTAACAATATTTCCAATTTTTTTAAGAGTTACTAAGCATGACATGCATTCTTTATCTAACTCAGAAATAGTACATACAAGGTACCAGAATCAATTACTAAGGCAAAACAATTGCTCTTGGAATTTGGAAAGAAATGCCGTTACTCTTGATAAAATAATTGAAAAATTGCAATTTTGCATAACTAGATATATAAATCATGTACCGAACCCTGAACGTTTACTGGACAAATAAATATGTTTGCTGGATCATTGTTAAAATTCCAGACAATCTAGCACAATGCTGCACATATGGTTAACCTATCACCAAAATGTAAATGCGTAAATGTTCTAATACAAAAAAATGAAGTAAAAAAAATATTGACTTAATAGAAGTACAGTTTAAGCAAAGGAATATCTACATATTTGCCCTCACTGTACATAAAATCTGCATATCCGTACACCTTGAAATATTTACTATTAAATAAGAACAAAAGAACCGACACATGTTGCTTAAATTACAAGTATCTCATAAAACTACAAGCTAATATTTGGCAATTATAATAAACACTATAATAAACACCTAAGTGTAAATAAATTTTATGGAAAAAAATGATTGTATTGTAGATTTCTCCTTCAAACTTTTCACATTCTAAAATTACTAATGACATCATAACAAACTGAATTATGTATTTATTAATAAAAATAAAACAAATTGTTTGATGTAAAATTCAATATTCCGAACTAAAAATAATGGAATTGAAGTGTTTTGTTTAAAATATATAGATGGCATCATATCTATTTGCCATGAAATGCGACACACTGTGAATCTAAAAATGCCCGTTTCCTCTTGTACCGACTCAGAAAAAGAATTAAAATTCAGAAAACATGAAAAGACAAATAATTTACTACAGGCATAGGTACTAAAAAATTGGATGTATGGTTAAATCATGTATAGGATGCAATGGCTAGAAACTCCATTGAAGGGTAATTGTTCTTGAAGCTCTCTATGGGGGTCATTCTAATCGGGGTTGTAAGTTACAACTTGGTGTGATCCTATTTCCGAGCATTATCGAGACTGCACAACGTTGTATCTTATTACCAACGAACATTGCCGAGATTGAAACTTTTTACCAATTGCTACGGAGGTACCACCGTTGCTAAGCTACAAATCCGATTAGAATGACCTCCTAAGTCTATATTTTCGGTGTAGATCAATTTTCCCTTCTTTCATGCATTAAATCCCTTTCTTTTATCTATCTTTTTGTATTTGGTTTTCCCTTTCCAATTTTGAACTCCTATTATCATTATCGTTGGTCATTTGCTGCAACTAAGATGTTCTAGGTCGTCCCCTTCTTCTATAATTTGGTATCCGTTTCCATTTTGCCTAGCCATTCCACCCTTCAGTCTTTAATTTTCTTCACTATGTCCTTTTCCATGTGTTGCTTCAATGTTCGTTCTTCTTCTGTATTCGGCTACCTCTGGTCTTACGTGCGCCAATATTATTTTAAGTGTTCTTCTCTGAACTATCCTTAAATTTTCAATCTGTTTTTTGTCATTTTTAGTGTTTCAGCACCATACATCATAATTGGTCTCATTATGGTCTTGTATATTTCCATTTTTATATTTTTTCCATATATTTTTTCTTCCTTCTCTGTGATGGTTCAATGTTCGTTCTTCTGTATTCGTCTACGTGCACCAATATTATTTTAAGTATTCTTCTCTGAACTATCCTTAAATTTTCACTCTATTTTTTGTCATTTTCAGTGCTTCAGCTCCATATATCATAATTGGTCTCATTATAGTCTTGTATCTTAAATCGTCAGTCATTTGCTGCAACCAGATCGTCCCCTTCTTCTTTAATTTGGTATCGGTTTCCATACATGCCCAGCCATTCCACCCTCCAGTCTTTAATTTTTTCACTATGCCCTTCTCTATGTGTTGCTTCAATGTTCGTTTTTCTTCTATATTCGCCTACTTCTGTTCTTACGTACACCAATATTATTTTAAGTATTCTTCTCTGAACTATCCTTAAATTTTCATTCTGTTTTTTGTGATTTTCAGTGTTTCAGCTCCATACATCATAAGTGGTCTCATTATGGTCTTGTATATTTCCATTTTTGTATTTTTTCCATATAATTTTTTAAATTTTTTTATTTGTACGGTACGCTCCGTTTACCGCTGGTATTTACTCATTTATTTCCATCTCCATATCCCCATTATTTGCTATCGTTACTCCAAGGTGTCTAAATTTGTCCACTTTCTCAATGCTTCATCTTCCAATTTTAATTTTAGTATTATTTTTGTCGATATATTTATCTAATGTCATTATTTTTGGTTTGCCTTGAGTTATATTTAGTCCTATCTTTTTTTCTTGCATTAATTCTTCTAGCATTTTTTCATTACTTTCCTGTTTTTTGTTATTAATACTAAATTATCAGCACATGATATTATTTGATCTCCTTCTGTCTTTAACGTTCTTTTATCTATTTTCCTAGTTGCATAAGCCAATGCCAGGTTGAATGAGTTTGCTGACAACGAATCTTCGTGGCGGACAACTTTAGTTATTTGAAACTCTTACGTTTTCTCAATTTCCTACACCTAATCCTTTTGTTGCTCTCATTTTTCGTAGTATACATATATATTAATCGATATGTATGCTCAAAATAATTTATTTTAATTAGTTTATTTTCGATGAAACGTTTGATCTGAAAATGTTTTTCCTAGATTTCTACTTAATAATAGTTTGTGAAGGAATTTTATGAATAATTCATTCATTTGTAAAAACGATCAATAAAATCAACAGCGAAGCAGTTTCAAGGAAGTGTTAAGTTAACATGAGCTGTTATGGTTTATTTATCGTGCATAACCACAAGAAATTACTAACACTCGTATCCAATCAGTTCGAATTATCTATACCTACGTAATTAAAGCGTTAAAGCTTATGTGAAAATGTTTGTATGTACGTATTACCGCTTTCTTTTTCCGGAGATATTTTGTCGAATGGAGTAGGTGTGTTATGTAACCTGGCAAGTGTCAGGTAATGTTTTCAAGTCATTAATAAAGCACTAACTGCGTCGTGCACCGAACTATAAATTATTTACTTGTTACTACTTTCATTCACGACATAAGTGCATAAACGCAGTTTTATATTAATCCATCGGTCTAATTACCCGCCGGTTTCCGTTAGAAAGGTTAATTGGAAATGAATAATAATTATTCATAAATTACGAACAGGTGTGAAACTATTTACGAGTCTCGCATTGTCGTACGTGCACGGGTGATCGTTCGATTTAAGTAGTTTTATTTATTGTCATCAATAAGTGATACGAGTTCGTTCGATTTATACGCAGTTTTCGTATTTTTAATGGATTTATTCTAAAACAGATCATAAATTTTACCTCGTGAAAACGGAGCTTTCGACTGTCTACCGAGACTGGCTTGTCCTACTTTTGGTGATTGTACGTAGGGGACTTACCTGAAACAGAAAAGATCGTTATTTTATATTATATGTACACACATAAATGCTTCTAAATTTATTACTGAACATAATTAATTCGCAAATATATCATATTGTATGTATAAAAGCAACTGAAATACTAAAGATATTATTCAAAGCAAGGAATTTCACTTTCTATTAAACTTAAACACATTTTGCATTTTTACTTCAGCACTGAAAACCTAAATCTGTTTATAAACGTTTATTATGGCTTCGTGACAGTCTTTATTTGCTGAATAAACCGAAGTAATTTTTATCTCGACATTACAAATTTAAAATCGATTAGATTCAGTTTTAAATATATAATACACTTGAGGTTATTTTAAAAATAAGGTTTTATTAAATATCCAAGAAATAAATGAAAAATAAAAAATAAATAAATATGCAGCTGTAGATTTCTTAATTTACTTTACTATCCTAAGGCCCGGTCTTTCCATCTCCTAATAAATTTATTCGATGAATAACTTTACGAATCACTATGGAAACCATTCACAAAAATCAAGTTATTTGCCAAATAACATTATCAGGAACTTTATTAGAAGGTGGAAAGATCTTAGAAGAATTCTTTCCGTGGGTGGTATCGCGAAACAATTAAAAAGTGTTCTTTATTCTCCGTTCTTGACATTAATCTCCTCAAATTAATGATAACAAATTTTAAAAAATAATTATTAATTTCGCTTCAAAAGGCGCAAACGGGTTTCCCCGAACAATAAATCGTGAATTTCTTGACCATACAATTAATGATACGTACGAGCATATTTTATTGGCAATGGAAACGTTGACCCCTGCAATAAACTGATAAAGAAAAAGAGGCGACACATGTAAAACGATTTTCATAACAGAGCTTAATGGGAGTTTAAAAATAATTATTACTGCATACAAATGCTTTTTATTACTTACGTTGTCTACACCCATGTAATCATTTACATGGAAAAAATATTTCAAATCAAAAATAAACATAAAAAGAGAAAATATTCTGTTATACAGGGTATCCCATAACTAAGGAGCCATAATGCTAACACAATGACACATACCGGTCGGTATCCACTTTGATTACACATCATTGAGATTTCAATGCAATTTTTTTTTATTGTAAACTCCTGCTCACCTATCGAATATATGATAAAGCACTAAACGGCATAATACGTAGCTTCGTGTTATGTATTAGCTAAGACTACTTTAGTATGTTTTTCAAATACATGGACTTTCAAAATTAAAAAAGAAAATATGAAATAAGCAAATATTTTTTTATTCCAAGCGTCCATACGGCGACTAAAATTTGCTGCTGCTGCTGCCACTGGCAAAAGGCGCGTCCCTGATGATAATCCTCTTTTAAGAAGTGTTGCACACAGTGCCCGGCCACAAAAGGGATGCACCGTGTGCAGAGCAATATAATTAATTTCATAAGGACTCCTCGAGACACTTTTCTCCTCTAGATACCAAGGCGAAAGTGAGAAAGAGATGCAAATATCAAAGTACAATAAGAAAAATACACGCAATACAGTTAAAATTAATTCGAGGAGAGAAGAAATGGATTCTGTACATTTAAAGCTTTTGTTAGCTTCTGATGTGATATTTCTCTAGGCTTCGGCTCATCGATCATTGATTTGAATTAATCCAATAATCCAAAATTTAGGAAACTTCAATTTTAATTTCGAGGACGTTTCGTTTACTACTTTTTATTTATTAAAACTAGGGATGACGGCGGGTACCCGGGTACCCGTTTATTTAAATAGAACCGGTTCCCCTTTATGAATACCCGTTACCCGATAAGTACCCGGGTACCCGGTAATTACCCGATACTCGGTAAGTGCCCGATAAATAAGAACTTTCATTTAAATTTAAATGACCAGAAAACAAATGTTTGGGGCGTTATTCTTGTTTTTTTTTTACTATGAAAAAATTATTTGCAGCATTAGTTACTTGGGATATTGCTACGAAAGATTTTCAAATTGTTATTCAATACTTATCGGATATACAGATAGTTATCTGGTACATATCGGGTACCCGGGTATTTATCGGGTAACGGGTAATACCCGAGTACCAATAGCGGGTACCCGGGTAACAAAATTATCGGGTATCGGTATCCCTAATTAAAACCAAACAAAAAAGTCTTTCGCAGAAAAAAAAATTATCTTTCCTACCGAATATAAATAAAACTAAGGAGAAAATTCATTTATATATCAAGAAACCGAACCGTAAAAAAATCACGACGAGACTTAAACACAGATCTATCTGGCGTCTCTAATAGGGGTAAAATGACATCACCCGTAACACTCAAATTCAAAATATTTCCATCTCGTGCATAGCTTCCGAATGAAAATGTATTTACCGATAGAGGGCGTGCAATTTCTCTATTCCGTATGTTTTTCCTTTGTACGCCCACATCTGTGTCAATTTGCGGATATCATCATTTTTCTCAAGGTTTGCAGCTCGAAGTACAGTAGACCTTGGTTATAGCGAACCTCAAGGGACCATCAAAATCGGCTCGTTATATTCGAAGTTCGTAATAAGCGATAATGCCACAAATATAGAGAAAAATGACGATACTTGAAATGTAGTTTGTTATAAGCGGTAGATCACTATAACCGAGGCCGTTATAACCGAGGTCTACTGTATATTCGAATTGTTTGTCTACTCTAACCACAGGGATTTTTAACTCATTGCGCAAAATTACAAGTTTTGTTTTACCTTGATCGCTTTGCTCTAATTGAGACTCATACGTTTTTATAATTTTATGATTGCAACATTTAATTTCTAATTTTGAAATATTTTTTTTGTACAGAATTCCGGTTTTTTACACCATCACACTGTCCTTAAAAAAAGGACCTCACAAGTCTTACTGTATCCGGCCCTGGCATTTAGAAGGTCGGCCCTGGTTGCACACGTTACACGTGATAGGAATGTAACAAATTTTCTCTCAAAATATAGTGCACAATAGTACGTAGCACGTCAATTTCACGAGTACTGCACCCTGGATTATTATTATTACTATTATATTTTAGAAACATATCCGCATATTCTCAATCGTTCACATCTTGCGATAAGTGCTTCTACATCAATACAATGTCACAAATGAACTGATTAACCTTTATGATTCACTGAAAGCTTTCGCCTTGCAGCACAATAGGGGTCGGGTTGCACAGGTCATGGAAAGCTGGTTCGTACTCTGTGTTATTCTTTAGCATATCTCCCAAACGATGCCGTTTTCGTAATTTTGTTAGAGAAAAGAAAGGTTTTATAGGTATATGGTCACCTATCCACTGCTGGCGTATGGCCCCTTATTTATAGGACAACCTGTATAACCTTTGAGTTCCAGTTATTATAGCCTATTCCTTTGCTTTTCACTTATGAAGTACATAAATTCATTTACGTTTATTAAATAAATGTAGTTTTCATTTACAAAAATAAATAAATTAACGAATAAAGCAAACACGAATAAAAAATTTAAAAAAACGTATGTAAAGAAATATGAATAATGTAAGATTAAAAAAACAGAAAATTATTTTAAACATTCTATAAAATTTTAGAAAAATTGTGTGCAAATCGGTTTTGACAGCAAGCATGGCCGCCTCGCATGGGATGACTTATTATGTGGCGAACTAGCTTCAATTTGTCAATCCTACTGCGATGTTAGGTCAAAAAGCGATTGCAAGATGTCGCTACTTAAACTGTTTATTCTATAAAATGTTTAACCGTTTATAAAAAATGTTTTCGAAAGCATCTGCAGTAAATATAAAATATTAATTCTGCTTCAAGTTTATTTAAAATTTTAAAGCATATACAAATCACAAAATTCTCAAAAATACAAGGAATACCACGTCAAAGGTTTCTTTAGGTTCAATGGAAAAGGAACGGACGTAATTAAGTATTTTACGGTCAAAATCTTAATTGATCACAAGCAAGGACAGTTTAACATTGCAAAGACGGGAAGTTGAACGATCGTAAAAGCGACGAACCCGCAACGAATCCTACAAAATCAACCAAAAGTTTCCATCCAAAATGTTTCACTTTGTAATTGCGAATAATCATTTACAAGAATACAATTCAAAACCACAACAAGGACGATTAATGTAGCGTGTGAACACAAACGACTAACCCAAAAAAAATCGCGGTTAATATAAAAGCACTTTCTAACAACTGTTAGTTCATTGTGTGTTCTTCGATTCGCAGATCGTGCCGTGACCGTTCGCGCTCCTTTCTAAACTTTTGCTCTCGCCCCAGAAACGAAAAAAAAAAACGTTCAGCGTGAATCATTTGTTTGTTAATGATAATAATAAAGCACAGGTGTACAAAATCCTTTTACCGCGATTACGCGTAGGTTCCGAACTGGATCTTGAGCGACCTGGAAGAGAAAACGCCATTAATCTCCTTGGGAAACTATTTACTGTGGTTTAATTAGGCGAACCTATTATATGATTAACTGTTAATTATAGGAAGGTATAAATTATCGATAGCTGAAACTGATGTTATTAAAATACGTGTGACCGTTCGATTTACATTTAAAACGTTTCATGTTCGTTATTCCTAATTGAATATGCCGAGTTTTTGCGCCGTCTGCGAGTACTGCTCCGGTAAATTATGAGTTAATTATTGCAGACTTATCGGGAAGGTAATTAATCACAGGAAAGTGTTAGAGTGATTTATTAATTTTGTATTTAATTAATCAGAAGCCAGTAGTTTCGGAATTTCATTAATTTTGCTACATTAAACCTGTTTGGCAAAAGTAGTAGGTAATTAAAAAAAAAGTAAAACAAAGTACGGCTACCAAAAAAAATCTATAAATTCACCGAATTAAAACTTATTTCTTATGTAAAATGAACAATAAATTTCGGTACCTAATTAAGTCATCAAAGTGGAAACCCTGTAAGCGAATATATCACTTAACTTTCTTAAACCAGACACGGCGACAGTGTGTGTAAGTACACCGGGCCAAACATAGCCAAATTTGCATATATTGAACTTTTCATTCATCCAACGCAGTAACGTATATGACCAATGATATCACGAACGCTCGCCCGAGCTGGCCAACTTTTTTCCAGTTTAAAAATAACTCGCAAAACAATGTGGATTAAGGCCATGTTGATTCAACGTTCTTTGCGCATTACGGACGGTACTATGGCTGCAAAAAATTGCATTAGCTGAAACTCATTAAGCACGAACGTAGTCTGTAATTTGTTGGAAAATTACTTGCCATTGTTCGAACCGAATTTATACGAAATGAATTTGGTAAATTTGGTGTCAGCAATATTTAACGAAAAAGTGCTTGCTACTCGCGGAGGAATTAACAGAAGATTTTTAGAATGTCTGCGAAAAAGGGTTGTCCATTGACAGAAGAAAATTTTAAATAAAGAAAGCAGTGCTTTTCATCCTGACGCAAATGACAATGTTTAATTAAAATATTCTAACCAACGACAGCAATTAACAAACAAGTTAAAAAAAATGTTTTCCAACAAACATAAAATAGCTTTTTTCTGCTTTGAAATCGTTGTTCCGTAAATGAAATAATTTTATAGCGTTTTTAGATGAAGCCACTTCCTGGTACATGTCTGGGACGAGTTAATTTTTTTTTCCGGCGGTACAGGAAACAAATTATTCACGATCAAGCGCAAAAACGACGAAAACAATTACGAATTCGTCTCCTGCCTTTTACTGACCTCTGAGTGTGAGTCAGCAAGCGCCAGCCGAAGAGTCTGGGTCTTTGACAGCCTCTGGCGGCGGCAACGCGTACTAGTTTCAGCCATATAAGGCCACTTCAACAACAGCACTAAGACACCAGAACAGACGAGACTTTGTAGCGAAGGATATTTACCGTACTCCTTTATCCCATGCACCGGAATTGTCACCGAAGACTAAATACTTTCTAGTTTACGTTTTGTGAATATGAATTCGAGAGTTACCTAATATATAGATCATTCCGTCTTTTCTAGACTAATTTTTCTATCTGAAGGCGCCTACCTACCCACCGCCGATAAATTTCAAAATGGTAAATTAATATGACAGGAAATGCTATGGTAGACGGCAAGGATAACGAGCTGCTCAGTATGGTATCATGAAATCAGAAAAAGGACATCGAATCATCGATTCTGTACTATACGAGTAAATCTCCTTGATTAAATTCTAAAATATTTGTCGACTCAAAATGAAGATGTAATATTTAATCAGCTTAACTGACACTTCCTTTTAGTACCAAAAAAAAAGTAACGATAAAGAGAGATTTTAATTCATACTCAGCTTTTGTAATTAAAAGCAGGTTCGTGTCCGTTAAAAACTTATAAGAGGATGAGTGGAAAATCCATAGAATAACGAATACATGGCGCTGTATCAACCAGTTTTTTGTAGCGCTCTGGAAAGTTCACTTCTTCACACGTGAACTGTCAAATATCAAAGCTACGTTCATTAATTTTGTTTTGACAACTACTTAAGTAAGAGCGTGTCAGAGTTGTTTGACAAAATGGAGTGTTCAAATTCGTGCTGTCATAAAGGCCCAGTTGTACAATTGCAGCTTAACTTTAAGCCAAAACTTAAACCCTTAACAATAATAATCGTTAATAAGCTTAACCCTTAACAACAATAATAATACGCTTCAGCTTAAACTTAGGGTACATTCTACATAACGCTCGGAGCGCTCGGAGTGTTCCTTTGTCTCACTCTTACATGCACTTAAACGCATTCGCTCTCCTGCCACATTTCTGCTCGGAGCGTGCCCCGAACGCACCCTTAAACTGACATTGTACAACTGGGCCTAAGTAGGTACTTCTTTGTAATTGATGAAGTCATCCATGATGTTTGTAGCCATAATGTAATTTCTTTGTAAATCAAATGGTATGTCTTTGGCACAAAGACATAGCATTTGATTTACAAAAAAATTAGATACTTCTTCTTATCAAATCAGTACCGATATTGTTGAGTCTGAAGGACTCGGCTACTTAATTTTCCACTGTTGATGAATGAGCTCGTGAATTTGAAAAGGGTCGTTCAAGTGTTGAAGGTGCACCCCGAAGTTGACGCCTAAAATCTGCCACTACACCAGATGCATGCTATGGCATTAAAAAACCACCGCTTGAAGACGACTGAGTTAGCGAAGGGTGTAAACATTTCTAAAAAAAGTGGCGGAGAAAGTTGTGTCCAACAATCTTGTTTCCGGCGTGTAATGATGGATCCAACGTTCATGCATGGTGATAAATCGGCACAGTCACTTTGTTTTCAGGAACGTCAAACATTCAGGAGAAATTTGCAACAGCATTTTTGATTAACATTGAGTAATAGCGGTACCCATCTCGTGGACAGTGTCTTCATCGCCAACTTTTCATTTAAAATCTAATTTAACGCTAGATTTTAACGCTAGACGTCTAGCGTAGATTTTAAATGAAAAGTTGGCGATGAAGACACTGTCCACGAGATGGGTACCGCTATTACTCAATGTTAATCAAAAATGCGGTTGCAAATTTTTCCTGAATGTTTGTTTGGAGCGTTCCTGGAAGAACAAAGTGGATTTTCTGTGCCGATTTATCACCATACATGAACGTTGGATCCACCATTACACGCCGGAAACAAGATTGTTCGAAACAACTTTCTCCGCCATTTTTTTGGAAGGTTGGTGGATGACCGCCGCATACCCACCTCTGATGTCACCCTTAACAGAAATATCAGTATACCAAAAACACTTGTAACGTTGAGACAGTATGCTCAATATATAGCATTTCCAAAGTCTAGCTCTTTTGGTTTTATTACCGGTCGTTCGAGTATTCAAGAAGATAAACTAAAATCAAGTTCAACAAAACCAAGCACATGCATCAAACAAGGATAAACGAAGCAACGTAACGTTGGGACAGTATGCTCAATATATAGCATTTCCAAAGCTTAGTTCTTTTGGTTTTATTAACGGTCCTTCGAGTATTCAACAAGATAAACTAAAATCAAGTTCAACAAAACCAAGCACATGCATCAAACAAGGATAAACGAAGCAAATGGCTGTTCTATCTGCACGAAAGGTAATGACTTCAATTTTTTGGATTGGATTAGATTGATTATTTTCCAAAAGGGCAAACTATTACAGGTTACACGCGGGCCTTTTCACAAATCAAATCAAAACATTAATGAAAAACAACGAGGTTTAGCTAAGCATTTTTCACCAAGATGACGCATGACTCCACGCAAGTATTGTTGCCATGGCAAAAATTAACGATTTAAGTTTCGACCTACTATCACATGTACACCTATTATTCACCAGATTTAGCATCGTCGAATTATTTCCACATCTGTAAAAGTACTTGGCAAGCAAAACATTTTCAACGAACTACGATGTTAAAGCTACTGTTGCTGTCTTGAAGAATTTGAGAGTTCTGATTTTATTAAGACATAGAAGCTTAGCTGTTTCAGAAGTACTGATGTGGCAGGAGAATATGTTGGAAAAAAACCCAGTTCCACACCGATTCTTATTAACCCATCCTCGTAATATAATACATAATTTATGGGGCAAATGTGTAGCACCTTTAAGTAATAGGTTGGCTTTTACTTCTATCTTAGTTTAATGTGAAAATGTGAAAATTTGGTTTGTGGAAACTGAAATTTTATAAAATCATCCCAGATCTCTTTATTCGCAATTATTCGAATACAAACGTTTAAAAAAAAATTAGAGTACATTTCGTTGCTTCTCTCATTAATGTTAATATTCCAAAAATTGCGTCGATTGGAATTAATCGAACCTTTATTCTTTCAGTAGGGTGAAAGTTTTAGGAAAGTGTTAGTTTAAGACATGCCCACTTTGCAAGACAATTTTTTTTGACGCTTCCCATTATAAAAGTTTTAATTTTGAAGTATTTAGGAGTATTAATTTCGGCAGTAACCCCTGGCCACCTCAGCGCCCCCCAATTGCATCTGAATTCGCTACCGCTACCCTAGAAGACTTCAGCATCTGGTGGATGATACTGCTCATTTTGGGAACTCTTACCGTTTAAGAGATCATCGCAGATCTCGAACATCAATTTGCATCAAGCGTATCAGAGGAACATTTGGAATACTCTACATTATTATTACTATTCATTCTTGTTAAGTTAAGCTTTAGAAATTGATGTCAAATTGAATTGAAATTAGTCCAATATTTGTTTTTTTTTTGTCAAGACAAAAGTTTGTGAACTTTGGAAGTTTATACACATAAGTCGTTCCAGATTTAGTAATTCGCACACTGACCGTACACTAATTTGAAGAAAAGAAAATTTGGAGAACCCTTCATTGTTGGAATGGCATGATTTTGAATTCATGAAAAAAAAAAAGATTCGATGAGAAACTATCCGCAACAGAGCCGGAGACCCAAAAGTTCTGTTTCACTGGTTAGTTATCGAAATTTTTCCGATAAAGTGAGTAAGATGTAGACCTTTCAGAGCAAAAGTTCTTTTATCGTGTGGATGAAGCTCATCGATTAAGGGTTAAAACTAACAAAGATTGAAATATGAAATGATTGATGAAATTCTAAAGTCCACAGTGATGAAGCGTTAGGTTTTATTCAAGAGTGTAATGGATTATCCATGATGTTAGTGACTATCGAAATAAGAAGAATTTGGAAAAGTATTTGCCTTAAGTCACTATTAGAAAACGTCGTCATGTAAAAGCTGTTTATTTTCTAATCATCAAAGAAGTTATTGCCCAGATGACATGTTTCGGTAAACTACCATTTTCAAATCTTTAACAGTATGAAAAGTCACGATGTGGAAGACATTTTAATTAAGACCTTTAACTCAGCCTTAATTAAAATGTCTTCCACATTATGACTTTTCATACTGTTAAAGATTTGAAAATGGTAGTTTACCGAAACATGTCTTCTGGGCAATAACTACTCTGATGATTAAAAAATAAAGGCCTTTAATTCAGCCTTAATTAAAATGTCTTCCACATCGTGACTTTTCATACTGTTAAAGATTTGAAAATGGTAGTTTACCGAAACATGTCATCTGGGCAATAACTTCTTTGATGATTAGAAAATAAACAGCTTTTACATGACGTCGTTTTTTAAAAGTGACTTAAGGCAAATACTTTTCCAAATTTTTCTTTATTCAAGAGGTCAAAATTCCAGCAGAATTGGAGACTCGTTAATAAAGCGAAGACCAGAAATGAAGCTGCTGGATTGTTGTATCCATGATACTTTAGAAAGGTTATGGTTAATATGGAGCCTCATCGGAGTATTCAATTGCTAGAGGAACACACAACTGGCAATCCACAAAACCAACTTTTCTCAGTGTTGCCACATCTAGAAAACAACCCAGGCTTAGGGAATTAATGAAACGAAATTTGGGTTAAACCACCGCCCGTTTCGCTTAGCATTCTTTTTTCATATTTTGTAGAATTTTGATAAAAAATTAAATTTGGTAGTTCTGGAGAAAACCTTTCTTTAATTTGTGCTAGAATTTTGCCATAATCAGTAAAGGTGAATGTAAACTCCATTCAGCTTTTCATATTATAAAAATGCAGATTCTTTGAAACATTATATATACATTATTTATTAATAGTAATACGATCGAAATTATAGTAACAACACACATACAAACAATATTTATTAAAATAAAAGAAAATTTATTACGAAGTTGTTGTACATTTCAAAATTTGTTGCAAGTCCGTTCTGATTGCAATATAATCCTCGAGCATCCGCTGGACAGCTGTATTGATTATACGGCCACTTTACTTTGGGGCCTCGTCAGCAGAAGAGTAGCTCGAGAACTCCACTACAATCTCACCAAGTAGTCTTAGTTCTTCTCAAATTGAGAACTTACAAAACGCTTTACGACCCTATCGTCAGACATCTCAACTTTGTGAACTTTCACCGTCGCCCCACTTATATCAATCGTCTTAATCTCTATCCTAGTCATTTGGAGAATTTTGTGCGTGGAGCGCTGTATTCATTAGCAAACCTCGTATCACACTGAAGATACACTCCGGACTGTGGTACATCTCTCTTCCCCCAATTAACGATGTGACTATAGGCGGGCGGTACTTATTGTATATTGACAATAGGTTAGGTCACGACATCGCGTGGACATTGTAGGTCAAAAATTGGTCGCGCGATGTCACGACCTAACATATTGAAATTGTTATAGTTTAGTTGGCGACATCTTGTGGCCGATTTTTGATCTAAATTTGGTGAGAACTGATAAACAGCAACCAATTTATTGCTCAAGCCTTAAAAATTAAACTTTGTGTGTTCCTTTATTTCATGTGATATTTTCAGTATTGTTTACATAATTAAAGTATCAAAAATTCTTTGAACGGACACTGAAAATGCGTACTATCACTTAACGTTTCGCTATGGGCTGACAGCTTCGTCAGCTGTCAACCAATAAGTGATAGTACGCATTCTTTCTAAATTAAAAAAATGTGTAATACCTTTTCTACATGGTACTTCTACAGCTACTTCAGTCGCATAAAATAACAGAATAACAACATTTAATTAAAATAATTACCAGTTATTAAAATCAATTAACTTATTGAGATTAACGATATTGAAAATATTCCAACCACACCTGTTTTCCCGCAATTCATAAATTGTTTTTGGCTAGTTTACGGTAGCTAGACTTTCACAGAAATCATTGAAGCATGAAATATTTACTTAATTGTAAGAGTAATAAAATTAACCTTTTTGAGAACCTTGGGTGCTGCCGTCAATATTTTGCTTCCATGATAGGTAACTTTGCGTAACCTTTTCACTCTGACAAGTTTTATCACGAATTTGTACGTGAAATTGAGTTCATTGAATGTAAAGGTGATTAGCACGTGAGTAATTGAGTTGTTCAACCTCTAAAGCATAATTTTTTTTTTGTTTAATAGCTTCTACTTTAATTCATTTTTATTAAGTTGATTATAACATGAAAGTAGACAGATAAATAATTTAGGGGATCGACCCTTCCAATTCAGGTCTCTTTTCTATGCAAAAATACCAGTCCTATAATAGAAGGGGAATTCTTTTAATTTTAAAACAGCTGACCACGTTGAATTATTACCGAATGCGAACACTTCAGGGTTGTTAACAGTACACTGAGAATCGAAAGTATCTCCCCTATAGTGTTAAATCCAAAATCAATCCCTTCTGACCACTATAACAAGCAAATGAGAAACCAGATAAACAAATACAAAATTTTTGTCGGTGTTTTCTCTCTTACAATATTATATTTAAGATGCCCACCAAAACACTATTCGTGGAACTTATTTATTTAAAACTGTTACAGAGTATTGCATACAAGTAAAAAAAACATCTGAACTTATTATGTTACTATCAATAACAACCTTTTTAATAATAGCACACTATGAATGAATGATTGAAGTATAGGTTTATATCACAACAAAAATTAAAACATGAAATAAAATTGAACACGTGTTTGTTTATCTTTTAGATCGCGATTTAATATTTTTTTGAGGAAGTATTACTTTTAACGTTCAGTGTACACCAAAACTGCTTAAATATAAAATATTTCAATGAGAATGACAAGGGTCAATGCAAATTATTTTTTAGATATACTGCTATAATAAGTAATTTCAACTTGCGCTGCCTTGTATTTCGAAACTATTATGTACCTCTAAAATTATCGTAGCCTAGGGATAGAATCGATGGTCAGAATTCAGAAGGTTACAACTCACAATACAATCGCTTGTATAATTTGTAGTACAATTTATTTAATCACAAAAAAGAGCTTTAAATACTTTCATGTGTCGCAAAAGAAAAAAAAATTGAAACGTAAAGAAAACCTTTCGAAATACAATAATTATATTACAACCTCAGCGCAGTGAATACATAGTCAATCTGTGGCCTTACATTTTATTTTTATAAACTCAATATTTTTAAGCGTTTCAAATGTCTTACTCAACGTATCCTTTTAAGACAGAGAATCTGTTTCAGTCACGATTGTTTATACGACATTCGAGAGACTAACGACCGCTTCCAAAAATAGGTTTCGGTAACACCTTAAATCAATTTAAGGCAGAGGTCTATTCAGAGTACGGTTACATCAGATAAACGTAGCTACTATTATGGGGAAGATGTCGCTGATAAGATAAGATAGAGTGAATATATGTATATTGCCACCATAATTATTATAAAATGTTTCCGTGTGAAATTTTAAGTAAAGAATTTGTTAACTGTTAGGCAATAAGTCAAGACAATATTAATTACTGTATTTAACATATTAGAATTTTATCTCTGACAAAGAATAATAAATGAGTTCACAATAAATGTTCAAACTCTTCCCGATATAAGGTTCTAAAATTATGACAGTTCTCTAAAAACACAATTTAAAAGGAACAAATAATAAATAACTTTTGAATGTTACTGGGAACTGAACGCTCTTTTGTGTTGTTTTTACACAAAAAAGCTTTGTAGCTTAATACACTATTCTTCGCAGTTTTTCTCTTCCTTTTTATAGAAATCCTCGTATACTCACAGTTCCATAGATATGAGAGAACAATGAAATTACGATCCTCGCTATATTATATTATATAAAAATAGAAAAGAACATCATGAGCCATTCATCTTGATTCTAGCAAAAGAAGAATGAGTGAGTGTAAGACAAGTGCACTGTACATCGACAAGTCTATTTTTATTACACCATTATTAAGTTTTAATTATGCAATTCATAATAGAAACGGTTCTACAGCAATTTACTCTTTCATTAGTTGTATTATTTTGGAAGACGAAGACCTCGGCACTTTACAAATTTGCCTCGGGCACCCGAACCACTAATTCTCGTCCTTACAAATCTTAATCAAACGTTGTTTTTATTTAACATAGCAGCGCTCTAGCAATAAATCGACACTAAGTGCCGATAAATAAAAACCATCAGAGAATGTTGTTTCACAATTCGTAAATAAAACTACACTTACGCGATTATTTTTATCGACCTACTTTTGCCGTCATTTCTTTCAAATGTTAAACTTACTCGAACGAACTGGAACGTACGTATTTACAAATAATTCAGCACGGTAATCGGAACGCGAAACAAGTGATGTAATTTGTTTTTGTTCGCTCATAAAAGCTGTTCTTTACAAAATGAAACATTGTACGAGAAGGTTGATGATAAGTACAAAGTTAACATGGAGAAAGTTCGTGTATCTTAAAACATTTTCTTTTTCAATTTAATGACCTTTTAACTTTTACAAAGTAAAATACAATTTGATCTTTAAATCAGTTAACTGTTCTTACCATCATTTCTTTAGAATCGAACTTTTGACGCAAATTAACGTTTGTGAGTTGAAATATTAAAGAAAATAGATGTTAAATAATGATAATAGGTATTTCATAAAGAAACTATGTTACGTGAAAAAACCCGGGAATTAATCTTGACTTTTTCAGTAGGTTTCAAAAGTAATGAGTAATGAATAATCACTTATAAAGTTATGTCGAATATTTTTGTGGTGCTTCTGTTATTACTCTGCTATTTTAGTAGTTAATATTTGAAAAATGACAGGTGAATTGAAAAGTCAGTAAAATTTAGAGCCAGAGACTTTAGGCACAGATTAACCAGAAGGGCAACTCGGTCGACTTTTTTCCGCACACGAGGGAGACCACTGAGCTTAAGAACTGAGATAAAAGAAAGCCCAATTTTACTCAAGAAATTAGCGACTACCAAAAAAATTATCTTTTTGTTTTATGTAGATAATTGATTTTTTTCATCCAAAATCTGTAGATAAATTTGAAATTATTCCAACGTGTATGTATAGTCAATTAATTGGTGTGATGCTGTCATCAACGGACACACAAACTACAGACAGTCGTGTGCCCCTCCTAGTTATACCAACGAAGTTCTGTGTTTTTGGATAGTAAGATAATTTTTGCTAAGAAAAAAGAACATTTGATATATGGCTGTTAGTAGCTTGTTGGTGTCACTGTGGCTGCATCCATCCCTTTGAGTTCGATAAAAGCTGGGGTCGACCTATTCGGTGCGTTTTAGACACCCTGTAGCTTAATAGATTATGCTTATGGAATTTTTAAGAACCTTAAAGCTTCAACTACAATATCAGCTATTACAAATAAAATTGTTTCAATCAAAGCTGTGTTATAATTTTCTGAAAATCAGATTGCAGAATCCAGATTTTTAAGAAATTTCAAAATATTTCAAAAATGATGCATTTTAGAGATAGGGAAATGTATTGCAAATTAACATACTTTTACATATACAATTCAAAAACGTGATAAAAAATATAGCATTCCATTTAAAATAAGCGAGTTGATGGCGACTTCCGGTATAACCGGAAATGACTGGAAGTCAATTTTATTTTACTTGAAAAGATTCTTTCGAAGTATCTCTCCTCCGTAAATTTCAAATTTCTATCTAAACATCTTCTTAGAAAACTTTTAATGAACGGTCTACGTGAATAACCCTGTATATTTTATCTATGGCATCTTAACTTTCGTTTGTGAACATAAAGCTTAATAAGATTATGTCTTTATTATCAACGTTAGTTTTTTTTTCTTATTCGATTTTTGTCTGCCAGACCTCAGGAGGCTGTCAATCAAATGGCTCGAACGAATTCTGCCGTTCGCTTTTAGATGAGTCGCCAAAGAGTTTATCCAGTCATTTAGTTCCTCATATACAAAATTTTTAAATATAAATAACAAATAAAGTATATACTGGAGAATACCGAATAAAAAAATAACGACGATAATAAAGATACAATCACAAATGGAATGCAGATGGAAGGAATACTCTAAGATTCCTTAATAAGATTGTTAGGGAGGTATATTATGTAAAATGTTTAAGATTTGACACAATTTTTGCAAACATACATACAGCGTGATTCATAATAAGTGTCCGACCCGTTAACCCCACGTAGTACATGAACAAACAAAGCAAGAAGTTTATATAAATAGGGGGTCTTAGATGCATCATTTTCAAGATAAATTTTTGAAATGTTTGTGATAAATTTGTTTCTTGTAATTTCGTAATTGCGTAACCGTAGTAAATACACTCCTAACGGGTCGGACACCTATTATGAATCACGTTGTATAATATGAATATTTTGCAAAGAGGGAGAGAAATTATCTAGTAATTTTTGGCTACATTTTTTCAGATATTTTTATCTAAGGCAACTTGTGTATGATATTAATTTTAGTTCTTCGATTTCTTGCAGCACTTAATGCAAAGTTTAATAAACTTGCTAGGAAACGCGTACGTTATTCATATTGCCCACTGCAACCATGACCGACTTACTAGCTCTTATTTCTCCTTCTTAATTCCTAGCCTTACGAATTGGAAAACGCAGAAAACAATTCGAAGGAGTTGAAGGATTCCAAACACCATCAAAGGCATGAACGTTCAATCACATATCAAACCATCTTAGTTATCTTCGTTTCTAATACCATTTAATCTTTTCTGTAAGATGAACTTATGGTTCAAAAAAAGTTTCATCAAAGTGTGCCTTGATAAATAAAGATAGATATAATGCGCATGTGTGAGATACCACAGTCGATGACATTTATTCGTTAAAAATTACAATTTAAGTAGCGACATCTTGCAATCGCTTTTTGACCTAACATCGCAGTAGGATTGACAAATTGAAGCTAGTTCGCCACATAATAAGTCATCCCATGCGAGGCGGCCATGCTTGCTGTCAAAGCATATGAGAATTTTAGAAAAATTGTGTGCAAATCGGTTTAGATTGCAGCAGATTCCCCGAGCAGGCTCTGTACAGCTGTTTCAGGCCTAGTTGGGCCTTCATCAGCAGAACCGATTTGCACACAATTTTTCTAAAATTCTCATATGCTTTGACAGCAAGCATGGCCGCCTCGCATGGGATGACTTATTATGTGGCGAACTAGCTTCAATTTGTCAATCCTACTGCGATGTTAGGTCAAAAAGCGATTGCAAGATGTCGCTACTTAAATTGTTTATTACTTTCACATCGCATGGGCGAATAACTCGGACATGTCGGTTTGGTTTGCAATGGATTTCTCGAGCTACGGTTCTGCTGATGAAGGCCCAACTAGGCCTGAAACAGCTGTACAGAGCCTGCTCGGGGAATCTGCTGCAATCTAAACCGATTTGCACACAATTTTGTTAAAAATTACATTTGTCTGTTCTGTCAGATTTAAGTTTTGATTATTCTCTTCTATTCTATTTCAACGATACGGCTTTCACCACAGACAATACAGACTCACCGCGCATATTAGCAAGGCCAGCTCCATTAACATTCACTCACGTGTATGTATGGCCGTTTCAATTCGCCTAAAATTCGGTTCCAGAAAGCATGCCGTGGAGTACTCCCCTCAGCGCTCCCTATTAAAGATACTACAAAACTACTGACAGTAACTTAATGACAACTGCAATTACTTAAAAACTCACAAGAGGCGCTGAGTGGAGTACCGTCAAAATTTTTAAAAGTCGAATTGAGACGGCCATACATAAACGTCAGTGAATGTTAATGTAGCTGGCCATGATATTAGTTGGGTAGTTTCAAGCAACTAAACCAGGTGTCACTACGGTTGCTTGCATATATCACGCAATCATTTAAATTTATAATTAAAGTGGGCGGAATTTTTTATACGGTTGTGCACCTTGCCAATCGACTAGCTGTGTAGATTAGAGGTTACGCAAATATTTTGACGTTTATAGGATTCTCATCGGGTTCAATCGTTTTAATTTAGAGGAAGTGAAACAGTTTTAGTAACAAATACAGCAAATGTTCAAAGTGTTCGCCCCCGGCCATTAATTAAACATTTTGAAGCGTCACTTTGGCAATTCAAACTCAAATTAAGCTGTCAACAATCAGTGTTGCCAATCTAATTCAAAATTCATAACCTACTCTAATTATAAATTTAAATGATCGCGTGATACAATAAGCCAGGGGGCCTATTCTTGACAAGCATATATACGAGTGCAAAAATGCACTTGTCAAGAATAGGCCCCCTGGCTTATTGTATATGCAACCAAATGTAGTGACACCTGGTTTAGTTGCTTGAAACTACCTAGTTGCCAGGGTGCTTTTTAACTAATATACATGGAGGGTCTGTTTTAGTATTGTCTGTGCTTTCACTGATCACCAAAATCGCTGCATGTTAGAAATGTATTTTAGAAACGGTGAAAACTTTGATGAAATGTGGATTATTCAATACGTAACGCAGTTGAAGTTTTCCAAGAACATTTTCCAGTAGTAGGCGATCCACTGTGATAATTTTTGAAAAATGGTACATCGTCTTGTAGACTTAAGTGACCGTCCATTTGAGAGTAATTATTGGCGAGTACCTCTCAACATACTATACTGTACATCGCCAAAAGGACACAGCTCTAAGAGTACTATCAATAGCATCTTGAGAAGTAGTCGCCAATAATTACTTTCAAATGGAGTGGTACCTTTACAGGGAAACGGGAAGTACAGGACGTAGGTAAAACAGGTAGTGGGAGACCAAGAGAGAAAAATGAAGTAAACATTGAATATGTACTAGTAATTGAGGAACAGCCACATAATTCAATATACCATTTACAACAACAAGTGAATTTATCGTACACCACTTAACAACGAATACTAGAATACGTTCTTTATTTGCATTCCTGTCGTCTATAAGCTTTCCACAAACTACTTCCTAATGATCAACCTCGAAGACAACAATTCTGTCGGGGATTTATGGAAAAACTTCATAGCAATGATTCAGTACTAGCACTTCAGCAATGAAGCCTGATTTCACCTGTCCGGATATGTTAACACACAGAATATGAGAATCTGGAGTAGCAAGAATCCTCAATATTATGTTGGAGCACCGCTACATCCACAAAAAATTGGAGTTTGGGCAGCAGAAGGCCGGTAGGACCGATATTTTTTGAAGGTAAATATCCATTTAATTATGTACTTTGCACAAACCTGAATTTTCTGAATTTCAGAACAATCAAACAATAACTGCGTCGGTAGTTCCAACATTCAAAATTTACATTCAGACACACGTACTTTTTTTCATAGTACACTTTGATGAAACTTGGTAATTTATTTCCATCAACGATTGATCTTTTCGTAGGCTTTTGATTCCAGATATTTGTTAATCTACATTGAGAAGAGTTCATAAAATTCATACTTGTCAAAGTCTTTCATTTCTTGTTTTTTTCAAGACCAGCCTCGGTTTGTTTCAAATCTAATACCGTGAGTTCAAAAAGTAATTACATAAGGCTTGGCCATGGAAGGCAAAAGTTATGTCTGCAGTCAAGCTATGTTCTATTGTAAAAACACATGGTATTACATTGTCCTTAAATTCGTATTCATTCTTCTTTGATATTAAATTTAATGACTTCTTTATATTGTCCTCTAACTAAATGTTAAATATTTGTTCTTGCTTTTTAAGAATTCACTTCATTTTTACAAACAATCAATAATATCATAAATAGGATGTTACCACAACAATGTTGATTATAATAGGTTTTTGAGAAGTTTGAGGAAAAGACTAAATGTCAATTAGGACCATTTTGCTATGCGAACAGATCTACCAAAAATCATTAAGCCTTTACAATAATAGGTAGCTGTAAACTTTCATAATCATTTCTTTGTTCACACTGCTTTTGTGCCTTAAAAAATTCAAGGCCAACTACATATCAATATCCTCTTATTAATATCTTCTGTTATTACCAGACTGGAAAGTGTAAAAGGGATGCGGATGCCTCCCGTAATAGCCGCCATAAAAAGCGGGGTATTTTTTTTTTTTTGATTTATCGAAGTGTCTTCTATTCCGAAGGAGTTACAGTAAAAACCGAATTTATTTTCTCGCACGGCAGACACACCAAATGCATGTTCGTAGATGGGACCCGCCCATCCCCTGCATTGAAGTCACGATTCGATTCTTCCGGAGTCTCAATGCGCCCGTCTCGGTTAGTTTATCATCACATACTATCGTGATAATCATGTTTCATTATTGCCGTTTCGTACTTCGACTCTTGCAGGAACGCAATCGAGTCGATGCACTTTTCGAACGCGAATGGTCCGAACAATCTGTAATTAAAACCAATACGAAACATAATTTGTTTTTGTTGGGAAGTTACAATATTACGTTTAAATTAAACCAATTCCGTACGGAATGTTAATTACCGCTTACGGTATCGCCAGTTATTAATGAATTATTATTATATTTCATCCTGCATCGTTGCGATGCCTTATTAAAACGAACATACTTAATTGCTATAATTATGTATTTGTAGGCTTGTGTGTGCACATGTGTAAAAAATCGAGGGGTCTAATAAGCTATAAGTTAATAAAATTGTATATCATTGTATACCAAGACAGAAATAAAAAAAAAGGAAATTTTCATATGCCTAAAAGTTTGTGCAACGTTTAAAACATAAAAACAACAGTTTGTTTATCAACTTAGAAAATGCAATTTCTTAAAATGAAACGAATTCAATAAAATGTTATTTAGATAATAAAATTTAGTTTGTAAAATTGGTAAAAACTCTCAAGTCATATTTTTGAATTCTACTTACATCACTGTTACTACGCCCCCTCGTATATCATACTACCATAATAAATTCAGTATTACACACTTCAGGAACTTATTGAAACCATATTAGTTTCTCGTGATCTCTGGGTAGGGACGGCCTTAACAATAACATTCTTAGATCGACTTGGTCCTGGCCCAAGATAACATGCTGGCTGACAGGATGCATTGTCTTCAAGACCTTATCCATGGCACGTTTTACATAAACATTTGAGGAAAAGAGAAGAATTCGTTACGTGAATAGAAAGCTGCAGATGCCTTATTCCGTTAAGAATTTTATCTAGATCTTCGGATTATGTAATGTTTTTAATGAGGAACATTTAATTTAGACAATTAGATAGCCGTTTAAATAATTGCTGGAGACTGTGAGATAAGAAAATATGTTGGGCATGAAGAAACGTACATAAAATTAAATTCAGTAAAAGCATTGTTAGCAATAACTTTTTACACCAAAAATATTAGTATTTTCTTCATTGTATGACACAATTAATTTTGTTTCCCTGCAGCCGCCTCTGAGTTTTAAAATTAATGTTAATGTCCGACTAGACTGTTTTAATAAAATAATGGATCAGTTTTAAGTCGCGTTAGCATTGAAATAGTGCCCTAGGGCTATATTTTAAAATAATGCAAGTTAGTGCATTATAAATTTTCAAGGCACTCTATTATGGAAAATAACAATATAAATTGTAAGTAATCTTTATTACCACAACCATTTTTGAAAACGGAAATACTCTATCTCGCACAGCTTTTTTTTTGTTTTTTGGGGTACAAGGGCTTCCGCTGCCCTTGCAGCCTTCAGCAATACTTTTGCCATTTTCATTAACTGAATGACAGCACTTAAACGAAAAGTCACAAAATTGACAAACAAGATATAGGGTGGCACATTAGTGAGACAAAGTTAATTATCACCCTTGCCGGACGTAAAATGCAAAAAAGCTTCATACAAAAGTTATACGGCCTTAAAAAGTCCATATTATAAAATTTTTTCAACGATACAAGGCGTTCCATAAATGAGTGATTCTACCGTTGCAATTTTTTTTTAATGGAATAACCCGTATATTTTCCTATTTTTAAATTCCACGTCAAATAAGGTTTCCAATAAACAAAAGAAATTTGACCCTTGATTCAGAATTACCAACTTATACACGAAAATCTATAAATTTTGAAAATATTACTTCACAACATAAAAGATCACAGTAGCCGTAATATTACTTCTAGGAAATTAAAATTTGCAGTTGTATAGTATAAAAGTACCTCTACGTTAGCGTGAACACAGAGTCTGAATATTCTACACAGGGTGTGTTTCCCAGGCGAACAAATTTGATGATTTTCAAGGACTTCTTTCTTTGAATTTTCAAATGGATCACCCGGTATTTTTTTACTGAAACAGATTTATTTTTAGGCTCTAATTTATTATGTACGTAAAATCATTATTTACGATGATATAGACCATTAAGGCCCGATTTTACAGTCGTCGGATAAGCATTATTATTGGTATAACGTGACGTAGGTGTGACGTAGATATGGAGGAACATTAAAGGATATTTGGCGAACAGTTATTCCGTTCTTATTCCACGATTGTAAAACTGGGCCTAATTAAATTAAATCAAATTCTGCTGAACAAAAATTTTAATATTATTTGATGTTTGTGGATTTCTTTTCGATATTCGATTTCTTTCCGGGGTCTGAGATTTAGGAAAATTTTGGCAGTGAATTTGAATACAGGAATGAATAAAATTCTTGTGCAGGGTTAGTTACCAAGGCTTTGTGTACAAACTACAAACTATCAATGACGTAAATGAAACAAAACAAAACAAAACAAAACAAAACAAAACATAACATAACAAATACTAGAAATGCAGAAAAAACAAAAAAAATATATCAACAGTGACATTGAATATACGAATTAATAAAATTAGTCGATAGGATCAGTTATGGTAAAGGTTTTTTCTAAACAAACCATCAATGACGAACAAGAAAGAACTATTATAACGTAATGAATAACACAAGCTGGAAAAGCAAACGGGTAACACAAATGAAAATAAAATAAATATCAATAACCACGTCCTCTACGGGGTCAGTTAGTAACATAAATCAAACCATTAGAAAATGTCATAACATATTGAATAATAGAAAGGAAAAAGAAAACAATAACCAAAATAAAACGAAGTGAATATCAACACAAAAATTACGATTATCTACAAATAGATATCCTATGCGCTTTGAATGAACAAAGGAAAACAAGAATAAATTATTGCACGCTATTAGAAAACATGTTCGAAATGGCCATCAAATTGCTCAATACACCTTCTTACACGTCTTTCAAACGAGTGGCTTACATTTCTAAGAACATTTATATCGATATTTTGAAAGGCTTCTCCGATTCATATTCTCTTTGGTAATTGGAGGTATGCTATAAACGAGTTATTTCATATAACCCCAAAGAAAAGAAACCATTTTTTTAAATCGGGTGATCGAGGAGGCCAGCTTATTGGTCCACCTCTACCAATCCATCTTTGTTTGCTGAATTATGGACTGGTGCTCCGTCATGTAAAAACCACATTTGTTGGCGCACATCTTCTAATAAAATACGAAAATCGTTCATTAAAAAATGAAGATAAGCTTCTCCATTTAAATGACCTTCAAAAAAATGCGGTCCAGTGAATGATTACCTCCCCATACATTTAATGACCAACAGTTTTGACTTTTTGTTTTAGTAAGGAAAGGATTTTGTGTGGCATAATATTGAAAGTTATGACGATTGACATTGCCATTTTTATGAAACGTAGCTTAATCTGTGAAGAGCACAAATTCGAAGTTTCTTTGCAATCGTATTTGATCCTGCGCCCAATTACAAAAGGTCAAACGATAATCATAATCAGTCGAATTGAACTCTTGTACTAGTTGAATATGGTGCGGATGAAATCGATGTTTCTCCAAAATTCTTTGCACAAATCTTCTATTAATTTCTAACTGTCTTGAAATTATTCTTGAACTCCCATCAGGATCTTCAGCCACAGTCCAAAGAACTTCAAGTTCGTTTTCTTCATTCAAAACCGTTTAGGTTCATTGATTTTTTTAGACACAGACCCAGTTTCGTTAAACCGTTCCATTAAGTTTTCGAAAGTTGTTTTATTTGGTTGTCTTCTATCCGGATATCTTTCTTGATAAATTCCTTGGGCAAGTAAAATAATTTCTGTCACTTGCGCCTAATACGTAAATCATATTGATCATTTTTTTTTAGAGAAATTCATTTTCGACGTTAAATACAGCCAAAAATTTTCCATTAACTTCAAAATTATTGACGGTTACCGTGAAATATGTTTGTTTTTTTCACGCCGCCTATAAAATTTCACTTAATCTAATTAATCTAAATCGGATAATTTATTTAAAACAAAAACTGTATATCATAATGATTAATAACATTAATAATGATTTTACGTACATAATATAATAAGCCTATGAAAAAATAAATCAGTTTCAGCAAAAAAATACAGGTGTTCCATTTGAAAATTCAAAGAAAAAGTCCTTGAAAATCATCAAATTTGTTCGCCTAGAAAAAGCACCCTATGTACAATATTCAGACTCTGCGTTCACGGTAACGTAGATGTACTTTTGTACTATACAACTGCCAAATTTTAATTTCCTAGAAGTAATATTACGGCTACTGTGATCATTTATGTTGTAACGTAATATTTTCAAAATTGATATATTTTCATGTATAAGTTGGTAATTCTGCATCAAAGGTCAAATTTCTTTTGTTTATTGGAAACCTTATTTGACGTGGAATTTAAAAATAGAAAAATATACAGGCTGCTCCATTAAAGAAAATTACAACGGTAGAGTTACTCGTTTATGGAACGTCCTGTATCATAATTTTATAATATGGACTTTTTAAGGCCGTGTAACTTTTGTATTAAGTTTTTTTTTGCATTTTAAGTCTGGCAAGGGTGATAAGTAACTTTGTCACACTAATGTGCCACCCTGTATGTTGCTTAGATACGGCATTTAAAAAAAATCGGACGTTAAAATTATACGCCCTCAGTCGGCATGTACACCCCTCGGTCCGAAGACCCTCGGATTGTACACTGCTATCTCGGACATTATGAATCTTATAACGCCCTTGATACCTTAATTTCGTGAAAACTTGCCCCGCTCTCCCCTATTAAGGATTGGGATACCGGTTGGAACACATTTTGCCTAATATTTTATTATAATTGCGTAAGGCGAAAATAGCCAAAACTGATAGCCATACATAATGTATAATATAAATTCTGCATAAGTTTCAATTTACAAAAAGAGATAATATAGTATTGAGGAAGTATGGAGACGAATGAAGATAACCTCCTCCATTACAAATATCTTTAAAATACGATCCTCCGTTATGGGATGACAGCAAAAAAATTTAAAAATAACAACTATTCAAAACCTAAGACATAAGTTAGTATTAAACTGAAGAATCCAACGTAAAACTCATGATGGTATATAGACTGCATGACTTATAAAATCGAGGACTCGTTGCGCTTAACTCAATAAAGCGAAAGAAGTCAAGAAAAATTATTTTTCATTTCGAATTATTAAAAATATCCTGTCCTATGGTCTCCTTTTTGCCTTATTACAGCAAATGATGCATAATTAAATATATTAGATTAAAAATAATTCATATTGACATAAATGGATAAAAGTTGAGCTTCAGGTCATATATCTTTCGTATACAGGGTGTCCCGTGACGTAATGTCACCACTTCACCTACGTGGTAATCAATTTAAACTAAGTAAAAAACTCTAATAAAGTTTTGTTCTAAAGTAAACCGTTTCAAAAATACTGGGTGTATAATGTTTAATTTTTTATTTTTTAAAATTTTAAAGTTCATCTAATCTTTTATCTGTTCACCTAATAATCAATTCAGTCTAAAAAGAAAAAAACTTTATCTCAAAAGGTGTTCAAAATTACCCCCGTTGTTTGCCAAACACATTCTAGCGCGCTTCAAAAGATTTCTAGTTGAGATCTAGAACTCCGACAGTACATTTTGGAGGCCGGATAATTAATTAAAAATAACAATGACATGTTACAAAAGGCAACAAGATATCTTTTGGAGCACGCTAGAATGTATTTAGCAAACAACGGGGGTGATTTTCAACACCTTTTGAGATAAAGTTTTTTTCTTTTTAGTTTGAATTGATTATTAGGTGAACGGATAAATAATTGGATGAACTTTAAAATTTAAAAAAATTAAAAATTAAACATTAAACACCCAGTATTTTTGAAACGGTTTACTTTAGAACTGTTATGTTTTATTCTTGTTAAAACTAATGTTATAAAAATGTATTGTATCAAAAACAACTGCTATTATCAAACATTCTTCTTATCAACGAAAACAGATTCTAAGCGGTCTGTGATTGTACCGTCCTAGATTATTTTATTAATAGACATATCATTCCTCCTCTCTTAAATGTTCAAGTTCCGGGAACATATCGGACTGGTGGACGCCGATAGCGACGTGAACGTCTTATAGTCTGTTCTGATGAGTCTGATGACGAACTAGGAGGTTCAGTTACAACTGTGGGAATGGCTTCAGTGGTTTCTTGTTGTAATGCATAACTGCTGCTGTCGGTATCAAATTTCTTCGGTTGTTTAACCACGGATGCTTCTCGTAGAATGGTAGCAAGATTGTAAGAATCCTCGTCGTTGTTCTCCGAGTTAGGGACAGTACCGTCATTTGTGCCTCTGCGCAACTGATTTTGATGTCGTCGATGTGTTCCGTTTCTGGCGGTGCTGACGAGGTACATCATCTTACCAATTTTTTGAATGATGCGACCTTTAACCCATATATGTGAATTGTTTGTATACAGTTTCACATAAATCGGATCATTGATTTTAAATTTTGTGGTCCAAATACCAGGCAAGGGTTTGTAGTCAGGTGCTTCCAGCATGATTGAAAGTTTTGTACGGTAACTACGACCATGCAGAAGCTCTGCAGGTGACTTACCAGTTTGTGGATTTGGTGTCGTGCGATAAGTATACAGTAGTTTTTCATATGCTGCTTTCTTTGTAGTATTTCCTCCCCACATATTTTTCTTCATTGCCGTTTTAAATGTCCTGACAAAACGTTCAGCTTCGCCGTTTGAAGCAGGGTGAAAAGGTGCAGTTGTGATATGTGTGATGCTATTCGTTTCGCAAAATTTCTTGAATGTTTTCGAACACGCGGAATCGGAAATTGTTCAATTTCCAGTTGTGGATTAACTGTTATTTTATAATCTCCACAGATTCGAACTTTTCCATTTGTTTTTGGTACCACTACAATAGGTGCGGCCCATTCGCTAAATCATACAGGTGTAATGATGCCGGCAGCTTCGAGTCGTTGGAGCTCTTCTTTAACTTTATCTTTAAGTGCGAATGGAATTGGTCTCGTCTTGAAGAATTTTGGCACTGCGTTTGATTTTAGACGAAATGAAGCTTTGAATGAGTTGCATTGGCCCAATTCTTCTTTGAAAAGTTGTGAATGCTGCTTGCAAAGTTCATTGATGACCATTGCGTTAACTGAAGATTCTGGAGATACTACAGATGTAGATGATACGTGGTGTACAAGTTCCAGTGCATTAATTAATTCGGGATCATGCGTGTCTCGTTGCGAAATGCTGTAACCAAAAGCTCTGAACCAATCAAGACCAAAAATATTCACTGTATCGTGTGAATCTACTACAAAGATTCGAAGTTTCCGGAGTTTTGACCCAATCTGTGCGTTGCATATAAAATATCCTTTGATTGGAATGTTTGAGTTGCAATAACCTTTAATTTGAGTGCTTGCAGGTTTGAGCGGTGGAGAACCAATTGCTTCAAAGCCAGTAAGTCCAATTATAGATGCAGATGCTCCGGTATCCATTAGAAACTTGAGTTTGACACCATTGACTGTTGGAAATACGTTGTAAGCTGGTCCCGTATCCTCGATTGACATTCGTTCATTTATCGGCAATTCATGAATATGTTTTACCTGGTGCGATGTTCGAGATGATTTGAAATTCTTGCTTGTATTCTTCAACTCATGTGTTTTTCCGTCGAAATTTTTCGTTTTATTGGCATTAGACATGCAAACGGATGCGATGTGTCCACGTTTGTTGCATTTGTTGCAAGTAGCATTACGAAATCGACATTCGGAACGCTTGTGTTGGTAATTGCAGTGCGGACATGAAGGCAATTTTGAAATATAGGGTTGCTGTGTTCTGGCTCCTTTGTTGTTCGATCGAGATGAGTCTGAGGTGAGATTAGGATTTTTACGACTTTTACGACAAGAATATCGCTTGACATCTGATTTACTTCAACTTGGGTATTGTCTCCTACAATCGTCTGATTTGCAGCGAGAGTAGTTTCAAAAATTTGTGCTTGACGTAGAACAGTTTCTAATGTAGGAGATTCCGTTTGTAATGCGGCAGTTCGGACTTGAGGATGAGGAGTATGTAAAATAATCATGTCGCGAATTTGTTCGTCAATCAGTTCATTTTGACATTGTGAACAATTAAATTGACATTCACGAGCTAGACCTCGAAGTTCGGCGACCCATTCTGCATAGGACTGGTCCTTTGACATTAGCGTCTTGCGAAATTTGACTCGAGCGGTCATTGGATGCGTTTTTTCTTTAAAATGTTCGGTTAGAGCTGCAGTAAGTACAGTAAAGGTTTATTTGCTGATGTCAGATGAGCCAAATAATTTTTGTAAAAGTATAAAAGTTTCGTCGCCGACCCATGATAAAAAATATGCTCGTCTGCTTTCTTCTGATAACACATGATGAGCTTCGAAATGCTGCATGAGTCTTGAGTAATATGTTCGCCAATCTTCTTTAGGATTAAATGTTTGAAAAGTGGGTACATTCAACGACGTTTGTATGAAAATAGAGTCACCTCCTTCTAAATTGGAGTTTTGCCTTCCTGTGAGCATTTGGATTAATTCGCGATGCTGTTGATCACGTTGTGCCCGTTCTTCTCTCATTGCTGCAAGTAGTGCTTTTACTAAATCATCCGTAGCCATTCTTATTAAAAATTAGTTTTTAGATCGAAATTCCTTACGAGACTGCGCCAAAAATGTTATGTTTTATTCTTGTTAAAACTAATGTTACAAAAATGTATTGTATCAAAAACAACTACTATTATCAAACATTCTTCTTATCAACGAAAACAGATTCTAAGCGGTCTGTGATTGTACCGTCCTAGATTATTTTATTAATAGACATATCAAGAACAAAACTTTATTAGAGTTTTTTACTTAGTTTGAATTGATTATCACGTAGGTGAAGTGGTGACATTACGTCGCGGGACACCCTGTATAATTTTAATAAATAAATAATTCAAAAAACATTTTCCCCTCTCTTAAAAAAAACTGGATTCAATGGAAAAGTAATATTTTATTTTTTCTTACATGATTATGTAGAAAGTTATTTTTCAAATTGTGTTTCTGCTACCTTGATAAATCAGTGAAGACAATCTAGGACATTTAAGCCTTTTTCTCCACGACTTTATGGTTGTTAAAAGAAGCCAAGGGAAAACAGACAATGGCCAAGTCTATTTAAGCCTACTTTTTTATATTATTTTTTATTCGAACTAATTTTCAATCCGGTAAAGTTTTCAATAATTTCTGGTTTTGTGTTACCACAAATGGTATGTGAGATTACGTTAATCAATCGATAAAGTGAATGAAAGGTAGGAATCAATAGAAAGACCACCAACATTACCAACTTGACATACATGTGTTATAGGGGATTTGTTATTAAAAACCACATAAAGTAAAATTTAGAAAATTTAGTTTCTTAAGTTACTTACTCTTGTTGTGACGAATATCTGACATTCAAAATGAATAATAGAATGAAATCCTATCCTCAAGCACGATTTTTTTCTGCATAACTAATAGCCTGGGAAGCTCCAGAGGCCGCAAGCTTGACTAAACGAATCCTGCATACCGGTCTGGGTTGTAAAAATAGCCCGGCAATTCTTAAGAAGAATGCGAATAGCGCCAGACAAAAAATGACCCACTGGCCATCCGCGAGCGGCATTCCTCCTAAATTGTTTGGATAAAGTTGCAAAGCAATCCCAGTTCCTCCTTTACTTTTTGTTGGGCAACTCGCTTAATCGAAAATCTAATTTCTGCGAAGCAATGCAAGGCAATAACGCAGAAAGTGAACATGGTAATATCGCTTCTTGCGAAACTCCACCTGCTGCCAATGCTCGCTTGCATAATGGTCCTTGAATGCAAATGTTGTTTCTCGATCGAAAGAGGTGTCGAATTTATTCGTTTGTTGTTATTATTAATTGTATTAACCCAAATATAAATCATTAAAGGAGAAATAATGGAATTATAAGATTAATCCGTTGTGCAACGCGTTACATATTCTCGAAATGATTTCAACTTAATCTGCGGGCGCATTTAATTCGGCAATTTTCTGCTTATTCACGTTCACTTTTCGAAAACGCAGCGGTTTTCAAATCAATTACAGCAAATTATTTCAGTTTAAGGCGATTAGCGAAAAGGAGTTGCGCAAGATGGAAGCCATCGAAAAGAAAGCGCGTTTCTGTCGCAATATCGCGACTTGTCGGAACACATGCACAAAATTTATACTTATTCTTAAGTGGGTTGCATGAACTAATTATGTACGGATGTTATCGTCCTTCCCAATTCACAACACCCAACTATTTGCGTGGTCTTGCCTGCACAGTGAGGGACATCCCACGCAAAGAACAAACCTAGCGTTCACTACTTAGGCACTCGACTCGTTGTTGGTCGTTAGTTGTTCAACACTCACAGCTTCCGGGATGGCGCCTTGTCACTTAAATACGTGGGTGAAATTTTATTCTCCCCTAACAAAGAACACCTCCGTTCCCGATGTCTTTCAGGCGAGATTAGAAGCAAATTAATTTCAATATTAAACCTCTAGTCGGTGGAAAAGAAAACAACTTCCTGTGCACCCTTTGAAATAGACCATCTGGTCAATAATATATTACATAAAATATATTCTACTTATTACTATTCACTCAATCACCCAACAACTAAAAAACTATAAGGATATCCATAATTAAAGCTGGTTCTTGTTCGATGAAAATTATATCACAAACTCTTTTAAACGGACACTAAATGGCGCACAAACACTTTACGTTTCGCTATCGTTTGACAGCTTCTTCCGAAGAAACTGTCAAGCGTTTGGCAGCTTCTTCGGAAGAAGTTGTCAAACGATAGCGAAACGTAAAATGTTTGTGCGCCATTTAGTGTCCGTTTAAAAGAGTTTGTGATATAATTTCGAGTTTCAAATTGAGTACGTGTTAAAGGAATCATCTACATCGAAGAGTTGCCAATTTGGAATCCCACAATTTAGGGATCTAAGATATGAGCAACTTACTGCACAGGTCATAATGATATTAAATAACGAACGCATTACACCTATCAAATTATGAAACTATCTTTTATATTGTAAATAGTGCTAAACATACGGTATTATTAATAGAAATAAGTGAGTTTATAAGAAGAAAGACAACTTGTCTTACCTCGATTTGTCGATTTTATAGATCTCTTCCTGTTATCGATAATTGAAACCTTACGAATTCGAACAGGATACTTGATTATTAATTTTGTTTTCTGCTCTAATTGATAATATGACTTGCTCCTATTTAACGTCGTTCACATCCTTACGCCGAGGCTTTTTGTGAATTTATGTATCTCCGGCTAGTAACGTTACTTCGTTATAATAATTGTCATATGGCGATTCTATTAATAGCCCGCCGAAGGTGTAATAAACTTACTCTCAGGTTGTCAGACCGGACATGCTGATGCACTCGACCTTATATGGCGTCTCCGATGTGAGTTCTCTTTCAACTCAAAAACTATAAAGTTCAGGATACATTTATTTAAACCGCTTCCAAACGAATTGTATTTCGTACTCTTTTATTATTAACACCGTTAGACGGTGGATAGATGTTTAAGACAAGCTTCATTGTCAATACTTGTATGATATATGATCATAAATCATGTTGAAACTATTGAGCAAACTAACTGTTTAACATTTTATGTGTCTTAATTACATGCATCGGTTGGAATACAATCAGAAACATTTCTGAGAAAAATTATACTACAGTTACCAATATAAATACTATGATTTTGATGATGTGAAATTGAAATATGTAAATACCTATGAATTAGTGTTTCATGGGGTACAGTGTCACAGTAAATTTTATTTACAACTGATATCTCTAAGTAAATCGTTTAATTTATACATATAAAGTAACATTTCATACTTACTATCAAATTAAATGTTGCATCTTGGTACCGCCAACACAATAGAATGGCACATTTATATAATAGTCGCATCACCTAAGAACTTCCCGAGAATTCTCGAAGATTTGACACTACTAGTTTTTAGCAAAGTACTCATTTTTTAATGTTAGCTTAGCAAGTAAGTCATTATTTTATTTACTTACAATATTAATATTTTTATTTTTTAATTCGAAGATAATAAATTATGATACGGATCCGAATTTCCTTAACCTTATTTCTAACCGATCCCACAATGCGCATTTTTAAACTCAAGAAGCACAGGTTGCGTAGAAAACAATAAAAGCAACTACTTTCACTTTTAAAGTAGTGTAAACAACAATAAAAATATTAACCTTTACCCGCACCTATGATCGTGAATCACAGCAACCATTATTTCACGATCACAATACGCCGACTTACTTGCACATAAATTAGAGGGTAGGTGATTAGAAATATTTCCATAAAAGATAAAATTCTCTCTCACGACAGACGGTTTATGTTTAAAGGCGAAATTAAGAAGCAAATGAAATTATTCTGACTTCTTAACGATCAACGAGAAACCGCCTGTGACCGTTTCGACGAAGGCAGGGGTCAAAAATAGTTGAAGAGGCCTTCGTCGGTTAACTAACAAACAAACAGGTGGGACACACTTGTTCTCAGAGCCTAGAAAGCGTCTTAGGTTTATTATGTTCACGTGCTTGATAAGATCTCGCGCAGAAATTTAAAAATTCCCACAAACCGAAGGATAAATTATAAAACAGGGGCAGGCGCATGTGTGTTTACAAGAATGGCGAAGAGGAATTTAATAATAATTAAATGCCATTATAAAAACAGAGTTTTCGCCGATAATTAGCGCTTTAACTGGAATTAACCGTAAATTCGAAATGAAAACACAAGGAAGCGGTGCATAAACACATAGATATCAGAAAGTAGCACAGCAGTTTAATAGCTTTATTGGACCTAATATGAAGTCGATTTTAATTAATAATACATTTTTAAATTTCTTTCACTCAAATACACATTTAGATAAAATGTAATTGGTTGTTAGCAATAATATTACTATTTTAACCTACTCATTATTGAAATGATTTCCAATTTTTGAAAAATGGAGAAAAAAGATAAGTTTGTAAATATGAACTAATTTTTCCTGAAAGATTCTCTTTATGCGTAACAGCTTTATTTATTTAAATCTACAATCACCTTGTCTTTGTGTTTATTTAAGGTATTTTTACAAATCACATACCGTCTGTTTGATTATAAAGGCCCCAAGCTACAACTCATTTATTTTTGCTTAAACACCCAGTAAAGTGTATATATTCTTAAATGGGACGTTGTTTCCTAGAGAATGAAGTAAAACAATATTTTTTTGGCTACACTGTATAGGAGTCATGACGTCATCGACATTTTTTTTAAATGGCACGATGAAAATTTTTTTGCGAAATACAATAGAACATCCTTTTCTCTTTTCAACCACATAAAATTTTTATATCCTTACATAAGAAAATGTTCGAGAAAACTGAAAAAACTACCTACATAACTTACCATTTAACATTTAAGGCACGCTATTATTTCTAGCATGCTATGAGTAATTTTACTGAAATTTGTCATACTTTATCTAATTTGGTAAACAATTTCTAAAATACCGGCACTGTCAAACTGACTTATAATTAGTTTGAAACGGTGAGAAATGAATAACATTAATGAAGAAGCCGATATGCTAGAGGTTTACTACGAATGTAGAAAAAACAGTGTCAGTTTGACAGTGCCGGTATTTTAGAAATTGTTTACCAAATTAGATAAAGTATGACAAATTTCAGTAAAATTACTCATAGCATGCTAGAAATATTAGCGTGCCTTAAATGTTAAATGGTAAGTTATGTAGGTAGTTTTTTCAGTTTTCTCGAACATTTTCTCATGTAAGGATATAAAAATTTTATGTGGTTGAAAAGAGAAAAGGATGTTCTATTGTATTTCGCAAAAAAATTTTCATCGTGCCATTTAAAAAAAATGTCGATGACGTCATGACTCCTATACAGTGTAGCCAAAAAAATATTGTTTTACTTCGTTCTCTAGAAAACAACGTCCCATTTAAGAATATATACACTTTACTGGGTGTTTAAGCAAAAATAAATGAGTTATAGCTTGGGGCCTTTATAATCAAACAGACGGTATAAGAAAAATTGATCAAAGAAAGGAGAAACTAAGGATATATGTATGTAATTAAAGGATTTGTTTTACATTTTTTATAATATTCTTTGAATACTAAAGGCTTTAATCACTACATTTTATGTTCCTCTGCGGAGCTATTCACGCAAACCGTTCATTAAAAGTTTTCAAGGAAGAAGTTGAGACAGAAATTGGAAGTTTACGGAGTAGAGATATTTTAAAAGGAGCTTTCCAAATAAAATTAAAAAACACTTCCGGTTATACCGGATGTCCATCAATTGTGCCAATAATGCGAAAAAATAGTGTACGCAAGTTCGTTAGAAAAGTGTTCTATAAACTCGTATGGCTTTTTTAAGTTAGTCGCTCGATAGGCTTGTTCGTACTCAAACAACCCATACTCGTTTAGTAAAACTAAACTTATTGGTAATATAATATAATACACTTAGTGATGTAAAGATGTATTATACGCATTTTGTACAAGGTTCAAAATGCAAATAATACGCGATTTCAAACGATTTTAAAACGCGTACTTTAATACAACATTACATCACTAGATGTACCAAGTTATTTACTACTACTATTGGCTAATAAAGTTATACATATGGCTCCAGAAATGAGGTTAGCAATGGTGCCGACTTACTTTGAATCAGGCTGTATAGTTCTCTATAAACTTATGAAAATTAAAACTACTTACTGAAGGTGAAACATAAGAAACTTTTTTATTAAAATAAGCAAATTTGAAGTTTTGTACTTTTTGGTCAATAAAAAAGAAGCTTTTATTACTTAAATACCTAAAGCAGTTCATCCCTTGGTAACATAAAATTAACAATATCGGCATACATTTAGGCTTTCTTGCTGCATACGCACATGCATATTTTGCTACATTTTTAGTGCAGTTTCTATTAAAATATGAGACAAAAGGCCAATAAATACAATAAAAGTAATGGGATTATCTGATGTACATAGATTAAAAACAATAAGTCAGCATTTTCGTAATAACTGCGATCGCTAATATCCGGAGTAATAAAATTTCCGGAATTAGAAGCGACTACTTAACAAAAAGATCTCAGAAAAAGAAAAATATAAACTGAACAAACAAGATTGAATAGACTTGATCATTTGATGTGAATGAACTTTTACAGATTAATGAAAATGATAATTGAGTTAAGAATAGAAACGAAATAGACGGGAGCAAGATCTAAAAAGAAGAAGAAATTAAAGGAAAATGATAGAAGGAATTAAAGCAAAAATTACAAAATGAATGAAAGAAAAAAACAACGGTAGGAATTTAAAAATGGAAGACTTCGATTCAGATAGGCCAAATAAAACTAAAACTTTTCACTCAAGAGATACGACAAGGGGAAAGAAGAAGAAATTATTGATGTTAACATGAAATTTATTTTCGAAATACAGTAAGTACAGATTAAAAATACGAAATTTTTAATTCAAGGAATTATGAGAGATAAAAATCGAAATAAAATAGCGACCATCACGAGGTCAAATGAATTTATAATTGGAATAGGCCCTGATTGTTGCAACATAGTTCGTATGTTTGAGTAATTTATATAATTTTAAAATGTTTGACTTGAAATATGAAATCTCTCGTACCAAAAATGTTAACAAATAAGAAAATGACAAACGAAGGCATTCTATAGTAGTCGCGAGCAAAGAAAGTTGGTTGTCAATGTCCTCCAAAAATTGATGTAATGTAATCGTTTCAACTTAAAAAGATCTTCCTATCGGATATATTAGATTTTAATCAATTTGATTTAAATAAAAAAAATCTTGATTTTTTAAATAAGAACAAAATTTAATTAATAAATTTTTAAAAATAAAAATGGCTTTATTAAAACAGTGATTTGAAATATGATTTTAATCAAATTATTTAAATCAGATCAACCTTGCTTAAAATATATTTTAATTTTAGAAAGTCGAACCAGTCTTGTTTATTTAACGAATTTTTTAAAATTTTTATTTTTTTTACAATTTTATAATTTTTTTTTTCTCGATTGTCTTTTAAGCTGTTGACATTACTCTGCATTTTTGCCTTACATTGTTTAATGTACACTAAAAGAAATATTTAAACAACACAATGAAGTAAATGCACTTAATACAAGAAATCAAGACCGTCTGATTGGCTCCTCATACACGATTAACCAGAGGGCAAACAGGCGTCACTTATCATGCAATAAGATTTTTCAGTGCTTTGAGGCCTGAAATAAAAAGCTTAAGTGAACAACTTTTCAAGACTACGATCAAACGTCACTTTATATCCAAAGCATTTTATACTTTTTGTATTCTTACCGGCTTAATAAATACGTAATTGTAATAAATACATAATTGTAGATTGATATTTGATTTTGTGAAATTGTAGATTGATTTTTCATTTCTTTTTTTGTAATTTTTTTCTGTAACTTGAATGGTGTATTTATTCTATGTTCTTATCCTAACACGATTAAAAAATTATTAATATCATTATTTTACGTCGAAAGTTGCACAATTGTCAAATGTCTTAAAATATATCTTAATTTTAGAAAGTCGACCCAGTTTTGTTTATTTAATGAGAATTTTTTTAGTTTTATGTTATTGTTTTTTAATTTATAAATTTTCTTTATTTATTTGTCGATCGTCTTTGTTTTGTTTTACGTCAAAAATTGCAGAGTTATCAAATGTCTTAAAATAACAGGGTGTCTTACAAAAAACAACCCACGCCATAACTTCTTTATTTATGGACTAATTTTAAAAAACAAAGAGGCAAATGAATTGAGACTAAAAACACTATAAAGTGTAGTTAGTTAATTTTCTTTTTAATTACCCTCATGGTCAAACGACTGGCAACTTTTATGGCTCTGTATATTTTTCATTATTGTATCTACTAGAGCTGCTTTTTCTAAATTCAATAATGTGCAACACTTTTAAGTTTTGACCAGCAAATATTGCAGAAAACATTAATGAAAGAATTGAGTGTGCAATGTAAGTTGTTACGCGAAAAAAATTCACATAATTTCTTTCTAAACCTTGTACTTTCTGAGGAATGCAGGGATGAAGTTTGTGTTTTTTCAAAACACTCTGCACATTAACTTTTGATATTCCAGTCAAACTACCAATTTCGATTATTAAAAACACCATAATGTGTGTTTAGTTTAATTGTTTTTTAATTATCTTCATAGTCAAACGACTGTCAACTTTATTTTTCAAGTGTCATAATTTTACATTTTTATTTGATGTATGCCATGGTTAAAGGGACTTTCGGACCAGTTCGGTGGCCTGCACGTTCCCCCGATCTTACGCCACTAGATTTTTGGTTGTGGAGTTTTCTTCACGATCGCGTTTATTTAGCACGTCCTGAAAATGAAGAAATATTGAGGGATAGAATTATTAACACTTGTCGTGTAATACCTCTTGACACTTTATTGCGCGTGACTTAAGGACTAACTAAAAGATGTCAGCTTTAGGTTGAAGCAGGTGGTCATGAATCTGAGCTACTTTTGTACATTTTTGTTACACTAATCTTTCTATTCTTATGTCGCTATTTAGATTTTGGAATCAATATTTTCACATTGCAGTTGTTTTTCGAAGCATACTTGAGAATTTTACGTCAACACCACTCTTTTAAATTTAGATTTTCAATTTTTTTCACATAGCAACTTACATTTGCACACTTAATTCTTTCATTAATGTTTGCTGCAATATTTGCTGGTCAAAGCTTAAAAGTGTTACACATTATTGAATTTAGAAAAAGTAGCTCTACCAGATACTATAATAAAAAATATACAAATCCATTTAAAAAATAAAAGTTGACAGTCGTTCGACCATGAAGGTAATTAAAAAAACAGATTAACTAACCACACTTTATAGTATTTTTAGTCTAATTTCATTTGCCTCTTTGTTTTTTAAAATTAGTCCATAAATAAAGGAGTTATGGCTCGGGGCGTTTCTTGTAAAATACCCTGTATATCTTAATTTTAAAAATTTGGACCCAGTTTTGTTTATTTAATGAAAATTTCATGATTTTTTTAAAAATCATGATTTTCTAAAATAAAAATCGCTTGATTAATATCAATTATTTTAAATATTATTTTAATCAAATGATTTAAATCAGCTCGAACCTGTTAAGGAATAATATTGACTATCAATTATTTTTTTACTTGTAACTGTACACAGTCAAAACCACTTGCAAAGTACAAACCTAATCTTAAAAGTCAGGCCCGCCGCTGTCTGATGTGCAGATTGTGCAACGCACAAGAGCGCTTAATAAGAGGACGCAAAATTGTCTGTAATTATTTAAATAGATATAACTAAAAATTAATTGCGATAGATATAACTAAAAGTAATTATTTATAAGCACTTTGTTTGTAATTGTAAGCTTTATTTCAGCAGAATTAATTCTTATCAAAGCACTACAGAGAAGTAAGTATGTATGGGGTAACTGACAATTGTTTCGCACAAAAAAAGAAACAGGAAGAGAAGCGATAACCCAGCGTATGGAAAAAATGTTTAAAAAAAATTCGATGTTCTTTAGTTGCCTAGAAATAATCAAAAATTATAGCCAAAACGACGATTCGTTCCTGGTTAAGAAAGGGCAGCAGATAAACGCAATGCAGTTATAAAATTGTTTTATAGTTTTTTGATTGTTACCACTTGGACCTTAACTTAACCTTTAAACGGAATTATTGTGATCAGCAGAAATACGAGCTCCAAAATATTGACAAATGCCTGCGAATTATCGGAAGAAAATTGTATAAAATAAGGTCAACAACCGCTTCACTTGAATACCTGCTTTGACAAATAAATCACTATAACACGAAAATAATTCAAATTTCCGTGATAAAAATTCCTAATATTTTTCTTTAATTTTAATTTAAATTGTGTTGCAAATACTCTACACACACTGGCGTAAGATACTTTTTGGTTACATTTTTCATTAATTACAAACTATACCTTAGAATTTTTTAAAACATTTTTCGCGTAATCTGTGACATCTACTCCTTTTTTTTGGCGCACCAATCGTCAGTCACCCTGTATGTACAGTGTGTTGATTCAATTTTCAGGGAGGGAAATAACATTTACAATTAAATGTTTTGCAAGTACTGGCTCTCCTGTATATTTTGAGTAAAATGGTAAAGGCATATTTGTTCAGAATTTTAAAATGCATTATTCAAGGGCGCCAAAATGTTTTGCACAAGGGCGCTCGACACACATCAAATTTAATTATATCTTTTAATTGATTTCTTGGTATACATTTAAACAATTGTATAGGGGTAGGTTTTTCAATCACTTTACCCTTCAGTTTATTGCTCTATTATTTATTGTTACAATGGGGATAAAGGGAAAGTTAAAGTTAATGTGATTGAAAAAACATCGTTTCAATGTAATATTGCATATAATTTAGAAACTTTTCTCCATTTTCAAGTTAACATTTTGAAATTTTAATATTGAATATCATGTTAACGTCAAAAATATTGACTTATTTTAATCGTTCCCTAATTGCCCTATCATCGCATCGGTGTAAAATCTTTCGGTTTTGTCTTCTCAAAAGTAAAACGGTACCCCAATTAAGTAATACCGATCTGTTTTTGTCAGGAATTACAGTAATTCTGCGGGGCAAGAAGTTTCTGATGGCGGACCATTAATTCTCGAAGAAGGCACATCATTTAATACACATAATATTTCTTGCTGCACCGGCGATGACGACATTGATTAATGTATTGTTCCCAATTCATTAAATTACATTAATAACGTCGACGAGGCGTCCACATTTCGAGTTTTTGAAAGACGTGGGCCGAGTAAGGTAAGTGTGATTGTATTATTTATTGCTGCTGTAGGAGTGCACGCAAAATTCGCCTTGCCTACCGCTTTTTGCGACCGGTAATCCTCAATAATCTCGTTTAATGTTCGAAACGAGCGATTCTTATGTATCGCGCCGAAGAAGCTTTTTACGCATTCTTAAATTACGCGATTACGTAATAAATTCTCATTTCGTTTATAGACTGTGAAAAACGCAGAATATTTTTGATCCCTTTTTCTGAACCACTGCTGATATAATTAATTAAGAGATGTTATTATTAACTGTGTTATCATATTTAAATAGAAAGTCGGCAAAATCACTGAAGATAAGTGTAATTTATCATAATTCTATTTCAACAAATTATGCAAAAACCAGGCAAGTATGAGATATTAAAATCAGTTTTATGCTATAATTGATAATTATAAGTTTTGTTTTGGGTTTATATCGAGTGATTTTTTAAATTTCACATTTAGTCGGCTGTGACTGCAGCGTGCCATTAAATCTACATACTATGCTCTATACACCGACCGTTTCATTCACAACACTGTAGATGTGAAATTTAAAAATTCACCCCTTATGTTACCAATAGAGAAACTAAAGATTTCAATTTTGCTGTAGAAACGAATGGAAGCTAAACGTTCTTGAAATATTTTCCTGGAATGCTAACGAAAGAAGGGAATATTTTCTGATATGGAGTATAAAATAAATAGTAATTCAATAACAGTACACTGTTGAAAAATCGGTGCCAAAATCCACACAATCACAGTGTCACTTGCGGCCACACCGACTTTTGTATGAAAACTAACACAGACCTTTAGTGTAAATAATTTACACATTCATTGTGTTGCGTCGTTTTTCACCGCACCTACATAACCTGTGAGCAAATAAAAATCAGATTAGAGCAGGCGGTGCAAAGAAAATGTATGTCTGTGATTAAATAAAATGTCAATAAATTTGACAGTCCATGAATGTATTACATTAATTAATTCAGTTAATCACAGACATGCATTTTCTTTGCACCGCCTACTCTAATCTGATTTTTATTTGCTCACTTTTTATATGCAGACGGCTCTAGCTGACATTACCCGTACAAAAAAAATTACGCAGATGGTCCAAACACACTTAACTGTGTTATTTTCATCACTTTTGTGTAATTTCTCAACAAAAAGGAGTTAATAATAAGCAATAGCCGGTGTGATTTTCGTGGCAAATTTACACGCTCACCGTGTAAATTTTAACACGCAATTTTTTTACTTTCACACCGATGAATGCGATTTTCAACAGTGTAATAATAGAGAATATTTTCTTAAAATATTTAATAATAAAATTTACAATTCGTTGCAAGTTGGTTTTGTGTGCAATGTACTCTGCTTCGACTCTATTTGAGTCCTCTTCAGCAGAAGAATAGCTCGAGTAGAGTTCTCGAGTTCTCTGAATAGATTAGATAATATTTTCGACTTCCTGAAGGTATTCGAGGAACTAATAAAATATCAAATGAGAAAAATGTGGGTTTGTTCCATTAGGAGGTTCTAAATAGTTCGAAACCGTCAAAAGCATGCATTCATCAAAGCCGAATTCTAACAAACATTCTTACAAACATGGAAAATAATATACAGTGTGGTGATAAAGTTGTTTATTTGATGTTTTTTGCAAAATCCTGAAACAGGTACATTTTTAATTTTAAAAAGACATATTTTAGTGCAAAAATTTATTTTTTCCGCTGTGACATCACCATTAATTTTTTTAAATGGCAACCGTAATTTTTCCTTGCAGGTTTCGATCGTCATCAAGAAAACGTGTCTTTTTGCAAAAAAAAACATTAGGTACATAAATTATGAGCTTGGTGCGAGACTTTATTACCACTGTGTATAGACAAAAGATATAATAGGAATTACAAAAATTTGGAAATTCTTTGGAAAACAATCCTCGTTCCAAACATATTGGATTTGAAGGATTCGAAGATAAATTGAAGAGTGAAAATACCAAACCTACCAGTGCCAGTTTTTCACAACTTGAGTTTAATTTCTAAAAATAATGTAAGGGTCAAGGTAAATGTTCTGCAAATATGCTATGTGGCGTACAGCCTTCTGTATGTATTAGGAAGAGCTTAGCAGAAAGCGTTTCGCGTATGTGCCTAAATGTTCTTGTTAGAAAGATAGTAATTTCTTAATTCAGAGAGTTTGATACTTTTAGCACGTTTGGTCCCACTCTTCAATTAGAGATCACAAAGGAACGGACCAAATAACCAAGTACTACTTCCCAAAAAAATATGTTGTAAACAAAATACATAGTTTCAACTCCAAGTGAAAGTGAACCTTCAAGTTCTGTTTCCGTATGGGCAGATTTTGATTAAACAGTAAAATGTTTAGTTGAAATTAAAGATTCAGAATACGCACTTGAAAATAAGATTAGTAAATATTTACAAATGACCCTATTGCTGGGAACATAAGTCTCTCTCCTTTGAGGGAAACAGAATAAATATATTTTTTCGTGTAGTTGACAGAAAAGTGACACAGTGTTTAATCATAAATCGTGAAGAAAAGTGGGACTTGTCTTGTTAGCAACACTTTTCTTTACGTTTCCGTTAGCAACATTTTTTTTCATTCAGTTTGACGTATCAGAGAACGAAGATTGATTGATGTCACAGATTGATGTTTTGTTACTATGTCAACAAATGCTTGACAAACCTTGATGTATTATTGTTATTAGTCGATACTCTCATAATTTTAGCGTTATTTTCGTCAACTACACGAAAAAATAGCATGATCTACACGTTAGAAAAGTGAATTTCCATGTTCGTGTAAATTTGATCCACTCGTGAGCTAACGCTCACTCGTGAATTCAAACATTTACACTCACTGGAAAACTGTCATGTTTCTAAACTTGTAAATCAATATACTATTGCTTACACTTTACGAAACCGTAAAGAAAAGCTTTTTTTCCTACACTAGTAGAAAATTCAATTTTACCGGCTCATCAGAGAGGAGAAAGCAAACGTTTCCACGGCTAGCCCGGCAAAATGAACATAAATGCCTAGCCGAGAAAATAATTTACGAGGCTTTACCACTAGGTTGCGCGACAATAATTTCTGGAATGCATTCTCATCGACATAAAAAAATAACAAATTAAGTTTTTTTATTTAATTCCACTGGTATTTGGTTTTAAAAAGGATTAAAATTATCAAGAAAAAAAAAAAAACTCGGCAGCGGTGGGATTCGAACCCATGCCTCCGAAGAGACTGGTGTATTAAACCACCGTCTTGACCGCTCGGCCACGCTAGTACATAAGTCACCGTGTTTTAAAACATCTATAATAATTTTAATAGTAACTTAATAGTAACGATATTTTTACTTCGAGAAAAAGAACTTTTGTGTGATATTAACAAAATTAATTATAATGTTGTGTAGGAAAAAAAATAATGTGTAAACCATGGCGGTAGAGCAGTTTTCGAAGTCTCGAGAAGTGGTCAGGCTCGGCTCCTCGCCTCGCCTGTCCATATCTTCTCTCGACCTGGAAAACAAGCACTTTACCGCCTCGGTCTACAATATACTATTGTATAGAGCATCATCTGTTCCTAGCGTATGCGTTTTTTCCAAGCAAGGGCAAATTATCACAGAAATAAGATGTCGGCTTTCAAGCAATAAGGCAAGCAAAATGATTTTTCTTTAAATTTTAATTTGTCAAAGGTATAAATCGCTTAGTTAAGAATTTTTGTTAATGTTCACTTCGTGCAAAACTAATTCTAAACATACATATTTGTAACGAGTGATCAATATAAAAATGAATTAGGGTAGGCGTTGGAATTTAAATGCATGTCTTGGATAACATTATATTAATACTAACTGTCAATCAATTGTAACACAAATAACTGCCTACTGCATCAAAACACGTTTGAACTCTATGCGTGTACTCACGCCGAAAATGTTCTTTAACGAAGTAACGTTAAACGAAGTAACGTTAAAGAACATTTTCGGCGTGAGTACACGCATAGAGTTCAAACGTGTTTTGATGCAGTAGGCAGAGGTCATTTTACGCATCTGCTTTAATGTTTTTTAAATGAAACCGTTTCCTTGCTTTGTAGAAACGTCAAAGTGACTGAAGGAACATTCGATGAACTAAATGCGCGTTTAGTTGCGTCGTCAACTCTAATTTGAGAACTTCTTACTTACTTCTTAAGGGGCTGTCTCAGAAGTAAAGAGACAATATTTATTTGCAATTGAATTTTTTAACAAAAGAGCAATTGAAATTTAACTTACAGGTAAACACTCACATAATACTATTATATACAAATTATATTAAATTGGCTCCAGCAACTTCTGCATAGGATATTTTGCGCAAATTTATTGCCGCTCTGTGCATTACAGCCATTCCAGACTGTTCACCTTTTTTTTGCTAATTCGAGTCCACCTATTTTTGAACGCTCACAAACTTTTTGTTTTTCCATATTCTTTTGATACTCCTTTTTACAGAGAGACCAGAATTTTTCAATACCTCTCTTGAGGAAAGTTTGGTGCGTTGTCTTTCTTTTCAATTTCTTGAGAGCGTAAAAACTAGGCAACTGAAGCCGTGTAATGACATCGCATTCCCTTTATTAATAAATTCTACAATAAGGAATTGCAGGAGTTGCTGGAGCCAATTTAATATAATTTGTATATAATAGTATTATGTGAGTGTTTACCTGTAAGTAAAATTTCAATTGCTCTTTTGTTAAAAAATTCAATTGCAAATAAATGTTGTCTCTTTACTTCTGAGACAGCCCCTTACTTATTTTTTAAATTTTCGAATTCTCCTATTTAGACCTTTTAAAATTAACTGTTACAAGGAGGAAGAATTACTTTGCCTTTTTTTCTACATTTGTACAAGCTTTCTAAATCCCACACTGCGTGTAATATGTTTCTATAATGCAACTAAAACAATAAAACATAAGATCTCAAAAAAGAATTCATCGGTATTATTAATTTTTTCACGTTACTAATCAATAATCGCCAATAACTCATTGACTTACAATTAGTCCATGTCTTCATTCACTGGCTCAATTCAATATCTCGGCTGACCGATTCGATGTGGCTAACTGAATCAATTCATTGTCTCTCTAGATTTACTGATTTGATTCAGCGTCAGTGAATCATGATTCACTAGCCAAGACTAGTAAGAAAGCACTGAGGTTAGACTGAGCCCACTCCGAAAGTACTATGCTATAAATTACTATGATATTATAAATTTAATTCATGACCCAAATACTTCAAATATTACGCAAATAAACAAAATATAAATAAATAATAATAATAAATAAACCCACCAAAATTTAAAATACAAAAATTACTACATTAAAAAAAATATGCCTGTATAAATATTTTGACAACTAGCAATGTATTTGTTTTTTTTTTTTTTTAATTAGAAATTCAGAATGAGCATAATAATTATTGAATCTTTGCTAATTTAAACCAAATTTCTATCTTTAAAAATAAAAAAGTTAGCAATGGCGGCTCGTCCAATTTGAACTTCCTGTAAAACAGTTTGTTGCGACGTTTTTGTACCAACAGTATTTTTCGAGAATAGCAGCACTCAAGTGACATTAATATGTTATTGAAGCAACGATAAATCAAAGCCAGACCTACGATAGCGATTTACAGTCGTTTACTTTTCTATGTAACTGACGGTCGATTTTAAGATGGCCTTAAATACAAGAGGAAAATGTACACAAATGATTCCGAAGCTACTTGCAGGATAATAAATTTAAAATCAAAATTCGTAATCATCTGGATGAGGAATGTTACATTGCCTCGGGGTCCCAAAAAGTTTATACCTGGCTTATACAAACGAATAGGCTCATGTTTCGACTAGATTATAAATACGCGCATGATACAACCCCTGATTATTTCGACACACCGAAAACCCAGACGTTGTTTGTACATATTTAACAATTTTAACTAATTTCGCAAGTAGTCGCATAGTCATAAAAGTTATTTTTCATTCATTTTTCACTGAATTAAGATCAATGCCTTAGTGGAAACAATCGTCAGGTTTTATGCCACAAATTACCTGACAGGCACATTGATTAGAATTTAAAAAATAATTCTAACGGCCGCTGCCGGTATTTTAACTAATATATCTAAAAGTAGATTTACTTAAAAGAGATTTAAGCTAAGTGTTCATTTAAATATCGAATGAGTATTACGAACGAAACTCAAATTGACGTTAACCGACTTCCCTTTAAAGTTGGCAACACTATTTACATAAGAACATGAGAAGTTTATTTGTTCAAATTATTTAAAAAAATTTAAAATTCAATCTGAATTTCTCTTATTTTCTTTTTATATGAACTGGGAAAGCAGTCTCACAATGGCACCAGAAACTAACTTTAACTGTTCGATAAGCTGTTGCCTTTGTTATACACAAATAAAATCTACTGAATTCCGCATTCCGCTAGTGGTAAAAACCATGTCGTTGTGTTGAGAATACACTCACGTTCTACAGTTAAATTTTATATTTTCTTCAATAAAAATCATTTGAACAGACCTATGGTTTTAAGTGGGACCTTTCGAAAAAAAACCATTCAACAGGTACATCACTAAAGTTTTGGAGGTTCTTAACAATCTTTGATTATCTTCGCATACCAAAATTTTAAGTCTTGTTAAACTCTTTAAAGTAGTTTAAGAATTTTAGGAATAGTGGTCAGATAAAAAAGGCTGCTATAAAACGTGGCACTAATCCTCTGACAATGCGTTGGATCAAATCAATGCTGGAAAATCGGACGGTGACAGCTTCATTAGGAAGGGTAGAAAGGACAATAATTACAGCAAGGGGTTGCCCACAAGGTGGGTTTTATCACCGCTGCTGTGGACCATTGCCGTCGACGACCTACTAAGAGAAATGAAAGGTCATCATGTGCTTGGTTACGCAGATGACATAGTCATACTTATCAGAGGAAAACACGAAAGCGTAATCGCCAATCTAATGCAGCATACTCTGATTATTATCAGTAGATGGTGCAATAAGGAGGAACTTAGTGTAAACCCTAAGAAACCAACATAGTACCATTTACGAAACGTACGAAGCTAAATTAATCGTTCTCCGTTTAAATGGATTCACTATACAGCTCTCGAAAGAGGTGAAATATCTGGGAGTAATCCTAGATATGAAGCTCAATTGAAAAGCACATGTCGATAAGACAGTTTCAAAGGAAACTGCATCTTTATGTCGCAAGCTTTTTGGTAAGACATGGGGCCTGAAACAGCGAATGATTCAATGGTCATAGTTACTTATGCTTGTTTAGTGAGGTGGAAAAAGACCACTAAGGTAACTACGCAAAATAAACTGCAGAAATTGCAGGGACCATGAACACTACCCCAACAGCAGCTCTAGAAGTCTTGCTAGACATTCAACAACTTCACTTACAGGTGCAGAGGGAGGATATACTAGTTTCCTTAAGAATAACCTGGACTAGGAGATGCAAACCACAGGTCATCTTAAAATACTGGATTTTTGGCAGCCAGACATATTAGAAAAATCTTCAGACGTGATGTCGAAAGTGCATGACTTTAATATACCTTATGAAGTGGATATTAGTAGCCGCCATATGGGTAAAAGTCAAATAGCGCAGTCAGGCAACAATGTCTCCATCTGATTCACGGATGGATCAAAGATTACAAAAGGGGCAGGCATAGGTATTTACAGCCCAAAGTACCAGGCATTAGTACCAGTAGCCTTAGCTACTACCCCAACAATTATGCAAGCTGAAACATTTGCAATAAATCTATGCCCAGGAGTGCCTGAGAAGGAATGCAAAGGGCAAAAAGATATACATATATTCTGCCTGATAGTCAGACAACTATAAAGGCACTCATGGCATACTGCACTGAGTTCTTTTCCATATGTGAATGTAAGCAATCCCTCAAGGAGCTAGCTAAGGGCAACAAAATTATCCTAAAATGGATACCCGGCCATGAGAATAAAGAGAGGAACGAAAAAGCCGACAAACTTGGTCGTACTGGTTCTGAGATTTTCCCCAAAGGTCCTGAACCTTACTGTGGTCTGAGTAAGACATCGTATAGATAAGAGACTGAAAGGTGGATAGAGAGGAAGAAAATATCCTACTTGAAAAATGTCCAAGGTCAAAGACAGGCGAAGATGTTTATTAATTATTCGCCTAAGGCCCAGTTTTTTCACTTCCAGTTAACTTTATCTGACGGTTTATTCCCATAGTAACAATTGTGATTACAATCGTTACCATGGGAATTAATCGCTAGATAAAGTTAATTGAAGGTGAAAAAATCGGATCTAAGACTGCTCAAATGCTTTTAACAAAGAATGAATTAAAGACTATTGAAGGTGTTTTTACTGGCCACTGTCCGGCTTGGCAAAAAGTGAAACATGCCGATTATGTGAATAAGAAATCGAAACAGCTGAGCACATACTTTGCAAATGCTTGGCAATAGCTCTAAGCAATAGCTAGACTTAGGCCCGATTTATTCACCTCCAATTAAATTTATCTGGTGATTAATTCCCATAGTAACTATTGTGATCACAATTGTTACTATGGGAATAAATCACCAGATAAATTTACTTGGAGGTGAATAAATCGGGCCTTAGACTTATGCCCAGTTGCACCAACTTTTTAAGCAGTGCTTAAATTTAAGTTTTGTTTAGAATGCGACACTTACGTATGGTCAGTATAATGTCAAATACATTCTGACTGACATTTAAACTTCAACTTAAGTATCAATTAGATTGTGACTAACATTTTGTTAAATCTATATATAATGTCATAGTCTGAACACCACTTAAATTTAAGCTCTGCTTAAAATGTTGGTGCAATCGAGTATTAGACACTTAAACTGTGTGAGTCTGACACTTGATGAAGTGAAAACTAAGCCTCTTAGGACCATTCTGCACTTCGCTGAAAAGATAGAGTTTCTAAGAAATTAATTACACGTAGGGTTTGAACAATAGATCAATTTTGTCGCAGTTCTGTGAGGCTACTAAAGAGCCCTTCAACTCCCCAGTACAATAGAAGATCTATTAGGGAAATTATTCAGCAAACATAATTTAAACTTTACGTAAGAAATATACGCTTGACATGTCTCATATCAGAGAGATGAAATGATAATAAAGATAATCACGTTTGAATAATAGTTAGTTACTGAGTATACATAGTTTTTCTTAATAATAGTTTTAAGGTGCAACGATCCCCGATGTCATCAGTACCTCCGACAAGATTTATTTAACCCTTGAAATGTTTGCAAATAAAGTCGTGACACTAAGTTATCTTGAAATCTTTTTTCAGGTTTCTCTCATTAAATCTGTACTTGGTTATCCGAAATTTCTCTTCGGTTAGTGGGATTATTAAATTTCATTTTTCTACAGTAATGCTGCATCTGATAGGACCTTCAAGATTATTTGCCAATTTGCTTTTCCAACATTAAATAAAACTGATAAATCTAAGCCTCAAAATAACCCCGAGAACAAAGGGAATTCTAACAATTCAAACATCGAAGGTCGTTAAAAAGAATCATTCTTCATCGGAAGTCTACACTTATGGGGTATATACATATGGTGTCCTTGAAAGATTTTTCGCATTTACAAACTTATTTAATATGAAGAAGTACATATTATTTCCTATTATATTTGCTTTGTAATACTAGAACTTATTCTATTTCTTGGTCCTTGATCTGCTCCCGCGTAATCTTTATTACCATAATAACGAGCACGATAATCTTGCAATAATGCAAGCAATTTTTTATAAATAAACTTTGTTTACATTCGCTGATATACGGAAAAAACTCCGCCGATAAACCTACAATTTCACAGAGTGCGCGCAAATAAATACAAATACAGAATACCGAGAATCGGTGTTAGGTTATCACATCGGCCATTTTTAACTGCGGTTTCCTGTCTCCACTTGTTTCTCAATCGAAAGAGGAGAGACGTTAGCAAACAAAACGGCCGATCTTTTTTTCGAGTAAACTTACATACATAAACACAGTATCATGCAGAAACTATTGCATTTTGGTCTTGATTGTTTTTCTTTACTTGAGTGGTTGTTTCAAGAATGACTTGAACTTTGTTTTATCTCTGGTAATGCGTATGTAATGAATATGTGTTTGCATTTTTTTGCCATAAAATTTTACAAGTTTTCTAAGAAGCACTGCGATTCTCATTCAGAGTGTGTGGCATCCTGGCAAAAACACTCTTATTTAAAACTATGAATAGCTTATCATGTTTCATGTTAATTTGCTTAAGAAGTAAAAAAAAATGTTTGTATGAGATCAATAATAATTCAACATATAGAAAACAAACGCAAAAGTAATTGCACTTGCATTTTCAATTTTTATTAAGTTCATTATGTAATAACAGTTTTGTTTCAAATGAATCTGAAATGAATTTATTGAACACATATACAGGGTGAGCGATCAGAGTGTTCCTTAAGAGTGTGACAATCCTTCCTAACTTGTATTTCTTTTAAATGGAATACTCTGTATTTTATTGCACGATCAATTATTATCAGCTGATTAATTAAACGCCATTACCAGGGATGTGAAACGTAGCCGTAACCTTTCCACAGTTTCAGCTGCACTTAAAATACAATTGAAAATGACTCCCTGGGATAGTTTTTGCAACTAGAGATCTAAAGTAATGAAGATAGTCGAGAAAGGTACGCAGTAAAAGAGAATGATATTGTAGTTTCGACGCCACCAGAGGTTAATATCTTAAAAAGTAATTGCTCCTCAAGACCGGATAGGAATAGGAATCGATTATGTGGCAATTATAATGTGCTTATGATAGAAATAAAATTATATGAAGTTCCATATAATAATTTTCTGGTTGTTTTAACGTACTAAAAATTTCTCTTTTAACGAATTATACTCAATAAAATTCAAAGTATAAAAGTCGTCATAGTTTGTCATAACTAAAGCAGATGCGATTCCGAAACTTGTCAGACCTAAAAGAATTACAGCCTCGTTTTTCACAATTTATATTCTCTTCTGATGGGCCCTTGGCAATTATAAGTCAGATTTGTTTTACGGGTCTGCGGCCGACCGCGAACAGCGAGCATTTCGCTTGCCTTATCACGAAGTGGCCGTCCAAATAAAAAGCGATCAATTTCTTTAGGGCCATTCCGGGCAATTAAAAGCGAACGCTTCGGTTAATGGAAAGATTATCAGATGGCATGAAAATTTCGACTTTCAGCTGCTAATGTGTGCGATGGAGGAGGAGGCACGGCGCGTTTACCGAGAAACGTTAGCTGGCAGGTTCCTAGGTAGCCGTCTTCTTTGTGAAGTTGTTTGATCTTGCCTGGCACTTGACGTTTCTATAGCACCCCGACCGAGGTTAAGCTTTATAGCTAACAGACCAAATGTTTCGAGAGATATTTTTGTAAAGCCGAAGTGAACCTGCTTTTATGGCCGAGTCAATTATTTCATATAGTTGAAATGGATTAGTGAAGTATCTCTTGATATTTCAAAATAAAACTGCTCATTAATATATGCAGTATCAGGAAAATAAAAATTCATAATATCTTATTGACGTTAAAAGATGTTAGGATGACATACAGTCGAACTATGCATTACAGTATTTGGAAATATTCTGCTTTAGATCAGATTCTGCATCAGTACTTCTTGAACATTTTTTCTCGCCAAGTTGAAATGAAAATATTTCTAATTTTTGAAATAAAGGAGACCAATAATAAATAATCTCATCATATCAAAGTTGGTGAAGAGATGTACAGTTTTTACATTATAAAGGCGACCATTTTCATGTCATTTAAAATCTTTGGATAGGAAGGAGATCAAGCAACACATCATTTTTAACGACTAACAAATCCAATGATAAAACCTCAGATGTGAAACCTTGGATGTGATTTAAAATTTTATAAAAGGGAGGAGGTAATTTATGTACTTCTTTTGGCTTCACGTTGCATCATTTTCGAATTTGTCAGCCATGTTTTCGAGCTTATATTTTAGGGATTTAACCCTCAGGAATTCAAAAAGATTAAATCAGTTAACAACATGATACATTTCTAAATAAAAAGAATATCTCAAAATGATGGTAGAGAAAGAGCATCTATACATACATATATGTACAGTTGCGATCATAATTCATGTCGCTCACAGAAAGCTTACAGAACATCGTACCCATCTCCTTTGCAATTATGAACATCGAATGAAATCAAATTTTACTTCTTAAAAGTGAATCTGGGATATCGTAAATTATTTTTTGCTTGGAAACCACAAATAAAATGTCCACGATTAGTTTTTCTGCAAAGGTTATGTCATGAATTATGATCATGACTGTACGTATTTCGATTGTGATGCAGCCCAGCATTGACAATAATTACATCGCAATCTAATACCTACTTGCATATTACCATTGAGTAATACATCATTGCGTATGATGATTACAATAAACACAACTACAAAATTATATTGAAAGTTTAAAGACAATTGTAGCAACCATGAAAAAACTTATAAAATCTAGAAAAATTTAAAATTTGCTTGCGATAAATGTTTGCTATAAAAAAAGCATTCCAAAAGAAAATAGACAAAATTATCGAATCTGTAATAATAGAAAACTGTATATGAGGTGGTTTAAAAGTAATAGGAACGAAGTAACAGTGGATTCCTGACAACAAAATTTTGCGACTTGGCTAAACTCTCTTAAATGGCACAAGAGTTGATAAGAAAGATACTTGGAGTTAAAATCAAAATTTTATTATCAATTTTCTTCCAAAATTAACATATGATCCGTTTAAAAAAAAGTTGTACCGTGAAAGTTTCCGTTAGTGTGACTTGCTCTTACAATTTTGCATTCAACTTCCGCCATTTTCCGTTAGTGTGGCTTGCTCTGTACAATTTTGCATTCAACTTCCGCCGTTGCCATAAGGTCTGTTCCTGCATCACTTTTTGACGGTTTCAAAATCGTCAAAAGCATGCACACTCATCAAAGTTTTACATTTGATAAAGTTGTCAAAACCGATCATTATTTCGGTGGGCAACTAATTCTGACGTTTCGAAACGGTCAGAAAGTGATGTAACAGACCTATAGTTACCATGTTGAGGCCCGATTTATTCATCTCCAAGTAAATTTATCTGGTGATTTATTCCCATAGTAACTATTGTGATCACAATAGTTACTATAGGAATTAATCACCAGATAAATTTAATTGGAGGTGAATAAATCGGGCCTAAATGTTACATTCGAATTTTGAACATTTTATATCAATTTGAATAATAAATATATTGCAGTCTTGTCACCCCAAAATACTGATTATGTGCTAGTTTGTAATCATTTCTCTGAATAATAATAATGTAATAATAACCAATAATATGGTCTCAATTTTAATGAAGCGGATAATCAGCTATCATTCTTGTGCTTAAAATGCTCTAACTTTTTTTAGTAAACTTATGAAACTTTTAACAAGAGATTGTCATTTCGTTATCTTTTTTAAACCAATTAGGTTGAATATGCTGAAGTTAACCGCTTTCGAGATACTTGCTATTTTATCTTTGAACGAAACGAGATTTTTGTGATAATCATTGTTCGAGTTTGTTCTTTGCGAGAAATAATGGATGCGTATTGGTTATAAAATGTTATTCAGTTATTTGGTGAACAATATAATGTCATTATAAAACACAACGAAAGAATATAGTCTTATTTTCATTTTTTCTTTTAAGAAAAACACGTATTTTTAGTAATAGGGTAAAGTCGCCAAAATCGTACCACTTTTTAGTTTTTATTTTTCATTTTCAAAGTTAAATGATTATACCTACGAATGAATATTACAAGACGCAGCAGGGATATTTTTTTACTCGGAAAATTTTTTTGGTAATTTTTAAGTAATACTTTCTGGATTTATGCATCATTTTTTGAAAGTCTGCAGACGGTACGATTTAGGGTTCGAGTCTCCTAAATCGTACTACCAGGTTCCTAAATCGTACTTCTATGTAAAATACTTATATAGAAAACACGTACCCATTATGGATAGAGAAAATTTATGAACATTTTTATTAATAAACAAAAGAAATTAATATAATTAATAAAAACATATTAAAAAAAAAACAATATAAACACTCCTAGCAAATAAAAAAGTAAGTTATTTGCAAATTTCACAAGTGTAGGTTTTTTTGCACTTGGGTACTCCTGCACACTTTTCATGTGCCCAGCAGTTACATACAGCACATTTTATCATATCTTCAACAAAGGTCTCTTCGCAAATAAAACAAAACCACTCCTCCTCTCTTACTTCGATAACCACCTGTGAAGTGTCTTCTTCAGAAAACAACCGTTTCTTTGTATTTTGTCTTTCTTGTTTCGACTTCATCTTCTTAGAGAACTCACTCTTTTTATTTGCAGCTTTCTTTTTCTTAGCTTCTTTTATAATTCGTTGATCTTTTGCCATTACTAGGGTATTTTTGTAGGGACTAGAAGTTAATACTTCTGCTTTTTGAACGCCTTTTTTTAAACGTATTTTTTAGTTGTCGGTTTAGGTAATGGGTTTACTTTACTGATTGGAACAGTTAATCGACTGATTGACGGCTGAGGATCCTGTATATTTCCATTTTCATTCATTTCTGTGTTTCCTACTAGTTCTTCAGCTTCTTTATTTGAAACCATGTGTTCTGCTATTACTTGAGCTTCTTCGTTTGTTACCAATTCAATTAAATTCTCACTTGCCACAAAATCTGCATCAGAAAAAACTGTCCTGTCTACTGGCCACACACCAGCAGCACTAAAGCCATTCATTGCATTATTTATTGTTGCTACCTGGACATAAGCTTCCGTAAGTAATTGAGTAACTTCAAACTGCGTGACTTTTTGGCCAGGATTACTACGAAGCCATTTGGTCATAGCTTGGAGGAAATTTGACTCGATAGACTTAAAAACACTAACATCAAGTGGTTGCAGTCTGTGTGTTGTGTGTCCAGGAAGCTGAACCAGTAAAACTCCATCGTCCTTTGCTAAAATTATTGCTTCTAGATTCTTGGAGTGAGTAGTGTGACCGTCTAATAAAAGTATAATTTTGACTCATTAGACGGTTTCACATAATCAATGAAATGACGAAGCCACTTCACGAAAAATTCTGAATTGATATAACCGGATTCGCTTATTTCAATCAAACTACCAGGAAACGCTCCTTTCTGCAAGGCAGGGTGCATTCTTTGTCGTTTGAATATAATCATAGGAGGTACATAATTTCCCAATGCATTGCAGCAACATACAATAGTAGTATTCATTCCTCTTTCACCACTTGACAAAAATCCTACTTGATGTTTTCCCCGCTGTGCTAAAACTCTAGGTGATTTCTTCTGCACAGTTAAAAAACCAGATTCATCAACGTTGTAAAGGTGCAGTGCATCAATACTGTTGTCATCGATTAACCTTTTCAAGATATCAAAGAAACCATGTACATTTTCCCTATTAAATCCTTTGCAACGAGCAATGGAAACGTTTTCGGCTTGACGGAGGCTTAGATTTGGATGTCTCGATAAAAATGAATAATACCATTTCTTTCCAGCCATTTTCTTTTCTCTGTTAAATCGATTTGGAAGATGAGGATTTGCTTCAATTATATCATATGCAAGTTTTCTGACATTGGTCGGCGTAAGCCCAAATAGACATTTTTCAAATTTCAGAATGCGTTTAACTAAGTCTTCTTCTACTGTACCAGAAAGAGCGGTTTCCCTATCGTTAACACATCTTTAAAAATAATTCGTTATAACCTATAATTTCAAATATACACTTATCAAAACTAATGGAAAATATTCCTCAATAGATGTAATTTTTAAGAATGAATATGAAACTTGTGAAACTCTTCTGTAGAATAAGATATTGTGTTAGGAAAAACTGTCAAAAACTATAATATATTGTCTGAATCTTTTAACACTACTTTTCTAAGGATCAATAAACTGGACCCAAACCAACTCTCGGACATTCCTTTTGTGTTAACAGTAGTTATTTAAAACGTTAATAGAGGCCAGTATATTCGAGTACTTCTTGCAAAAATAGTGGTGGTACGATTTAAGCGCCTGTACGATTTTGGGGACTTTACCCTACTACTTTTAATTCCAAGAAAAATTCATTATAAAATTATAAACGCCCGACCATTTCCAAAATGAGAGAATCTTGTTTAACACTAAACAGCCTTGTATAAAACGCATAGCGAAATGCATTTATTATGATTTTTTTCTTGGAAATAAAAGTAGTACTCCTAAATTAATAATCATTTTCCTAAACAGAAAATATGAAAATAAATCTATATTCTTTCGTAGTGTTTTGTAATGATGTTATATTAGCTGAACAAACTTTTCATAACCAATACTCATCCATTATTTTCTGAAAGAACAAAATCGAGCAAATATTTACTATCATAAAAACCATCGCATTCAAAGCTAAAACAGGTAACTTTAGCACTATTTAAGAGATATACCTAAATGGTTTAGAAAATATAAAGGATTAAAAATACTTTGTTCAAAGTTGCATGCGTTTACTCGTAAAAAAGTTACCGTGCATAGTACCCTCCATCCGCCACATCAAAATTAAGACCACATTATTATCTCTCGTCCGAGAAACCCCCTAAATGTCAATTTTTAAAGCGATGCGATGTGTCAAAAACTTTAAGAATTATGGAAGAAAATTAATATTTTAATTAACCTATTTTATTATCAATTTTTGGACAAAGTTATTTTAGCTAATATTTTGATGTCGGTAATCCACTGATGCTGTGTGTCCCATTACTTTTGAACCAGCGTGTATACTGAAAACTAATAACCTATTAGAAAGTAGAATAAACGAAAGAAATGTAGAAGAAATTATACCTAATATACTTAAATAATAATGAAAAAGGTAAGAAAAGAAGACTCTAAGCAACAAAAATAAGAGACAAGAGTTAATATATTGAAGATAAATATATGTAGAGTAGAATAAGCACAATTTCAAACGACGTTAAGATATCTCAGACTAACTTCCACTTCTCTGGCTTGCCATTATCAAAACATATTGTAAATTTACGAAGTAGAAAAAGTAATGAGATAATGTAATAGATATATGGAACCAAATCACTAGGATAAATTTTCAAAATACAGGGTGCTGGGAAAATGGCGCACCTGCACCACTTTATGATATTATATCTAAACCGACTGTTCAATGTTATCAAATTAAATTCTTTAGGGATTTCTGTAGTTCTGCAAGTACATAAAATAGGAAGATTTTGAAAACGGTAAACAATGATACTAAAATTGAGAGAAATAAAAAATAAAATATATTGCACAAAATAAGAAAAAAAATAATTGGAGGAAAAACTAAAACAAATGAACAAAAAAAATCGAACTAAGTTGAAGGAAATCTAAAAATTAAATCGAGGGGAAAATAATGGAAAAATAGAGTGCAAGTATTAAACAGAAGATGATACGTTTATCCAGCCATTAATTACACGGAACTGCCAATAAGAAACGCGAAAGCACACTACTCTATAGCTAAAAAGAACGAAAAAAAGAACAAATGTAAGAAATGAGAAAGGAAGATTTATTTACTGTTCTAGATATATTGTATTGACTACGGTCAACCAAAGTCTTCTGAACTAAGGCAAGAATATGGAATCAAAACAATAATTTTTAAAAGAACAATAAATTTAAATATAATACTGTTTCATTCTTTTTAAATTATATTAATGTATGTACTTGTATTAAAAAGCGTTCTTTTAAAGAGTTTTCTAAGCAGGTTACATAGAATACATTTTGTTTACAGAAATGATATCAATATGAGAAAAGAAATGCAACATAATATTGTTGAAGGTCTACAGTAAAAAACGACATAAAAAGTATTTTTCTCATCTCAACGTTTAATAGTACAAAACAAGTTTTACCGGGATAATTTTTAAGTATTACACAATCTCGCAAGCGGAATTTACGACGAGCATCTATTTCAGTTAAAGATCGAGTAAATTAGTTATAGCAGCGATAACAAAAGCTTCAACAGGTAGACGCCGCAGAATGAGTCGGGCTCTTCTTTTTGTGCAATGACTCACCTGCAAGTTCTCCAGCTTCTTCGATGTTACTCGAGGGCATGTCCACAAATGCTGCTGCCTTTTATTACAACAACACGTCGTCCACTTTTTGCGGCTCACAATCAGACGAAACGCGCCGTTTCTTCTTTCTTCATCGTTCTTGGATCGGGGACGCACGCGGAAACGCGTCTTTCAAAGCCGAGGATTTAAGGCCGCACGACGACGATAAACGTACAAGAGTTGTCAAACATGTGTACGCTAAGTTGACAAACGATATTGTAAGGTGATTCAATCACACAGCGTCACGACATTTTATAATCCCTTCAGGTAAGGAGGACACAGCGAGTTTTTTTGATTGTGAGCTTTAGTCTTCACACGTGAGCCTTATTTAATAGGATTTGTCAACAAACTGCTGCTGAGAGTCTTCGGATCGAATAAATTAATACTTACTTATTACATAAGACACACAACACTATTATTTAAAAAAAAGTTATAATAATTAAGTCGAATAATGAAATACGAAATAAAACAGCGTCCTTTCTACACGTGTAAGTTTTCAGTGAGTTACATGAAGGCGCGAACACTGAACACTACCGGACCAAAGAAGTTCAGCCTGGTTACTGCAGCTCAACCAACCACTGGTGCATTTAGTGGCCGTCTTTCTTTGCTGTGGGGGAATGTAGACTACAAATATAATTATAGCAGCAAGACGGGACGCTATCTGTTTCTATGGCCGTTGTACTATGTCTGGCGTAAAAAGAGTAAAAACTGAAATGTAGGTAGGTAGATTGCGCAGTGAGCTCAAATATGTGGCACTCTTGTACCCTTTTTTTTTGCCTTTTCGTCGTTGACCTGTGCGTTTTATACTCCCCGTTAAATACACCTGCCTTGACGTTCTCTTCACATAGCTTTAAATTATTTCTTGTTCTTTTTTTGTTTGAAGATTTTTATCATCTCTGGAATAATTTAGTGAATGAAATTTAATTGCATTTATTTTAAAAATTATTCTGTTTCACTATTTCGTTAACAGCAAGTGTCTACGACGTGCATATAAAGATTTAATCATAATTATTCGTCTGTCGTACTTGAACAAGTAAATACGTAATCTGCAATACAGAAATTGAAGTGAAACAAATTATATGTACACTGCGTTCGTAAAGTATGGAATAAATTCATTTTCTACGAAATAAACGATTTTTATGTAAAATCCTGAAACAGGTCGATTTTTAATTAATAAATAACACTATTTTAGTGGAATTTTGTATCTCTCCTTCCAACCCCCTCCGAGTGACAGTTGCCCCTTCAAAATTTTTAAATGGAATGGGGGGTCATGTGATACCTCATTTGGAAGAGCTTTTCATTCTCTATTCAGTAGTAGAAGAATTAAATTCCTATTTTTTCTAAAAAGAATAATACATTTTAAAATCAACACACAAAATTTTAAAATGAAATAATTTAAATGAAATGTTCGAACTGGGAACCGTATGATTAATGACAATAGTACAAACGTTGCTGACGTTCATCTAAAACATTTCATTTCCAGGGTAATTTGATTAATTCCAATTTTTTTAAAATTCTTTATGAAAACGAATAGAAACTGTAGATACTAATGTATGTAATCAACGTAGAAGTAAAAGTAATAACACCAATATCAAAGAAACTGTTCAAAATGTCCTCCTCCTACTTCTTGACAATAACCAAGACGAAATTCAAACTCATACAAAACATTGTCGATTATTTCCGGACTGATTCCTCGTAGTTCATTTCGTATTCTGTCTTTTAGTTCTTTAAGACTAGTTCTGGAGACTTTACTTTTTAGAAATCCCCATAAAAAAAAATCGAGAGATGTTAGATCAGGAGATCTAGCCTGCTACTCAATTGCTCCCCTTCGACCAATCCATCTATTGGGGAAAACGTCATCCAAATAATCCATTTAAAAATTTTGTGTGTTGATTTTAAAATATATTATTCTTTTCAGAAGAAATAGGAATTAAAAAAAAATTCTTATACTACTGAATAGAGAATGAAAAGCCCTTTCAAATGAGGTATCACATGTCCCCCCATTCCATTTAAAAATTTTAAAGTGGCAACTGTCACTCGGAGGGGGTTGGAGGGGGAGATGCAAAATTCCGCTAAAATAGTGTCATTTTTTAATTAAAAATCTACCTGTTTCAGGATTTTACATAAAAATCGTTTATTTCGTAGAAAATGAATTTATTCCATACTTTACGAACGCAGTGTATACATATGTGCATAGCAACAAAAAAAAACAATACAATTCTTTGAATTATGACTACCTTACTAAGGCTGGGTTTCTCAGTCCTAGTTTAACTTTAAACTCCTGTTTATTCCCATGGTAGCAATTATAAAAACAATTATTCTTATAGAAATAAACAGGAGTTTAAAGTTAAACTAGGACTGAGAAACCCAGCCTAAATGACTTTATTGTATATTTTATTTAATATTGATTTCTCCTCAGTTCAAAATTACTTGATCTCCGTAATAAATATTTGTAATTTCTTGATCAGGCAATTTTTCAGTCTTCAATGCAACCGAAAAGTTATGAGATAAACGCATGTATATTTATGTAAGTATGGAAATAAATTTAATAGAAACGAAAAATTTTATAACTGCAATTAAACTATTCTACACCAATGAATTTCTAACGTGGATTGACACAATATGAGAAAACACCTTTTTATAATTTTGCCAAACACTAAATTTTGAGAACGGAGAAAACATTATAGATTTCATGATAATTATAGAGGAATTTCGGATAATATCGGTCAATGGTAATGACTGTTATTAGTTATTACATTTTTTGACAAACTATTACAATTTCAGTCATGGACAATATCAAATTGTATCGACTTTTTTCCAGTTCTCCTTCTAATTTCTGTTTAAGCCTGCGTAAGGTGCTTCATTGCAGGTTTAAGGCCCAGTTGTACAATTCCAGCTTAACTTTAAGTTAAAGCTTAAACCCTTAACAACAATTGTTAAAATAATCGTTGTTAAGGATTTAAACTCCAGCTTAAATTTAAACTAGCATTGTACAACTGGGCCTAAGAAACATTCTTTCAGAAGCGAAATTACTTTTTTATGCTTTCATTGCTTTGTCTCTAAATATTACAACATTTCTTACACTGAAGGCCATTTCAGACTCGTATTTTTTGTATAAAATTTAGTTGAACATCTTAAGCAATTTAAATTGTGTAGTTTCACAAGTAGATTTTATCGAAAATTAGATTGAATCAAAAAATAGTCTGAAAAAACAGAACGTCTTCTATATCCAAAAAATATTTGCAGCCCAGAAATTATTCCAAATATTACTGTGGAATTTGAACCAAATCTCGTATGTAAGTACAAGTAATAGGGTAGTCTAAACGTCTTTATTAATATTAAATAGAAATATATTAACTGAAATGTATTCTTCGTATGTAAAACGAAAAACGTAAATTAAATAAAAATTAACTAATGTTGACGTTTTAAAAATCACGAGATAGATATTACAAATTATGGTAACAATGTTGTCTGATTTAAAATATTTAAATTGCTTCTTATTCAAGGAAGAAAGTAGCACATAAAGTTTTTATTAAGTAATTTGAAGTACATACTTCACACACTCTAGAGCATAGGTTCTCAAACTAATTTCGTCTACCGCCCACTTTGAGAATCAATTATTTTCTAGCGCCCCCTAAAATTTTTAACTTTACCACATCTTAAAAATCACAATCGCAATCATTACTTTAATAACTTTGGTTAAATTACAGCCTGCCATATATGAGTCTTATCTTGTTTCCCCCAATTTTCTCTGTGCCCTTTACCGCCCCCCTGTAGGCCTCTAGCGCCCACAAGGGGGCGTTATCGCCCACTTTGAGAAAGACTGCTCTAGAGATTAATGTCTTGTACTTTTTCCTTCACATTTTATTTACAACTCAACAAATTATTATCTAACTCTTGAAATCAATTTTCACTTATTTACCTGTTGTTAAACATAACAATTGTTAAAACACACAGTGTCTTCGTCAGATGTGACTAAAACTAATTTACAGAAAAGTTTGCAAACTCATTTATATGTACATCGAAATTCTGACCTGCCTAGTTACAATACTCATAAACAAAATTAGGCTAGGACTTACAGAGAAACATTTGATGATATAGAAGGTATAGGATATTATCAGTCAGCAGAACAGATAGCAACGAACTAAATATGAAAAAAATTATCACTATTTTATTGACACTCTTCAATGCTGAGATAAGGAAATCATAAGCAAAATATAAAGGAAAATCAAAAGCAAGAAAAAGAATACCTAATCATGCATACAGTTCATTTCTATAAATATATATGCCGATTGATCGATCGATAAGTCAAAGAAATTCTATATCCTTCTAACCTTTCGTTTCGTGATATACTTTCTGAACTCAAATCTAACCGATCGACATATAAATAAAAAATGAACTTTAGTTACAGCACAGACAATACTAAAGCAGACCCACCACGCACCATAAAAAGCACTCCAGCAACTATGTAATTTCAAGCATCTAAACCAGATGTCACTACGGTTGGTTGCATATACAATAAGCCAGGGGGCCTATTCTTGACAATTGGTTTAGTTGCTTGAAATTACCTAGTTGCTAGGGTCCTTTTTAACTAATATGCGTGGTAGGTCTGCTTTAGTATTGTCTGTGGTTACATTTAACGAAACAAAAAATAATAATAATAATTATGTCGTTAACAAGGTCTTCTGCCTCTCAAAAATAACATTTCTGCCAACTTGTAGAAGGTTCCGTTAGGTACATTTTTTAGGGTTCTTTTAAGGTTTTCATTTGATTCTACCTCGTATATATGTATATTATATATTATACATTCTAATTCTCAATCATTAATTATGTCAACATTGTCAGAATTATTAAAATTTAATAATAGTTTCTAGGAAAAAATACAGAAAGTGCAGCGATGCCAGTTACATATTAATTACATTAATTATATGTTAAGTTACAGCTGGCCTACTCTAACATTTTTTCATGCAATTAATCGCTTTGTATTTCAATATACACAGGTGTATACGTCGTGTAGGCAGCAAATATGCAAAGCCGCATTTTATAATATATGAAACTATCAAATTATTTATTTATTCATAAGATTTAAAATTAAACTTCATCCTAACAAAAAAATAATGCAATTGTTTTTAAGTCGTTTGCATTACAAAGGGTATTTTCCTAACAAACTGATGGAAGATAATATTTTAATAATTTGCATAATGGCGAGCGAATCATTTCTTAATTTTTACATTTTATAGTTTGCAAAATTTTTTAATATTAACTTGCATTTTGCTTGTTAAAATGTCGGAAACTGCTTGAAATTTAGAAGAATAAATCTAAATCAAATAAAATGAAAAGGTAAACCGTGTGACACTCTGAGCAAACAAAGAACTTATCTCTGCATAATTCAATGACACCTGGTCAACTATTCCCCTAGGTAGTTACCATACAGCTTGCTTTTATTTCTTTATTGCGGCATAATTTATGATTATCAACTTAATTACGGATTGACCGTTACAATTTCTTTTTGTTTACACAACAGTCAAATTAGAAACTCAAACTGCCTGGTATAGAGAGTACGTTAGAAAGACTGGGAATTTAAAAGCTCTTTTTAATGTGTTTAAAAGATCAACTTTCAATGACTTTTTCATAAAAATAAGTGACAAAGTTATAAAATATTGCTTCAAAATTATTGCTGGATTCAATGGTTAAATACATTTTTTAATGGTAGAAAATCTTTTCATTTTCTTTGACAATTTAAAATCAAATTATGTCAAATTTCTCGGCTCTGCCCTTTCTATAGAGTTTCTATAAAGTTACGATTTTAATTGTCTTCTTCTTTCTGTCATTTTTAAAACGTAAAACAAGTAATACAAAAAATGATTAATTAATGAATGTCATTCAAAATATCACAGAAATACAAAATTAGGTGAACATTTATTTTATGCAGTAACGTACTCCTCGTATTCAATTTAACACATACAAGATACTACCCCATTACGTATTTCTGTATATTCTTCATCAACAACAAAATTTACCTATATCCGGTGACCTTGCTGACCAGAAGATGGTCTACCACGACTAATCCATTAGCTTCTTTTAGCTTACCTATTTACATTTTATATAAGAGGTACAGAAATTTTTGATCTGGCGTATGTGGTACTTACACGTTTTCTAGGTACATTAATAAAATATATCGGTGCCGTATCGTGTATGAACCATGTACACTATAAGACTACTTTTCGAGAAGATTAATTGATAAAATGCTTTCCAGAAATGTCCGTAATTTTACCCATTGAAATTTTGTTGTAAAATAAAAGAACCAGTTTGTAAAATAAAAGAACCAGTTTGTTTATATTTAATTACCAGTAGGGTAAAGGTGGCAACAGTGGATCACTTATTATTTTGAGGGACGTAACTTTCTACTCTATGAACTTATAAGACTGAAATTTTACATCCATGTAGTTTGATTATTCTAGTTTAATAATAAGTTATTAATTTTTTCAGAGATTCAAAAAAAGAAAGAGAAATTAGCGTGTTTTTCAAAAAAGGAAAATGATCCACTGTGTACAGCAGAGCGGGTACAGTGGTTCACCCCACTGTACACTCGTAACTCGCAGTGGTGTACATTTTAAAAAGTTTTTTGTCCAAAAAATACTTTTAGACCCGGTATTATGAAGGCAAGTCAGCCTTAACTATCGCCTTATTCCCATGGTAACAATTCTGAACACAATTGTTGTTATGGCAATAAAAAGGGGATTAAAGTTAACGTGCGTTTATAATACCGGGCCTTAATATGTCAGAATTAACATTTGTTAATTTTACTCTAAATAAAAATTAGAATACAAACAAAAATAAATTTCTTTGGCAGAGTGGATCAACTTGATTTACTGTGTACTCAGCTACCATTTTGACTTTTAAAGACTAATGCTACAACATAATGACCTATTATATCATTCATTTTGCTTTAAGATATATTTACATATACATATGTACTTTATAACCAATGCAAAATTACATTCGTAATAGGTATACTACAGTGATTATGAAACGACAAAACTTACTTTGAAAAAATAATTTGGTACAATATAAAAACAAACAATCGCTTGGGTATCAAGTTATCATTAACGTATGCCGTAGCCGATTAATTCCGATATGTTTGCGATACATTTATTGTGTTCTGTGTAAAGGATATTATTATAATTCTATCCTCCTTTGATTTATCTACACTGATTCAGTGTATCCGACTGATCCACTGTTGACACCTTGACCCTATACAATAATTGCTTGTAATATTAACATTATTAAGCAATTTTCAAAATAAAAAATGTTTTATATTATAAAACCCCTGCCCAATATCATCAATATTTGTGAATTTTCACATTATTTCTCGGATGTGGCTTCCAGTTTCTTCGACAATGCAAGTGCGTTTTCTATTTGCGTTATATTTGCAAAATGCGCAGTATTTGTTGGAATATCATGTACATGTCTCCACTCAGCAAATTCTTTCAATTCTTTAGAGTCCTTGTAGAAGTGATTGCCACAGATTTCATAGTTGTAGCTTATGTTGAAGCCATGTAATTTGTACAACCAATAAGGTATTGATTTGTCATCCCACCCAAGAGGTACATTTTTGGCGATTATAAGGCATACCATCGGCATCGTTATCCAGATCTTTTTCGCTCTCCTCGTTTTCTACGTCTGATCGACCTTGTTTGGGTACTTTAGCTTTAGCTGACAATGAAGAATTCAAAGATGTCAAACCTTTAGTAAGTAGAGAAAAGTCTTTGTACTCTCTGTTCAAGGGCCTCTCCACAAACCAAGAAAAAGCTGGCAATTCCAAATGTGCCCCAAACATTTACAGTTAAATGTTAACGGCAACATAATAATTTATTCAAATTTGGCGCTGATAGATTCCAGCATGAGAGTTTTGTTTTTTCCGCAGTACCATGTGATCGAAAATAAAATGATTCAGAATAGACCAAGAATATCGAAAAAAAAATGGTAATACGGTCTATTGAATTTAACTGCTGCACTTAACATTTTTACTGTTTCAAAATGTTTGAGTTGGAACACAAGAAGTTTATTTACTCTTCTAACGTGTAGATCATGCTAATTTTTCGTGTAGTTGACGAAAATAACGAAAATAATTAGGAGAGTGTCGAAGAATAATAATAGCGAGTTTTTGCAACACATTACGATAAAAATATCGTTACGTTAAAGGCTATGTTGCTTAGCAACCTTAGGCCGCTCTCACACTGAGGCAACAAGCAATAAGCAACTGGCAATAGGCAACACGCAATATTATCGGTAGCAACTATTTTACATTGAATTAAATTAGAGGTCTCACATTAGAGCAACTCGACATCGGTCGAACGAAAAATGTTGCTGGTTGCGGCAACATTTATTTCTGGCGATACGCAGTGCATGTTGAAAAGCGACAAATATGTCGGACGATCCAGTTTTTAATACAAAGTTTGTAGAAATAGTGGAAAAATATTTCCACCATGATTTATTAATTTAGTAAATGGGTGCACCCAATATTTCCTTTTCTTTCGTCTTTTTTTTCTTAAATGCAACCACATTAAAAAAAATCGTATCATCGGAGTCGTTGGATGACATGATAGCTAGAGATCTCTGGCAATACTGTTGCTTCAATGTGAGTTAAGGTCAAAATAATGTTGCGTATTGCTTGTTGCCTCAATGTGAGATCGGCCTTATGGATCTAGCAAATCACAAAGAGAGTTTTAACGTTTAACGTACGCAAATTTTAACGGAACTTATTGCCAAAAACTCCCCACTATATCAAGGTATGTCAAGCATTTGTTGACATAGTAACAAAACATCAATCAATCAATCTTCGACCTATCAAACGTCACCATAATAAATAAAATGAATGAAAAAAAGTGTTGCTAACTGAAATCGTGGAAAAAAGTGTTGCTAACGAGACAAGTCCAACTTTTCTTCACGATTTTTGATTAAACATTGTGTCACTTTTCTGTTAACTATACGAAAAAGTCTATTTCCTATTGGTAGTTGAAAACATCAACAATGACGAGGATAAGATTGAGAGTCCTTTACAATACGCCATATTACCATATGATCTATGTACATCTTCAACGCCAGCAATGTATCTGATGCTAAATTCTTAATTTCACAACATCAGCGAAATTGGAAGTACCGCAGACAAACTCGCTCAGCGCTAGCTCTATCTAGGGATGTTCGAAACGGTTAGGTGAATCGATTCAATTGAATCATCATCTGAATCAATTCAGTTTGAGCATATGTGGAATATCAAAAAGTAATTCACTTTTTTGAAAATATGTACACTGTATTATTTTCAATTTCTTTTTAATTTTTAAGCATTTTTAAACATTTATTTCCGATGTCAAAGTATAATATATCGTTATTTATAAAAATCATCCATAATGTTTTATCCGCTCTCTACGAATTTTTCATATCAGAATGTGACAAAAAAATAATACTAAATAAATAAAATCGAATATCTGAAAATATTTATCAAGTTTTACACATTTTAAAAATATTGAATTTATTCCAGACTGCGCGTGCGTTAGAAGCACCGAATAATTATAAATCTTGCCGTTGTAATGAAGAAAGAAATATTTTTTGTATTTTAAAAGTATTTTTAATAAGGTTTCCTTAATTCTTTAAATTGGCACGAAATATCTAGGTAATAAAAGCAATTTATTTGAAACGAACTTTTAAATTAAATTTTTGTTCGTTTATAATCAAAGCTGTTTCTATAATTTGAAATTTTCTGGCTTTCTATTTTATGTAGAAAATAATAAATAATCGTTTTGTGATATTAGCTCGCAGAGGTGCACAAATGGCGAAAAATGAGAAATCGGTAGAAAATTGGTTGTATGGGTACGGCTTTCAGATTTGATTCACACCAAATTGAATCGATTCGATTCTTTTGATGCATCGCTTACAAAGTATCGATTCAACTATAAATCGAATCGATTCTGAACATCCCTAACTCTATCTAACACAGACGAACAGAGAGCAGACGTTGGGCAGCGCACATCGGCAGAACACCCAAATTCATATGCACCGGCCAAATTCATATGCACTCCATCAATTAACACTTGTAACGAATATTTTTTTCACAATGATACACAATGTAGCAGCCAAACTTCAGAGAGTGAATTTACTTATTTGGGTGTAAAACAGGCCTGTTATATTTTTCTACTTGGACTTTAGTCCGAGATATCATTTTCTGAAAAATAATCCTTACAGTATGAAGACCTCTAAGGCTAAGTTGCAACAAGGAGCTAAACGAATAAAACGAAGCCATATGCTTTTACTGCAAATTTTTCAGTGAAAACTATAAATATTTGAAGAAAAATGAAATTCTAAATAATTTTGCCAGTAACATAGTAAAAATTTTAATAAAATGAATTGTATCGGGTTATTTTTTAATTTTTTTATCAACTCTTGCTATGAAATTCAAAACGTATGTCTTAGCTTGACTGAAAAATAAATCATTACTCTTGACACTGACAGCTGTTAAGACGAGTAAGAATGAAACAGTGACTTAAACCTATATTTACAAACAAAATGGTTTTTACACAAGAGCAGAAGATTTTTATAATTGAATCTTACAGGAACATCTTAACTGTTTTCAAAAACCAATTATTGGACAACAAGTTACAGCATGGATATTTCCAACACGATGGAGCCACAGCTCACACAACACGAGAAACTCTGAATTACTTACGCGAGTTTTATGATAATCGTATCATAAGCTTAGGTTCTAATATCGAATATCCACCACGATCTTCTGATTTAACACCCTTGAATTTTTTTATTTTTCCTTATTTGAAAAATATTGTTTTTAAAACTCCTGTTCATAATGTTCAAGACTTACAACAGCGTATTTCGGAGTTATGTACTGCTGTAGCTCCCGAAACATTGCAGAACATTTTTACCAGTATGAAACGACGGGTAAACTCCGCTGCAATCAAAACCGATTTGCACAATTTTTTTTACATTTTATAGAAAAATTTTGTGCAAATCGGTTTTGTTTACAGCATATTCCTCGAGCATGCTCTGTATAGCTGTTTCAGGTCTAATTGGGCCCTCGTCAGCAGAACCGTAGCTCGAGAAATCCACTGCAAACCAAACCGATCTGTCCTAGGTTATTCGCCCTTGCGATGTGAAAGTAATGAACAATTTAAGTAGCGACATCTTGCGATGTCAGGTCAAAAAGCGATCGCAAGATGTCGCTAATTAAATTGTTCATAACATTTTATAGTTTTTGAAATAGACAAGGAGAACTTATTTTCTCTACACTTAATGCGTTTTGATAGCATTTTTTTTGTAACATCACTTTATGTAAGTATCCTTTAACATATTATGGAGTAATATATAATAAAATAAAATTTTTTGACTACCAAAATAAAATTAAAAAAAAGTGTAGATAGGCCTTTTCAACAATGAAAACAAGAATTAAACGCAGCACTTGTCAAAAATAACATTCTTTTGGCAATAATACAACTCAATATAAATCTTAAAATTATATTACAGTAAAAAATAAGCAGTTTTAGTTTTTCTTCTTCTTCTACAATATTCCGATAAAAATCATAACCAGCATGGAAACTGTTTGTGAACCTGCTGTTTGTATTTATGCTGTGGAAGCGTTGTGTTCGATTGTTTATTGTAGAAAGGTACTAAGCAACGTCGGTTAGTTCTTTTTTACAATAAAACTCAGTGAGCAATCTTACATCTAAACCGCACACAATATTCGTACATGAACACTTCCAACACCAAACGATGAGAATAGGTTTAAATACATGATATCCACCGAAAAGTAAAATATGTAAAAAAATGTCACTTAGTCCCTTTCAACAACAAACGATTCTTTTACATTTTGGAAGTTTTCAGCACAATTTTGTTGTTGAAATCAAATCTGTAACATGTTCATCAGTTCGGAAACATTTAAACACACAGATAGATTAAATTAATTTTTAACATCGTAGAAGTATAATATTTCTCCGTTTCATATATTTAAAATTTTTAGCTACTGTACAGATTGTTAAATATAAACTCCTGGACAAAATTAACGCACCACTACAGTTTTATTTTTTAATTCCTAGGTAATGATAATTTTTATTTCTCTAACTGTCTTGCAAGTAGACTTTGGACCTCCTCTGACATTTCAAGTAAATGCTATCAAGCAAAGTATTCTTTTAAAATTACAATTGTCAATTAAAGCTTATAAGATAAATTATTTTTGAACCAAGTTACTTTTTTGTTATTGATTGCATAACTTACGAGTATTTCAAAGTTTTAAAAAGAATCGCCCAAGAAATTTATCGGTGGAGGAGGCAGTTCGAGCATCAATTCTGCTGGATGAAGGATATTCGATGCGTTATGTTGCCGACGTGATAGGAGGAAACTATTCCAGCATAAGTCGCATGATTAGATGATTTAACGAGACAGGATCTAACTCTCGAAGGCCAGGGCAAGGGCGAAAACGATGTACTAATCCAAGGGATGAGCGTTTTCTTAGGCAACTCGCTCTTAGAAACAGGAGAATCACTAGTTGAGTGCTAAAAAATGAGCTCATAAATGTTCGCAACCTTGTAATATCGTCTCGAACAGTAGAAGACGTTTAAATGAAGCTGGATTAAGCAGCAGACGACCGGCAAAAAAACCACTGATCACCAGAGAACACAAAGTTCAAAGATTACGTTTTGCCAGAAATCATCAACAGTGGACTGTTAATGAACAGATGAAACGAGGGTTAGCCTCAAATCTCCTGACGGACGTGAGCGTGTCTGGCGAAGGGCGGGAGTGAGATTTGCAGCTTGCAATATCTCTCCAAGAGTCTCATTTGGTGGTGGCTCTGTAATGTTTTGGGGAGGAATCTGTTTCAACGGTCGCACAAAGTTAGTCCCAATACGCCTGAGGTCTCTCAATGCGGATTACTATCTGGAAACCATTGTAGTCCAAAATGTAATGCCATTTGCTCCTTTTGTAGGGCCCAATTTTTTGCTCATGCAAGATAATGCTCGTCCCCACGTGGCTAGACAAGTTACCGACTACTTAAATGCTGTTAATATTCCGTTAATGGAGTGGCCACCTAACAGTCCCGATCTAAATCCCATAGAGCATTTATCGGACGCTCTTAAAAGAAAGGTTTGAAATCGTACACTCGCACCTGTCAACCATTATGAACTGGTGGATGCAGTAATTGCAGAATGGGAGAATATTCCCCAGGAAATTATTGAAAATTTAATCTCCAGCATGCCAAATCGTATGAATGCGGTAATTAGGAGTAGAGCAGGGCATACACTGTATTAACATCGCACTGATTCCATTAATTCTATTGTTTTCGATATTTTTCGTTTTCATGTTTCACGCATTTTCAGCAAAATATTTTTTTTAATATAAAATAATATCAAATAAGTTCATGTTTTGTTGATTTCCTTCGCAAGTCATTATATACACTTTATTCATAGGTTTTAAAGTTATTTTGATTAAATTTTAATTTTTATGTTGTAAATATGTAAGTTTAATAAAGTGGTATGCTTATTTTGTTCAGGAGTTTATATCGAAAAGAGTTACTTTGAAGATATAAAGAAATAGTTTTTATTACATTAGGTGAAAATTTAACTTTTCTGTAGAAACATTTAACTTGGTCCTTAGACCCCGCAGAATTTTTATCTGTGTATGCTTCATTTTATTCATTTAGCTCAAAGCCGATGTTAAGTTAACTAATGCTAGATTAAGCATAGGATTTTCTTTGTTTTAATGTAATTAGAGATTAAACTTTAATGAATGCCTGTGGAAATGGATATAAATTTACAATTATGTAGATGTTCGTTTTTTTTGTAGTAAAGATGCCGAATACTAATCTTTTTGACGAGATTTTTAGTGCCAGGGTGTATACGTTCATCATTTTACTGATAATATACAGTATAATTTAAGAATTAAACGAGCTCAATAATGGTGTGTATAAATAAATAAAAGTTTAAATTAAAAGTAGAAGGCCGTATCAGGAAAGATGTGGTGATTCTTGAATTGATTAACAAGAAAAAAGTTGAAAGAATAGACATCCAGAAGGATGAATAAGCGAAGTTCTTGAAAATTTTGTTATTTCACGTACACTTAGTGCGATTTGGTTAAATTTTGCCCGCGACTTTAACCGAAGGCATCGCGACTTGCGTACAGGAATTCTATGTAGTTTGTGCTTAAAAGCGAGTGGATTCAGAAAGGTCCTTGTCGATGTTTACATGACGAAAAGTGTTTATAAATTTTATGATATACTTCACCCTTCAGATCACTTAGTGGCCTTGCTCTTGCAGCATTCACTGATTAGTCAAAAATATACATAGCGAATCCCGTTACTGTTCAGGACACTGCAAATATATTTTAAACATATAATTTATTAGGCGGAGTCATAGAGGTTTTAACTTCTCCATTTCTTGTATAATCTCCTCGAGAAATTTGGCTGCTTTGTGGTATAGTTACTACGAAATGCTTGTTTTAAAAAAAGAAAGCAGATAGAAATCTTCGGATGACACCAGCACATTAAGAAAAAATATTCGACCAATTATAATGGAAATCGAGTATTGTGGGTCTATAGAATAGATCCATACGCTGAAAATGATAGCAATATGTACATCTGTTTGTTTTGCTTTCTGATCCCGCCAGTTGCGTCCACCATAAAACGAAACTGACGCAATAGGCCCGAAATGCACAACCAAAATAAAGAAAGCACCGAGCTCCGGAGATTTCATGCGGCGATATTTGTTTATGTAACGCCTAGCCTCTTCACGAAACAGATTTAATCGGGCCGGTGATGTACTTTCAAAATTCGTGGACCCTTTTTCTTCGCTTTGCAGAGAGTGCAGCGAGCGCTCTTGCAACATAAATATTGATTTATGACGTATTACGTGCCAAATTAATTGAATTACGCGACCGGTCTACCTACTTATGGCGGCGTTTGATATTTATTTTCCCGAATATTTTACACGGTGAGCTCCTCTCTCGTAATTACTAACAAGATCGCATATAATTCTCTCTGCTTTTTAAAATACTGCGAGCGAACGATTTCGGAGAAAGCGGTCACCTTTTTTCCGTTAATTACGATATGCGTAAGTTAAACGAAAATTATGAAGTACAGGAGACCTGAAAGCAAACCATTAATAAGATATGATGCATGCAGACTTTATAAGTCTTTTTGGTAAATGGTATAGCGATGAAGTTATGATTAATGTCAAGTCGATTTTTTTAATCACGAAATAATGTTGTTTTATGTGTATACTCCCTGCAGAGTGAACTAATTTTCATTCATCACGCTCACATCTCCAAAAATACTTAAAAAATTAAGTATTTGCTTAAATATTCGAGAAATATTTTATACTTGTGTCGCAAAAATTATAGGTTTCCTATTAGAATCTATTTAAATTCCTTTTCCTTTAATGTTTTAACTTTTTTTTTAATTCTTGCGAAGTTTTTCTTATTGTAATCACTGATTAAATTCAGACCCGGATGTTTATATTCAGTAAACTTTATTTGGATACATAACATACCTGATTTTATCTGTCACTAATCTAAGAATTTACAGTAAAAATTATAAAAACAAGTATAAATGTATAGAAATCTAGATATTGGCAAAAGAGACAGATAAGAATTGACTGAAATTAATAACGAAAATTTCACTCTTAATTTACTACAGGTAGATAGTTGAAATAAATTTGCAAAGATATCGAATACGTTATGCTAAAGCCCCAATTATTGAAAAAAATGGTCGCATAATATCAGCAAAGAGCTGTTATTATCGTCCGATATAAATTAAACGGAATATGAAGCTGTGCACCGTTGCCTGATGGCATCAATAATTTCAGGAACCTGATGCGTCCGTCGAAGACGTCCCGATATTCTTTATCTTTATTGCAAATCTTCGCAAAGTGTTGCGACCTGCGAAAAGCTTCTCTGTAAATTAAATCGCAGACGGATTGACAAAATGCTCCTTAATTGCGCTGCGTTTCGTTTCGGTTTGCGTTTCTGAAAGCGCGAGTCGAACCATTCTCGAATGGAACCGGAGCTTTTCGATCGCCCGTCGTTTTAAAGAGAGCCAAATAAAACGAATATGGGTTAATAATGTGCGGTTATTTGCATGTAAAATTTAAAATAAAACTCGACTTAACATCACTTAAAGTAATAATACAGAACGTTCGCGTAAATTTATTCCTATTTATTTATTTGTGTCTGCATAATTCCTCCTGACATTAAAAATTAGTGCTTCCTCATGTTATTTCTGTTTCAGCTGATGAAGCATAATTAACTTATTCCTGAAATAGTTTCTAAATTGCTACCTACTTCTCTTTTCTATGTTTTTTCTTTTCCAAAGCAATTAAATGATTTGAATTTTTAGATGTAGTCCGAAATTCTTTTGAAAATAATTTTGGTTGACATTAAAATTCTTATCGTCTCTCATTTCCTCTTAACTAGAATCTTTTAAAGAAAGCACTTTTCTTATCACTTAGAAAATATGTATGCAGTTCTAGTTAGAGCATGCAGCGTGCAGAAATCACGTTGATTAAACACATCACATTGCAAATAAGAGAACGTAACACAGGAAGTAATACATTCAGATTCCACCAAGGAAACACCGAATGCATTCACGCCAGTTAAAACAAGGATATTGCTCCATGGAGGTAGCCACCATGCCATTAACGAAAACGACTTACAATCTTTCTTGATCAGGAAATAATCTTCTTAAGTAATGTGTATTTTACCGCAAAGTTAAAGTTGTGCGTGCATTCTAAAACTCTCAGAGGAAGATATGTCGCAATTAAAATTGTTTTATTTCATGATGAAGTTGGTAGGTAACTCAATGCGTTGTTTGTCGTAGAATAGAGGCGAGAAACTCTGATGCTTTAATAATGCTTTGCTGTGTAATCGAACCGGTCAGCCGCGAAATAAATCTTTTGTGACAGCACAAGAATTTATATCATTACCAGAGTCTCCATTCATAAAATATCTATGAGAAGGACCGCTGTAATACGAATAAAATCAAATTAAATGGTTTATTTCATTGCGAAATAAAAAATATCCGAAATAATTAGTCTTTAAAAAAGAAAAGTTTTTAGTAAAAAGTTGTAATTTCAGTCGTTTTTCAATTAGGTATTTCCGTTAGGCGATATTGCATTTTTATGCAGAAGCGGATGGAGTAATGGAAATATTTATGGGAAAATTATCGTGTGAACGTATGCGCAATGGAAAGTTAGAAAAATGATCAGTTATTACCATCAATTTAAAGCTTCAGCGCTCATTCAATGTCTTCAGCAATTCAACTTTACGAAATTATGAAAAAGGAACTTTTGCTCCTGACATTAAGTTTTTAATATTTTTAAGCTTGAATTACTTATTCAAGTAACCACGTATGAAAATTACATTTTCTTGAGAAAGTGGAACTGATATAAAAATATGTAATTGTTATTTTTAAAACTAAAAGATTCAAATAATTTTGAATTTCATACGTTTAGCATTTTCAAAAGTAGAAGACAATAAGAAGTATTAAATTTATATTTGGTGCTTGATTTCTGTACGGCAAAAGAATATTGACTTATTAATCAAGCAGAGAATGATTAATTAGTTCGCATATATCCAGCGAGAGTTCAGTTTTTAACGTATTAATGATTGTCATTACTTCCCGGGGAGACGTTGGCAGGAAAAATAATGATGATCTTTTTAATTCAGCTTCGGTTGCATGTCTTTTTGTGGATTAGTGAAATTTTTCAACTCCAACGTATATTTTAAAAAAATTAACAAATTACTTTAGTGACTAGAAGTTGAGAATATCTGCAACTATTTCATAAAAATTAAATTAAAATAAGTGATTTAAATTATAATAGCATTTTTACCATTATACTTACATCAGTAAAATAGTAAAATGATGCTTTATACAGGATATTTCAGGAGAACTGAGAACTGAATACTTGCATAGTCTACCCAACATTAATTTAAATATAAATAATGAGTCAGTTAAAGCGGTTGTTGAAACACGTTTTCTTGGCCTTATTATTGATGAGAACAACAGTTGGAAAAAACATTGCCAACACTTAAATTCAAAATTAAATTCTTTGACGTTCTTATTTCGAAACTTGCGACAATTTTTAAATATTGAACAACTGAGATGTCTGTATCTTGCACAGGTAGCCAGTTGTTTGAGGTATGGCATACGTTTCTGGGGCGGATCAGTTTTGATTGGTGACGTTTTTGTTACACAAAAAAAGCTAATCAGAATTATGGTAGGAATCTCGAGATCTTCTTCTTGCCGTGAGATTTTCAAAAAACTAAGAATTATGACTGTTACATCTCTATACATTTTTGAGCTTTGTACTTATGTTTATGAAAACCAGTCAAAATTTCTGAGGACTAGTGATGTCTATTCTGGAATCTTACGAGGGAGTGACAGATTTCGGCCTCCATTCAGCAGGCTAGATGTAGTCAAAAATTCGCCAAATTACTTAGGATTAGAATATTTTAATATGTTACCCTCAAAAATCAAAATGTGCACCAACATTAACCTCTTTAAATCTAAACTTAAAATGTTCCTACTTAAACATTCTTGTTACTTACCATCGGAATTTTTAGAAATCTGTAGTAGCAATACTAATTAAAAAAAAATACTCTCTATAATGTATTACCTTATTATATACATCTGTTAAATACCTATGTGAGCAACAAAATATGTATTATATTTTTGTCTATATACTCTCTGTTATTTTGTGATTAATTTAAAAAAGCACTTGACAATTGTATCTAACACATGTAGTATACCTAGTATATCTACTAAATACTTTGACTTATCTCGTCATGCTCTGTTTTGTACTTAGACCAAATAAATTATTATTATTATTATTAGTCTGACGATTTCTGTTTCGATACCTCGGGTTTAAATTCGGTTCTCTTTTTCTATTATTATTACAACTTTTAATCATCTACGATGTTGTTATTCTATTCAAAAATTGTGATAAGTAGGTAATTCAAAATTGTACATCTTTCACTCGGTTATCTATGTGGAAAAATCTGGCTCTATCTCTGCATGAAATCAATATATAATTAATAAAAATACCCAAACATAGGCTTACGCTTAATTCTAGGAATTGCTCTATTATTCCTATTAAACTTTACATATAACTATCTACCTGATCACATTAAAAAAAATAAAGATTTCATCTGATTTTAAAATTAAAGTGCGTCAGTTTTTTCTACAGGACACTTTTTACTCACTTGATGAATACGTTTCTAAATGTAAAAATGTGTAAAGTTTGACTGTTTTATATTGTATTGTATATTATTGTGATTTTTTGGATCGTGTTGTTGTTGTCTTTGTTATTGAACGCGTTATAATTTATAATTTACACTTATTTATGTACCTGACACATCCAAATACATTTATACATGTCTACTAGGAATAAATAAATAAATATCAAATAGGTATCACTGCCAATGGAAAACTAGTTAATTGTATGGAAGTAGAACAAACCGAATATCAGGGATTTTTTTAAGAAAACCCTTCAAAATGTTTAGGTTTTTGATAGAAGAAGTCATTTACAAGATGCTGAATGTTGAATGAGTGGGGATAAGTAAATATAAAACAAATGTACAAGATTCCGTAAAAATAATTTTGATTCAATGGTTATAGTTTGGTAAAACCTAAGGTCATTCGCTCTCTGGTTATGAGGCATATTTTGAATTTTTGCATCAAGGAGTGTTATTTAATCACTGTCAGGTATGTGAATATAATTTGGACTTTCGTGTCTAAACTGGGAATTTGGGATGTCGTAATTTATTTTTTGATTGCAAACCAAATGAGTTTTTCTGTAATGAATTATGATTGCGACTGTACATTGTACATATACGCCATAAATCTTGTTTTCGATGTTGTTTCCGTAAATTATTAAAGTCCTTTCACTAGATGAAAAACTATAAAATTTTAAACAAAACTCCATATGACAACTACAAATAAAATGAATAAGTTTTTGTCCACATTTTTTAATTATTGATTTGTAATTGCAGCACATCCGCGTTATGTATGTGAGTGTGTGTGATCGGCAAGTAAAAACTAAGAATAAATTGTGGATGAATACATGGCGTCATTTATCCAACTAATTTATGGACAATTACCTTTGACGTGCTGGGCTACATAAGTATTTAAAGTATTTACCTGTAATTTAAGACGTACTATAAAAACATTTCGTTAACGACAGAAACCGGTAACCGTAATTTAAAAATTATTATTGAATATTTTCGTAATTATGACAGCCCTCATGCCGCACGCTCTTTGTGACACGGCGTGGCTTTTGATGTCCGTAAGCTGACGTTTAATCTAACTGAGACCAGTAAGCTATGCGCAAAGTTTCTTCTTCATATCTCCGATCAGTATCAGGTTTTACAGTGTTGTGGCATGTATACAGTCCTCGACTTTGCGTTCTCGTTTAAAGTGAGTCTTCCTTTTGCCGTAAAACGCTGCTGCCGTAATCAATATAATTTTACACGCCGACAAAAATAAAAGGCGTTATCAGGAAGAGAAAATCAATTTCATTTCAAATCGCACGTATATGTTTGTATTCGTGAGTAATAATTCATCCCATTTCGAGTTCAGTATCCTAAGTTTTACGGACGCAGAACAATTTATCAAGCGAAGATAAAGTGGCAACGGGAATACGGTAATAAATTTCCCGAAATGCAATTTGTCTTTTTGCTTCATCGCTCATGTAGAATTTGCCGGCGCAAAAAGAACTAATGCAACTCACCTTCGTGCCAAACCGTCTCATGATCCGCGATGATGGTGTCGTCGTCTGACCAAAGAATTTCATCTGTGGAAGCGGCGATGCTCTCACATTCCATCAAACTATCGAAGTCCAAGCTACTTCTCATCGATATCATTTTCACCTGTCAGTCTGCAAAGACAAATGTTTGTTCCAAATTTAAGTGCAAATAAACATGAAATTCAATTTTAAAAGTTGCAGTTATACAGGGTGTCACAGAAAAATGGTTCCTAACTTTCAGAAGTAGTAGAGGGCATGCAACTTTTACTAATAAAGTTGTGGCTGGAAGTGTTTCCGCATCAAGTTAAAACTAAATAAAGAAAAAGATGTAAGAAGTAACTTTTCTATTTACTTCTAATGCTATACAATGTTAATTATTTTCAATTTATTAAGAAAACTTGAAAAATTATAAGAAATGAAAGAGAATTAAGGTCAACATTTTGCATAAATTGTGTGAACGAATGGCATCAAAATCAAGAATAATTCGAGCTACTAATTCTTCTTTATTGTTGACAGGTGTTGCATAGATGATCGATTTAATATGTCCCCAAATGCAAAAGTGATTTGGAGTCATAAATTAGAATGTAATAATTCAATAATATTTAAGGAAACAAAATAATATAAATGTTAAGAGAAGTTGTGAGCAAACAACGAATGGGTGACGCAACAATTACAGTTGCGCAGATCAAGCTCCTGTGCTACCTATCTAAAGGCCGGTCTACACGCAACGACTTATCGAACGGCTTGTCGAATCAGACAAATCGTATCAAGTAAGACGGAGCGTGTGGACCGCAAAACGTACGTCTTGCATGAACGGAATCAAAGTTAGTATATGGGAAGTTGCCTCATGCAACATCGGGCGGACTCGACACCTTTCGGCGAAGTGACGTGTGCGAGATACCCGTCAAGTAAAGGCTGAATGAATTTTCGAATGACTAACAGAAAACGCACTTCAAAATGTTTAAATTCATGGATTACATTTTATGATTTCAAACCTTGTACCAGTTTTTTCGGCGGTAACCGTACTTTATTTTCTTTCCGGGTTATCTTTCACATTAAAGGCGCTACATGCAATTCCGTTTCGTAAAAATGCATTGGAAATGCCCCCTATACTGAAACGGAAAGATCATACGAATGCATTGGGCGGACTCTCGTGACGTCAGTCCTCGCACCCCACCACCGAGAATTGGCGTTCGGCTTTTAGCATGTAAATTCGAGCGCATGAGACAACTTCACATATACTAACTTTGGAACGCAATGAGGTTGTACGACAAATCGAAAAACTGAACTTGAAGGCATAATTTTCCGAGAACGATGCGACAAGACAGCATAAATTGAAAACAGGAGTACTTCTTGTATGACGATCATCGCAAAATTGAAACTTGTATAATAGGGTTTGGACGATAAGATGGAACTGTGTGGACACGCTCTAAACCGTACATTTTGTCGAACGATTTGCATGAGCGTTTATCGTACGATATGTCGTTGCGTGTAGACCAGCTTTTACTATATCAAAATAGTCGACCTTGAATAGATTGCGAAAATTGGGGGAAACTCCTTTACGTTGGTGAACAACCTACCTAAAATTATGCCCAGCTCAGTGGAGATGGGAGTGGGCTACAGAATAGGATCGTCGGTAGCTCGTTATCTAGTTGTTAATTAAGAAAGGGGCGCCACCTAGCGTTATATTTATTCCAGGTATAAGTAATACGTGTTACCGCTAGGATTACACACGTGAATGTAGCACGTGAGTAACCCCTAAGTTTGAAATTCCGCATTTAAAAGAAATATTTTTATCAGTTACCCTGTATATATCGAAATTATCAGTCACCCTATATATAACGAAATCTAAAAGAAAAGTATGACAATTCACGACATTAAGTTTATTGATCGTTTCAAATGAAAATTACGTAAATGTACGTTAATCACACTTAGTTCGAAATAAAATTAAAATTCACAGAGCAAGTGTAACACGTAAACACCGGCAAGGATATCCTATTTGGTTTACAAAGGTGATGTACAAGTTATAAGCACCTGTCAGTTTGACAGTAGGAGGCGGTTATTAATTTTCTTTATGCAAATTATGACATGTTCTTAAGGAACCGTGGCTTGAAATATACAATTACAAAATTTTCAAGCCCTTAACTACTCATTATGCAGCGTAATTGATGATTAACCGAAGGAATGAAAAGTGTACGATACCGTTCGACGTTAAGTCCGGTCGTCTGATGCCATAAATCACGACATTTACATCGAAGTCTCGAGAGAGGGCTTTGATCCTACATGTACGTCCGAACTTTCGTGGTGTTTAATGGTAGTAGAACTAGATGACTCTCGTACGGCTTTTCTGTTTACTGTCTATCACCTGCTACAATTTGCCTCGCATAACGTGAATTTGCCTCGTATATCGTGAAACTGCTACGTATGACGTGAAACTGCCTCGTGCAACGTGAAACTGCCCCGTACAACGTGCCCTTGTTTAAAAATAAGGGCCTATTAAAACCTGTGACACATCCGCTGATTGTGTGATTGAAGTTGGAGTTCGTGACGTGAGTTTTATCTACTGCTTAAGCCTTGGCGATATTCCAATCAACTTTCTTGAGTGTATAAAATCCCTATTAACTGCTAGGTGGTCGAATTCGACAGCAAACGAAAATGACATACATTCAGGAATGTCACGAACACCAAGTTGGCGATTTTAATATTAATTTTTATTTTCGAATCAACAAACAAACAAACGCCAACACGTTTCCTTTTGTTCCAAAACCGAAATTAACCAATCTACACGCACCAGAAAGGAAACAAAAAGGTAGCCCTTAGAGTTTGAATTCAGAATAGAGCGATCAGTGAAGCCAAAACAGAACTTTAGAGTTTGTTATCAAGTAGACCATTAAATGAAGACAAAATTTTAACATTCCCTAAAATAAAATCGTTAAAGCGAAAACGAACCGTAACACCTGATAGAAACTAAAGCAGATACGAGAGCGTCGCGTCGTCTAAACGCGCGTCCACATATTATCGTATCCGCGTATCCGATCATGAACGGAAGATCGGATACGATACGCAAAAATGATGCACCCACACTTAGTTGCATCGCGTATCCGTTTTGTTGTATCCGTGCGTGCGTTTACTTTCCGACTTGATACAACGGTATCGCCTATTGCATGTTTGTCACTGTGAAATTAGTTGCTGCTACCTATACATCTTGTGTTTGATGTTTCGGCGAAATACCGACTTCAAGTGTGACGCAGTAATATCGTATCCGCGTTTCAAATGATACAAGGACACGATACGGGAATATGTCACGGTAACACGTCCACACTTGGCTGATCATAATACATGATCACGATGGGATACGCGGATACGACACATGTGTGGAGACACCTTAAGCCGTCACCCTTCCGCACTACCGAACAAAGTATGGGTATGGCCTTAGCAGCGATACGTAAGTTGTATACAAGCTGCAATTTTTTTTAATACAGATGAGTCTATGATATAAAATTAGCGAATAAGCGATTATATCTCGAATCCAGAAATAAAAGTTTGGAACATTTACTTAAAAAACAGGCAGTCAACTAACAGAAAGGACTATTTGTAACTATTATTTTAATTGTTAGCATCATCATCATTTTATTGCTATCGATCATTTTATATCTTTACTTTTGACCACAGACTTTCAATTGAAGACAATCTTTTTCACTTTATTTTCCATGTTTAAAAAAGCCGATGAATAGTTTTATTTGTTTTATATTGTGGTTGTTACATGGTGTTTGGATTCCTCCAGGAATAAATTAAGCTGAAATTTAGAATACATTATGCAAAGAGTGAGCATTTAGGTTCCTGCTTTCTTAATAATACTAAAAGTTCAGTTTAGCAACCCGATGAATACTCTCTTGCTAGAATTTTATTTCAGATTTAATTACATTATTAAAAGCACATCCCGCATTCAATACACGCAAGATAACTACATTCCACATTAAAGCTTATTCTTATCGAATGAATAATATAAAGTTTCGTAATTTTAATGAAGCCCCGGAAACTGCTAACAAATCGTCGGATTCGTTAACCGTTACGGGAGCTAATTTATTTTTGATAAGTTAATATGCGCGGTCCACTTTCCCGTTTGGTAATTAAATTGTTTTGATAAATTGCGAGCGGCCTAAACGCCCGGTCCGCGGCTTAATTGGGGCTCATTTGTAAGAGACATGTGGACGACGTTGAAGGGCACTTCTTGGAAATTGAATGCGTAAATTTGGGCACGCAATCAGTAGTAATACTTCAGTTATATTGATAATGCTTATACATAATTGACAGCGAAATTATTTGTTAAATAAATTTAGCTTCAGATAACTTTTTGTTCCTTGTTGTATTATATTTAATTTTTTATTCTTCTCTTTTACCCTTTTTGCAATTTTACATTTTCCCTACTAATTTAGTCAATGATATATTTAAAATATTGTTCGTACTTAACAATAGTGTAAGTTTTATGCAACCTCAATATCAGCACCGTCGAAATTGTGCTCTACACAATTCATTCGGAGCCAACTAATTTAAATTAGACTTTTACATACCTCCATTCTAATTCCACATAAAAATCCCGTAACTAACTGTGAAATATCTCAAAACCGATTTGGGCGAAACGTTACCGCCTCATTAATTTTAATCAAAGCGCTCAATCTGCCTATCTCCAATCTTAATTTCCTGACGGGGGAATTAAAAATAAAGCCGAACGATGACGTATAATTAGCCCAGACTGCTCTAAATTTGGCCGAATGACTGACATGCTACACACGAGTAAATGAAATTAGATTCTATATTTCTTTTTGGATTTTTGTCGCCTGTAGATTTGGATCCTCAACGACGCGGCGGTATTTACAATAACCCACAACATCCTTCCTGTCTGTGGGGTTTTCCTCCTCCTCGCGCAAGTGGAAATGTCTAGCTAATTAAAAGCTTTTAGCTATAAATAAAGCCGTAAGTGAAAGAGGATTGAAATTAAAAGAAAAAAAAATGAACTGGCGCTTGGTAATTAAATTTGATGCGCCAACGCATGCTCGAATGTATGTACAGTTTACGAGCGAGTTCGCAGGGGGTTCTCTAAACATAGAATCGGCAGTCCGAAGAATTCTTTTGCTATTTATATCTGTCTGCGCCGCGAGGAGTCTTGAACCCTCATAGGCATTTTCCATTGTAACCAACCGATAAATTTACACCGTGTTTTCAGAGACCAACTCTAAATTCTTTCTGGCACATTGTTTACTTTATAGTGGAGAATTGTGTAACATTTCATCCCTGATGGTTTCTTTTTTCTAAACACCAAGTGATTCTGAAAAGAAAAAGTTAGACAGCGAACATGAAAACTGATTGCATTTTCATTGTCACTTTTAACCGTTTTGTTAGTTTATTGTCTAGCGATATATTTGCGATTTTTGTAAAGTTGCGGTTGTTCAAGTTATTTTTATATTTCAGGAAGCGATTTTGATTTAGATCAATTTTCATCTAAAATGTCACATTTTTCTTATTATTCTAGCTTATTATATTTTATTAACACTCTTTTAATAATGAGTTCATATAAACAACTATATGTAATACAAAATGCAAAAGTGATAACAACTACGTACAAGGTGAACTTCATTTAAAATAGCAAATTTTTGAATTGGTAATAGATAACGACAAAACATTACGATTTGCTTAATAACGCCCTACACGAAAGTTTTTTGAATTTTAAACAGATGTTTAGCGAGGACTTGTGAGAGCGGTACTGTCATAATAAAAGGAGGTGGACAACTGAAAAAGTGTAAGGTCACGTCATTACGGAAGTAACTGAGATAATACAGAATGCCCCATGCTTTTGTTCGTTTCTTATCGCAACAAGTAAACCTCTCTGTGGGGACTTGTCATACAATTTTACGAAAAGATAGCCCACTTATACTTCTATCGTTAACAGCAGCTAACCTCAATTTGTTTTGCTGTTTATTCTTGTTCATATGTACAAACATGCTAATAAGTAAAGACATACTATATTACTTGCTATCTCATGTTCGACTCCAAACGCGGGAGTTTTTGAACCCACTTTACTTTACTTATAACCAAGGAGTCTACATTTAAATCAGTTTTTTTATGCGCGTTAGTCGACCAAGCGGAGACGGCATATCTTTTCCGCGAGCTTCGATGCAGTAGCGCATTGTTCGGCTCCGTACACTTGTAGCGGCGTCGAGCTTGTCCACTGTTATCGCATTGTATACTGTGTTACGACCCCACTCTTTTGAAGGGTACGCTCGTGATAAATCAAACTGATTAAAACCTAGACACTTTGCTTATAACTCCTATAATTGAAATAATAGAACATGAAACGATTACATAATATCTTTAGGACAGGACAAGTCAAGCTGTACCAAAATGAAGACATCTGTCACATAATGATGTGGGTATTAAAGATTAGTCGAATTTAAATATTTGTGAGATTTGTCTTCTATATTTTGTAAATCAAACAGGTTCTTGTCCGATGAAAATTGTATCACAAATTCTTTGAAACGGACAGTTATATAACGTTAAGTGTTAGTGCGCATTTTCAGTGTCCGTTTCAAAGAATTTGTGATATATTTTGTAACATACACCGTGAATAAAAAGTAAGAAACATCGAAGGTAGATCCGTTAGTATAAGTTTTACAGAAAAAAGTTTTAAATAAAAGTTAAATGGCTAATTGTTTGCCACAAACTGGTATTCTTATTTCTTTTCTGTGACGTCACAATCTCGGCCTATGGTGTCAATGATAATTTTATTAAATTGCAACCTGTATTTTCCTTTGACGGAACTGATAGAGTATTTTTTCCTCTTTACGGTCGTATAAAAATATCGTCGGGTTGTATAAGAAAAATTTTGAGAAAATCAACTTTGTTATCCGAAAGAAGGATCATGGAAGATAGCGTCGTTATTATAAGTTTTACAAAAAAGTTTCAAACGAAAATTATTTTCATTTTTTCCTATGACGTCATAATTTCGAACTGTAATTTTCTGTTTTTGGCCATCTAAAAACATTGTAGAGTTCTTTTATAAAATTTTCAAAAGAATCAGCTTTATTTTCTGTAATTACCATTTAGAGTTTTAAACGCTCACGCTTTTATAACAAAAAATTAACAAATAAACAAATTATTAAAATTATTAAAACATAGAAGTCTCAGGCAATAAATAATTTTTTCGATTACCACATTCGAAAGTACAATTTTACTGTACCCATTCAAGTAGAGAAAGCGGTACTTTACCTTTCAAGTAGAGAAAGCGGTACTTTACCTGCCTAGACATTTAAAACATTTTACCTGACTGTGACGAAACCTACTTCGACCTATTCTGAGGTGACATTAATCGGTTCTAATTAATATTATTGTTTATCTATAAATATCACCAATTAATTGTTCTACATTTGATTATATTTCAATAATGCTGTTGAAATCTTTTTATTTTGGATCAATTAGTATGATTTTTAATTCTTTTTAGGTAATTTGTAAAAAGTATTGCCTGCATCAGGGCCTGCATTATCGTCGAATCTAATTAAATGTCAAATTAATTTGTCATTCAAATCAACTCAAAAAGTAACATTTTTGCGCTCGCGTCGTAACTTTTGGTATCATCGAAACGCCAGCGTCGTTTATAACGTGTTATAACGTAAATGAAATACATTTTTCAAAAATTTACAAAGTTATAAACGTAGAAATAAATCTGCAAGTTTTGAACACTTCAAAAATAAATGGTTGAGTAAGTGGTAGTCTAAAAAATGTTGCATGCAACGGCAGCAAAGTGTCTTTGTCGACCTCGTTTGCTTGCTCGCCGCGGCTTCGCCTTGGCTCGCAATTTACAAGCTCGTTAGACAAAGTGCCACTTTGCCACCTTGGTACATAAATTGTACGAATTGGTACGAAATTTTTCCTATAGAACCCCATGATATTTTTATATGACTGTAAAGAGAAAGAAAACTACAGGTTGCGGTTTAAAAAAATTATCATTGACGTCACAGGCCGAGACTGTAACGTCACAGAAAAAAAAAGAAAAAAGCCAGTTTGTGGAAAACAATTAGCCATTTAATTTTCATTTAAAACTTTTTTCTGTAATAATGGTTCTATCTTCGATGTTCCTTACTTTTTATTCACGTTGTATATCCTCTAATGCTACTGTAAGGGGTGTTGGTATACCATATCTCAAGGACGAAACCAAATCAGTATCGAAATATTGAGTCAATGAAGGTAAGTATGAGAATCAATATCGCAAAGTTTTGGTTGCAAGTCCCTGGACAGTTATAAGTTATCTGAATATAACTTTACTTTGAAAAAATATCCATATTTAATTTGTGTTTTTAACAACTTTTAACAGTTTCCTTTATTAAAAAACATTAACCTTTAAATCTTTTTTAATTAAGAATTATTTCAGAAATACATAGATCTTTTATGTATTTCACAAGTTGTATATACATACAAAACTAAAGAAATGCATAGGCAAACAACAATCATTTTTATTTATATGCTAACTATACATTTCAGCAACGAATGCTGTTGTAGAATCTAATGAGCAGGCTTACGATTTCGGCCCACGTCCCATTTAAACATACTTATTGAAAATTTGCTATGGGCCACGCGATCGCAGTAAATAATTAAATAAAGTTTAACATAAAAAAATACATACAAAAAAGTATGTAAGACAATATTTACTACCTGTCGTGTTGTGCAAAGCCAGGAAATTTACAATCCAATATGTTCGAAGTGGGCTGAAATCGTAAGCCTGCTAATGAGTTTCAAAATTTTGATGAAAAATCAGATGAGTTTTTGGGACTTCATACCTCTCCCACACTTTCTTAATATCTGCATCAACTATCAATCAAAATGACAGTAAAGGATCGTTTTATATTTTTATGTCATTGCAATGACAGTGATGTCCGAAATTTTTTGTCCGCAATTGTACAGTTGCAGAATTTTAAAAAAAGCACACACATTCAAATGTGTCACTGTGAACTTGATTTTGTTTGAAATTATTTTCGCTTTATAAGTCAATATAATTGTCAAAGTGACAGACCGACATTAACATGCCGCATTTAAGTTTACCCAAAAGAAGCAAATAATTAAGTACATTATTGAGAAATTTGGGGTTAATAAAAGCACCATACAGTTTTCTTCTTGACTCCTAAAGATGAAAGTGACATGATTTAATTGTCAGCGTTTATGTCAATTAGACAGAGATCGATTTACTATTCTAGTATTGCAAAATATAACCTAAAGACTCGTATCCTTTTTGAAATTCCACAACTGTACATTATTTACACTTGTATTAAAGATTTTTCTACATAAAACTTTTGATTTTCTTGACATTTCAATGAAATTTCAAAGAAAGTTAATTCTTTTTTTTTTAGTGTGAAATTTCATTGCATGACCCGCTGAAAAGTTTCATATTAAAAATAATGAAATTTCCGTACTTCTTTAAAAAAAATGTAATTTCCATATCCCTACACGTAACTCTTAGCGGCAATATGAGTGGAGGGACGATAGTTGTACGAGAGAATACGATAGTCGTCTTTTCCATTGCAGGTCAATAAGGGCGAGGTTAGCATGCAGAGGTAACGATTTTAATGTTCATCACTGTACAACGGGAAGCCCTTCATGGAGATTCTTTTAATAACTCCTGTCGCTAATTGCTTTCTAAAATGGACGTTTTACGTTCCATTTCTTCAAATAACTGTTTAAAATATGTCAAGTATTTGTCAAGTTTAGAAGTTGTGTTTTGATAACAACTTGGTATCTGATTTTGAAAGAGCAATCGCGATCAATTCCGACAGAATTTCATTGAATTAGATGAGAATAAGAACCAGAGCTTAGAACAATTCAGTGAACAAGCTTTTGAAGTAGCACATGCAGATTTTAAGAGAGTTTGGGAGAAATATGAAGTCAGAAAAACTCATCCTGATTTCCGTCAGAATGTTTGAACTCCATTTATAAGCTGACATATATAGTACAAAAAGATTGATGTTTGCTTATTAATTTCTTTTGTTTTGTTTATAGAATTTGTGAAATACCAAAAAGAGCTAGGCATTTCGAAATAGCTCTTAATTAAAAGAAAACTCGTCATACGAAGATTTAAAGGTTAATGTTTTCTAATAAAGAAAACTGTTAAAAGTTGATAAAAACATAAATTAAACATGGACACTTTTTCAAAGTAAAGTTGTATTCAAACGGTACCATGAGTTATGTGGTAGAATCAATAACGATAAAACTGATTACTTGCATTTACAATCTTGGGGTAAAGGATTATGCCTGAAGAACAGAATCAACTGAAGAGGTTAGAACCATAAGATACAAGTCACACTAAAACATTTAAGCAAATTGTTACATTCCGTGATACAAATTATATTTTTAGACTAGTCACGCCATTTATGAGCCAACCAAAGATTCCAGTGCTTTCCACTCTCACCCTAGATGGTGGTAGAATTTGTTGAACGTTTGCTATTTGTTCGCTACTATTTTCGAAAGAATGATGTCACCCAAGTTTAAATTAAATCTACTTGTCTCTACTTACCACGGTTCCAGGTGACAAGTCTGCCGATACTTAGATCAGCTGTGCCCCTGCTAGCTACAGTGGAAATGGGGGCAGGTTATCTTACGGTGGTAAACTTATAAAGGACGCTAGGAGACGATTTAAAAAAAACAACTAATCGTAATTCGACTGGTCGACGTCTCCAATCGACCAGGTTGTGCAGAAATAAGAAACACACTAAATAGAGACGAGACTATTACCCACTGTGTGTATGAAAGTAGAAATTAAAATCGTAATTAAAGTTAACACAGTTTATTACACAAAAGAAATGAAAACGATATACACTTTTAATAAACACTTACAATTGGCTGCTTATTTTAAACTTAAATTAATCAACGTAAGCGCAGCGCAATTCGTGTTTCGTGATTCGCACTCTCGGTTTAATCCTCACGAGTGAATAGTAAATTTATCAACCGATAAGTCCGCAAACAACGGAGTAAAATGAAAACCTAACCTTGAATTAGCGCATTCAGACGTCCGTCAAAGTCAGTGACATCAATCGACGCGCAGGGGCCGGTGGTAACCGGTGGTGAATCGTAACGCCCTCTGCCAACTGCAGGGTGCGTCAATGAGCTGGCCCGTTCTGGATACGCTTAGATCAAGATGGCGGCTCAGGTTTTCTCGATCGGATCTCGATACGACTATGGGCAGGAGCGCCCCCGGAGAACTAGGCCAAAAGATCAGGTCTAATAGCCTGCGCTGAAACTTGCGCCCAAATAGAAGAAATGATATGCGTTATCGGCCATTTTGGTTGGTCGATATGCGTCGTTATATGTTACCTGAGAGAACTGGAGCCTCAGGCTTGGTACGGAGATTAAAACTACCTCCAATCGTTGTTCGGCAGTGTCGAATGATTTTCCAGCAAAGCTGCGATTGATTTCTTCTCTAAATGAGCAAGAAATCCGTTAATTTTATCACACGCGAAAAGACACGTCCTTACGGTACAATGCTCGAACAACAAGAGAGAGCGACCAGGCTGCAAAATGAAGCAGGTCGCCTCGACGCATAGGAATTACCAATGGCAGAGGGCCTGAAAGTCACATGGAGCCTTCATGACCTATCAGAGCTCACGATCTCAGTACGCAGGTTTTCCCCCCATAGCGATGTAAAGAAGGGGCATTAGGGTTGCCACGGTGCGAAAACGAAATTTCTAGACAGTAAATCGCCGCTACATTTAAGCACCAAATTTAAATGTAACAATGAATTACTATGCACTATGTCCCCGCCTTGAATTTACAAGAGGGACAAAAAATATTTTTAATTTTACAGAAAAATACCAAAGGAAACAAGAATTTAATGTATGAAGAAAAAGACATTTCCAAATTTCTTAATGATATTTATTCTAGCGACTGATTTCGGTGTTAATCACCTTCATCGGACTGCTAACGTCGAAATAAATTAAAATTACAAATAATTGGAGAAAAAAAGATCCTATGTGTCATTGCAGTGTCAGCTTCTCCCAACCACTGCACTTTATTTATAATTGTCGGTTTTTAATTTTTTTTTTGTGATGTTAATTCATTAACATGCTGCTTCATATGCCGCCACTTCCTTTCAGAAATTACCTAAATTTGTGTCTTGAAATTATTGACTTTTTGTCTTATATCTCCACATTAATAACAAACTGTTGTCATTATTTTATTTTTTTCTTTTAAAGCGAATGATTTAAAAAATTAAACGGTAAAAAATATTATTATTTTATTATAAAAATATGTGATATTGAATTTTAGCATTAAGTTCATATCAGATATAACTATGTATGTACTTTCAATAATAATGTAATTATTGTACTTCTTGAAATGACGCCAAGTCAAATAAAAATGAAGGAAACTTCAACAATCTAAATTGCAGGAACTTGAGATTTTCACTGCATTTAGTTGAATGAAAAATATTTGCCGATCCCGGCATTTACAAGAACTCCCATTAAAACTGAAATTAATTTTATTTATCGCGCACGATGCAACGGAAATTTATGAAAGGCATTCTGCATTAAGCTCATCGATCGGAGATATATTTTTAACGGGCGGTTTTTATTACTTTAAGGGCAACTCGCGCGTTGACGAACATAGATGCGTTCAGTCATCGTCGGGGCGCACATAAAATTTTAGGATAAAAAGCTGAAATTCCAGCGGGAATTTAAAGTTCTGCTCAGGCAATATGCCGGCGCTTGGTGATAATTTTATGGACTGCAAGTTTTATTATTTATGGACTGAATTTATTACCGAGGCGGGGCTAGTTGATATAAATAGATCAATGGAAATTTTAAAGTCGCCGAGAGTAAATTATGCAGAAAATATTAACGCGAAAAAATCGACATTTTCACAGGCGCTTGGGGGTCAACGGAAATATTAGTCTAGTCGAGTGACGTCAGATCCGGATAACTCCGTGTTTTGGTAATGCGATATATTTAGTTGCATTATTCTGTTTAGTAAAGCACAATTCTCTGAAGATATAAATAAATGAGTAAGGCCCAGTTTTACAATCGTGGAATAAGGACGGAATAACTGTTCGCCGAATATCTTTTAATGTCCCTCCATATCTACGTCACATCTGCGTCACGTTATTCTAAGAATAATGCTTATCCGACGACTGTAAAATCGGGCCTAAGTGATTTGGTTAAATAATTGCAAGCAAAGCTATTAATTGTTGCTAACATCGGATTTAGTTAATAAATTGTAATTGTAACATTTAAAACTCCGTCTGCTCACCATTTCTTCTATCTATGCACAGAGTGAATTGGCCACTAAAAATTCTGTGTATACTCGTATTTTAAATTTAATACGCACATTCAGGCCCGATTTTACAATCGTCGGGTAAGCATTATTCTTAGAATAACATGACGTAGGTGTGACGTAGATATGGAGGAACGTTAAAGGATTTTCAGTGAACAGTTATTCCGTCCTTATTCCATGATTGTAAAACTGGGCCTCAAAGGTATGGTACATATTTAACTTTCTTAACGGCGGATCTGTTAGCGGGCTATCTTCTATTTGCCAGTGATCAGTTCACCAATGTCTTTGCAGTCACCTTATAAATATCTTTTTCTACGTATCTCTTTTTTAATTCATTGCGGATGTTCTTTCATTTATTTGGACGGTCTACAGTTCCACTTAACTATCAATCTTCTGACTTCCGTTGTAAGTGCTAAATCATCATAATCTTTTAATTTTAATTTTTTTATGACAGTTTTATTTTTTTATAGATTTATGTTTTAGTTATTTTGCTACTTATAAGTATGTGCCTTCCATGTAAAGATAATACAAAAAGAATATCTAAGAAGCATTTCCCATATAGTATATTAGTTGAAAACAACAAAAACTATAATCAAAATTGACATTCTTTTTATTCTAATAATAATAATAAAACGTCTTTATTTACTTGGCGGGTTCAGCTAAGCTGCTCTACCACCCAATCAAGTTAATTAGCTATAAATTGCTAAACACAGAATACATAACTCACTACATTAAATACCTGTGTATACCTATACGCAAATAAATAAATTCGGTACAATCAAAACTGAACATTAGTAATCGTTGCAAGGATATTTTCTCTAAAGCCTGATCTATACGTAACATTTTGTCGTCAGTCTTGCATGATCATGCCAGATTTGTCAAACATATCGTTACGTGTGGACGGCAAGTTGGACGTTTTGCATGGACTAAATGAGGTTTGACAAACTCGCAAAAGACTGATGGGCTGGAGCTTTGTGTACAAGCAAGACGACAGACAAGTCGGTGCATGTAGACGTGCGTCAGTCTAATCGGTCAAACTTCGCTCACCTGCCATTGTGCTCTCAGATGCAATTATCGTCACTAATAACGCGTGATCAATATCTTTCCTAATCAAGTGACCTATGGAAAAAAAATTGTATGTCTTTGATTAATTCATTTTTTCAAGTGTCATTTCATTTATTTATAACTGTCAATGTCAGTAAGTTTAATTTATTAACAGAAATCTTTGTTCATAAGACTTTATTGTTGAATTGTGAACAGTTAAATAGCAATCCAGTAATCCTAGCGAATGTTATTAATAATTTAAAATGGAGAATTCGCGGAGAACGGAGGACATTTTACGCACTTTCTATGAACCAGTTTTTCGTTGTTCATTTCACGTCTTTATCTTTATAAACGTAACATTTATTCTAATACATTTTGTTGCACTAGATTTAATTAATTCAAAAACATAGCAATTTTACTGAATTATCATAACAAAACTCATGCACCGAACGTAACCTTAAAACTTGTCATGCTACGAGCTGCGGCTGCGTATATGCTCTTGATTTAATGCTCAAATTTATAAAGAAACATGTAATACATAAAAACAGCAGTTAGATTTTGTATAGGAATGCAATATAAATAATTCAAATGGCATTCAAAATAATGAACTAATCAAAGACACACGATTTTATTTTCATAGGTCACTTGATTAGAAGAGATATTGATCACTCGTTAGTTCTTCATCCATGTCGATTTCGGAACGACTGAGCCAAAGTTTGACGGAAAGTTTGAGCAATGTAGCCGCACGATTTGTGTCAGTCTTTCCAGATCATGCAAGACTGACGACAAAACGTTACGTATAGACCAGGCTTTAAACGTTGCAAGTGGCAATGACCTAGCCTCACGAGGCACTGAATTATAGAGTTTAATGGCAGCATTCTTATGCTTTTTCTTAAAAGACCTTTCAAAAAGAGAGCTTTTGTGAAATGGAATATGTAAACCACTCATACGACGGAGATGTCTACCATGAAACATGGATTTTGGAGTTAAGAGTAAGTTAAGATACAGGGAAGACGAAGTGATACATACCTTATGAACTAAGTTAGCCATGTTAAGTAGTCTTCTGTTAGCCATATTAAGCCAGTTAGCATCATGAAGTTTAAGTGACATATGGTCGCTCCTCCTCAGACCATAGATAAGGCGAAGGCAAGAGTTTTGCATTCTCTGTATCCTCTGACTGGTTTTGAAATATATGCAAGGGCCATAGACAGAATCACAGTAATTGAAAAGGGATTAAATAAGTGAATCACATAGTTTAGTTCTCAAGGATGTAGGAAGAAACTGCCTATCCATGTACCTATAGTCGTTTTAGTGAAGAGTAAGATTTTTGTATTAATTTACTAATGTGGCAAGTAAACCTGAGATTGTCATCGAGAGTAACACATAAACATTTAGGCCCAGTTGTACAATCCCAGCTTAACCTTAAGCTAAAGCTTAAGCCCTTGACTACAATTGTCGAAATAATCGTTGTTAAGGTTTTAAGCTTCAGCTTTAGTTTAAACTGGCCCTTAATCGTTTTAGAAAACGGAATTTCAATATTATTGATATTTATGTTCATACTGTCTATGGCCCTCTGATGACCTTTAACATTGCGAAATATTATAGCTGAAGATTTGCTAGGGTTAACATGTAGTGAATGATTATTAGAAACATTTGTTAAACGCTGAATATCCTTATTAAAGAGAAGCAGTATATAAATCGGCTAACTTGAAAGTAAAATATAATTGAGTGTCGTCCGCATAGCAATGAATAGAACAACATTTTATCTGAGAATAAAAGTCACAGGTATACAGAGAATACCAAAGTGGTCCAAATATCGATCCTTGAGGACCTCCTGATGTTATAAAGCGGAAGGAATATTTTAAATTATAATGAGAACAGCCTCTGTCCTATTGTTTGAGTACGAATTTATGAAACGCACAGCAAGATCACTGACACCGAGAAAATGAAGTTTTGCGCACATCAGTCTATGATTGATGGTATCAAAAGCTTTAAAATAGTCAATCAATACAAGGACAGTCAAATCACCATTACCTTGTTACATTTTATTTTCGACCTACAGTTAGATAAAACCGTTAGGTATACTTCCCTTTTGCTATATCTGTGAGGAGGATAGCATACTCTTGTTTTGAATTTTCAATACGTTGCGCGTGTGCCGAAATTTTCCTTGCGTGAACCGACGCGAGATCCATGATTGATTGTCTAGTCGTTCATTGGAGTGCACGTGTGATTTGTGTGTCCGACGTCGCTTCACGGTGGTCATTTTTGATGCTTTCTGTATCTTGCAATACCTGATTTTGCTGTGTGACAAAAGGCCATCCTTCGGGGTTTAGAAGTTGGGGGAATTTGTTTATTTTTTCGAAGCAAGAATTGACTCGGCTTGAGCCGGATTTTGTGACTTTACGGGGCACCTCGCGCTTGATCGACTCCATCGCATTCCGTCAAGAAAACCAGCTTTCATCGGGGTTTCTTCTTTTTATTTGTTAGATTCCTCTCCGTTTCTACGCTGATTACACTTCTACACCTTGTATTTGTGACGGCCTCTTCGAACTTGCCGTGGATCACATCGAGGGAAGGACTTAAAGCAGTTCACCGGCCTAAGCAGACCTCGCTTCTTACCGGGCTGAAGCAGTTCCACCGGCCTAAGCAGACCTCGATTCTTCCCGGGCTAAAGCAACTGCACCGACATAAGAGGACCTCGCGGCTGGCAGGCTTAAGAACCACGGAGTTCTAAGGTCGGAACAAACCAAATGATTTCTTTTTCGTTTTATTAAGAACACATTTTCTGTGTGTTGAGTGTATTAATATTTAAATTATTACTGTTCTTTTTCATTACATTATTGTTCACGTATTTTTCGTTTCTATTAATGAACTAATAGTCGTGTAATTGTTGAATCTGTCACTGAATTAATATTCACGCATTTAATGTTACTGTCAACGAAACAAAATTTACTGATTTTGACTGTAAACGCTAGCGAAGAGGCCTAATCGTGAACGGTAAATTTTCGGTTTGTGATTTTTTTTCATAATTTTGAAAACATTTTGCGACAATTTACACCGTTGATCTACATTTTCTGGGGTGTGCAATATACGACTTTCAACCCTTTTATTTTCGTTTCGGTGTTTCATTTCGGATCCCCTTATAGCGGTTGCTCTCTTAACTATGGTACGACATTTCGACCGTCCCTTCCAGCGGGGAACTGCAATGATTTCAATACCCCATATCACCCTGAGTGTAGCGTGGGTCACCTTCAATCGCTGGTGGCGTCCTTTTCCGAAAACGACGTTTTGTGGTCACGGCTATTTGGTCCCCATTTTGGCCCACGACCGTCTCCACTGAGCTCGGGTACAAAAGGTTCGACCCAGGTAATGTTAACTCCACGGTATGCAGCAACGGAACATTTGGTAGGTATCAATTAACTAAGGTCCTCTGACATTTCTTTTAACGACTAAAAGCGTGACAATCTGAAGCTTTTCAGATATCATCACTAACTTTAGGTAAGGCTGTACTCGTGCTGTAGCCCGTCCTGAAACCCGACTGTACGGGAGATAAGAGCTTATATGTATCTATATATCTGGCTAACAGCAAGCTTTTCAAGATTTTTGATAAGACTGCTAATAAGGAAATTTGTCTTAAATCATTAAAAGAAGTAACATGTTTAACTTTGGCAGTGGGTATAATTAAGGATTGCTTCTAAGCTTCAAGAAATTCACCTAATTTATAACATGAGCTATAAATTTGCTCAAGAAAGGTATACATAATTTTATCATTCCTATAGAAATACTATCATACCCACAAGCTTTCGATTTAATAGAATAAATTATTTTTTCAACAGCACTTACAGATACCACATTAAGGCCCGAGATATTCATCTCCTACTAAAGTTATTCGACGAATAACGTGATTTTCCTGAATTGTTGATTGATTTTTTATGAATTGTTTCTATGGTAGTTATCGTCTAATAACTATTAGACAGTTTATTAAGAGATGGATATCTTCGCCCTAAATTTAAATAGGATATGATATGATTTCTGCTTGGAACTTATCTATATTTGAAAAATAACATTTTGTCCTTTTGACGGTTTAAGAGTTTCTTGATGTTTTTCTCTGCCAGAGTAAAGTAAACATTAAATTTTAAATTTTCTCCTTCCGACTTTGAATCTTCTTTTTATTTTTCTTTCCGCTTTCGATGATACGGAAAGCAATTTTTTTATGAAAACCGCAAGCATTTCCTCAGTGAAACATGAAAATGACGAAGCAAATGAATTTCTGGTACGCTGCTGCTGCATTCCTGCACATTAAGCTCGGCAGCTGCACGTTCCCTTCGGGGTGAGTGACACTCAAGTCGACGAGGGAGGAAATAGAAACACGCGTCTGCATTTGTGCCGTCTTTCGGTGCGTCGCCGTGCTTTTTTCGAGCTTTAATCACCCACGTCGGATTCCGATTCTCATTATCATTGCGCCGCACTTCAAAAGTGCCTCGCGCCGAGCACGGAAGGATGCTGATGGATGCACCCTTGCTTTTCGAGCGGCTGAGGAAATAAGAGGGCCTATTGTTATTTTAAGAAGTTAATGACGCACTGGTACTAGAAGTGTGAAAATGAAGCCAAACTGCACCTAGAACTTAGTTTAAGTAAATTAACAGAAAGAGAACAGCTAAAATGGACAATAAAGTATTGAAATTTAAACTAACAATTTTTCCCTGCTTTTAAATTAATAGACATTTTTACAGTTATTTATGTAAAATCAAGATAAAACTAAAAAATTATTATCTATACTGATTCTTCCTTAAGACAGAGGGGAAATTTTCTGTTGACATCCTACACAAACATTCGTTTAATCGTTCAAAATAAATGAGTTGTGAGGATATTACATCAAGTTGAGGATGTAAAATTGGGAATGGATTTTCTTCCAAAGTAGATCCTGGAAAAAATAAACATTATACGGTATGATTCAAAAGGGTCGCACCACTGATTAGGTAGTGATAGAGAACGTTAATAGAAGCACTTTTAGAATATTTTTACGGTGCCTGGTTTTCTAGATATAAATGTTTAAAGATATCGCAAATAGGCAATGCTGCACCTTGTAGATGTACTTACTAATTTGAAACCATAGATCATAGGTACCTTCATTTTTGTTGACAACTGAATTTGCACTGAAATGTTTGGAAATCAAAGTTGACCCAATAATAATAATTGTCCTTCTTAATACCTTATTTTATTTAGCTGTTCTTAAATTTCTCAAGTAAAAATTTGATGAAGGAGTAGGTCGCTGCGTGCTTACCAAGAAACGCGGTAAACTTTCAAGGAATTTAGAAAAATCAGAAATTAAAAGAAGCAAACGCTCATTTAAGGTCACATGTTAGACTATGGTAACCATAGTGACTCCCAATTTTTGCTGTACCGTTGCCGACCTTACATCTAAAATAATGTTAATATTTCCAAAGAGTTATTGCTGCTTTATTACTTAATATTAATTATGTTTAATAACAATAAAAATTTTACATGCCTGTATCTACGGCTCTCATTAATAAAAACATAAAATTACATTATTTGATCAGTACAATCAAAATCAAATTCGTATCTTTAAAGGCCTATGTCTTCTTAAAGAAAGCTCGTAGAAAAATTATCTTTACATTTTTGAGAACAAATAAATGGTTCTAAAGAACGCCCAAGTGATGGTGCGATCCTTTTGAATTACACTGTATATTCTATCATTTTCGGAAATATATGAGTATGCATACATTTAATAGAACTGCTTTAAAGATTCAACGACAAGGAAAGAAATTAAATTTCTTTAGACAGTCAGTATAAACTTTGAGGTTTCATTTCCGATCACCCCGCTGAGTTCAACGATCTACGGATACTACTCACCCTACGCAGATGTTCCACATCTTTTTCTTATCCGGCACTAAGAATGTTCGGTATGCCGTGCCGTTTCGAAAGAGAACGTAATACGCGAAATACTTTTTTGTAACACAATAAAATTTGCGACAAACAAACACACTGACGAGCGTCGAGTTTATTGCTTTTTAGATCGGTGTCATTTATAAAATCCATAACGTGGAAAATTACTTTGATTCTAAAAGACCAAAAATATGAATTTAATAGGGTTTCATATTCTTCATAAACAAAAAATAAACGTAAACAATAGCATATTATGCACTAAGTTTGGAAAAGTAAAGTTTTACTAAACGAGTATGGCTTGTTTGAGTGCGAGCGTGCGTTGCGAGCGAGTAACTTAAAAAGCCATACACTTTCTTAACGAGTTGCGTATAATACTTTCCTGCATATCATGCGAAAATTTAATTTCATTACGGTTTAATAGAAGTAACATTAAACACTGTCGTATTGATAACTGTTGCAATTGATGGGTATCGAATTTTCAATTTTTTATTTAAAAAATAAGACTAGTTAGTATGTTGGTATGCTGTAATGGTTGCTATGTTGTAAAGTTCCACTTTCCTAAATGATTTTGAATGTAACATTTACTGCATGAAATGCGAAAAATTATGTTTATTTATTAAAAGGGTAATGTATCAACATGTTTTTTAAAGCGAAATTTCTATTTTTTGTAAAGAACTTCGTGTTCAAGGCAATATTTCACTGATGTTTGTTTTTCTAAACAAAAGTAGATCAAATAATAAAACTATATTTGTTTTTCAAGGACTTTGGACAATATCTAGTTTTGAAACTACATAAGATTAGTTCATAAGTTTTATAAAATATTGTGTTTAGACACTGTAGGTAATTTTTTAGATTGAGTTTTGTCTTATTGTATCAATTCCTACAAAAAAAATTATGCTTTTCAATGGTTTTCAATTCTTAATGAAGTTGGGATCTTCAAACTCTGATAGAAATGTCATAAACAGTTGCGACCGAAAAAATGGAAACACCTGTTTTCGTGCTTTGTAATAAAGGTTTTTCGATTTAACCAAATACGGGTAATTAGATTTAATTGCAAAGTAAGTGTCAAGACTTTATTTCGAAATTGTAAAACGCTAAACAAGAAGAAGGTCAGAGAAAATTGCAAAATTGGCAGGACGGTCTCTGAGAGTAAGTTACCGTTAATTTAAATGTTATTTAAAATAAACGCGTCTCTCTGTCTTCGCACTGAAATGTCACCTGAAACACTAAAGCCATATTCAAAATATTTAAAATTTAAGAAAACTAGTCACTAAATTTATTTTAGTTTTTCCATTTTTTCGGTCGCAACTGTATATGTAAGCAACAGCCCCAAATCACTCTCATTCCGTAGCAGCAACCTCTTTATAACTCACAATCAGACCATAATGTTGCACCATGTTCTGGCAAAAAGAACGGAACACAGGATTGCACCATACATAGTAATGTGGTAGTATAATTCATTAAGGTTTATATAAAAAAAAAGAATAAAGATATTTGTCTATTTAATATGACTTTTTTATACTTTTTTATCACTGCCGGTAGGTGAACCTTACTCAAACTAGAGCCAATTCAGCAAAGCAAATATTATATTCGTAATCAATAACATGAAAGTATCCTTAAACGGTTCTCCAACTCTGTGCTGCAAAATATCCGTTTCCCAGTGTAATATCTTACGATTACTAAGAAAAATTTCGATACAAATACTTACTATATCGAAGATCGTAAGTTATTAAATACTCGAACTTTTGCTATCAAAAATAAACAAATTACTTTACTAAACCAAAACAATATTTTATTTTAAGTTACTACAGTAACAGTAATTCAAACTGTCATTAACTGCTTAGGCCCAGTTTCATAAAACGTAGTTAACCCCTCCGTCAAGTTAATCGTGTGATTAAGCAATATCATTAAATTTCCACCAATGATATTGCTTAATCACACGATTAACTTGATCGCGTGGTTACCTACGTTTTATGAAACTGGGCCTTAATGTGCAATTCGATGCACTGCATTCTGAAACGTAGCATCGTTTTGCTCATATTTTCTCATATCTACTTGTATGGCTGGTGGTACGCCTGCCGACAAAAGTAAGGCCCAAGTTAGTGGCGCTGGTAACTGTGGTGCATCAGTATTGGACAACCCTTAAAATTCTGCACTGGTATGGGGGTTTACGCCGTTGCTTTGGCAGGTAACTGACCCTAAATAATAAAATTTACTTCGAGAATGAATGAATTTATCTACATTGTTTTGCTTTGATGCACCTAATTTGACGACGTTACCGTGATCTCTTGAAGTTTCGTTTTAGTTATTTTTTGTCTGCGCTTTTACGTAATTTTATAAAATCGGTCAGGCAATGATTTCCTGCGTGTTATATAAACGCTACGAAGAGAGACATCGTAATATAAGGTGAAATGTTAAGGGCTGTCCAAATTTTATATTTATAGGCCTGGGCATTACTTTTGTCGGCGGGTGTACCATCTTGTTTAAATTAGAAGTCATGTGTCAAAACCTTTCAATTAGTCTCCAAAAAATTGTTTAACATGTTCCGATAGCTTCTGTGGCCGCACTTCCTGCATCATTTTCAAAGCATGGGACCGTTGATGTCCCCAGTGCAAATGCCGCACCAAAATGTTGCTTTTTGGGGATGCATTTCTTTTTCGAAAATGTCTCTTGGATTTTACAACCCCCAAACGTAGCAATTTTGCTTGTTTTCGGAACCATTAAGTTGGAAATGCGATTTGTCCGTAAAGTTGATTTTCTTGGAAAAATCTGTTTTTTGTTCACGCATCCATTCTGAAAATACCCCATGTTACTGGCGGTCTCTTGGTTTTAATTCTTGCGTCAGTTAAATCTTATAAGAACAAAAATACAACTCCTAGTCAAAATTATCTGCTTAGTGGAATAATGGAGACCGAAAAATTCACATAATACAAGGTAAGCATTTTTTTCTAGAACGCCCGCATTTATAATAAGCTTGAATAATAAGTATTTTGTGCACGATTCCACTTTACAAACACCACTTAATATTTGACATAAATTGACGTTTCAAATACATTTGAACTTGTCATGTGGAAAGTCTTTCTGAATCAGCCTTTATACATATACCGTGAGTTTTTTTAATCTCTGAACATACATAAATATTCCTATGTTCAGTTAAAAAAAAACATGTCAATGCATTGCAGGATATGGAAGCAATCTCCTAGCCGTCACCTAGCAATCTTCAACAAAATAAATGTACAGTCAATATCAATTATGAAATGTCATGATTTAAATTCTGAAATCTTAAGAAAATCTTTGTAAGTATAAGATAATTGCTTAGCACATTATTTAAAACGTGAAGGAGAACATTTCGAACAATTATTATGGTGTTTTTGTTAACAAAATATATCTTAAAATTACTTTACAGAAACTTGTTTTATTTCATCATAGGTAGCTGGTATACCCTTGCAATGTATTGACTCGATTTTTTTAAAACTGAACATAGGAATATTTACATTGTATGTTCAGAGTTTAAAAAAACTCACGGTATGTAAAATCCATTTTTTTATATTCAGAGTAGGCCATGTTAGGGCGACATTTTTGTTGGTATCTCCAAGTGAATACATATTGTATGTTCCATTTTAATTTGATGGTTATATTTTTGAAAATTGACGCCGAAAAATGTTGATGATTTCTAGCATTTTGACTTAGTATTAGAAAGTGGCAAGTAATTATTTATTTTAATATTATTATTTTACTTTCTTCATGCCATCATAGAGTATAAGAAGCAATATAGTCGATGGGACAACGTTAACGTGCCAGAATTTTACATTTGTCACATTTTGAGTTCTATCACGTTCTATCAAAATACATGCACGTAACTTAACAAAAAAAAAAGCTTGGCCCTCTAGAATATCAAAAGATCGTGAATGGATAATACCACGCGATCATTTAAATTTATAATTAGAGTAGGCCATGAATTTTAAATTAGATTGGCAACACTAACTGTTGACAGCTTAATTTGAGTTAGAATTGTCAAAGTGACGCTTCAAAATGTTTAATTAATTGCCGGGGGCGAACACTTTTGAACATTTGCTATGGTTGTCACTGAAAGTGTTTCACTTCCTTTAAATTAAAACGATTGAACCCGATGAGAATCCTATAAACGTTAAAATATTTACATAACCTCTAATCTACACAGCAAGGTGCACAACCGTATAAAAAGAATTCCGCCTACTTTAATTATAAATTTAAATGATCGCGTGGTATTATTAAAACAAGGGCCTAATATAATGTGATTTAGAACTCAAAAATGTACTAGTATACAGAGTGTTGCATTTAAAAAAGTGTAACTCTAGTTTATATCTCACTTAATGACATAACATGTACATGTGATTATACCGACACTGTTCCTCACATTTTTTTTACTGTACAGAATGTCTCGGAATAAATAAACAATTATTATTATTATTATTATGTAATGCTCAATTGTTCTTTTGTAAATATACATACACAAAAGTTTGAATCAGTCTGTGTAAGTTTAATGTTAACCACTTTTTTTAAATTCAAGAATAAGAAAGTTAAAGGCATTATAATATACCTATTTAGCCGCCAGGAATTATACAATTTTTAAATAAAAAATATGCCATCATTTATTGCTGAAAAAAAAGAAGTCATAGTAATACAATATTGTAAGAATCAGTAATGGATCAATGGATTTAGATTTAAAATTTTATATTTATTGTACGTAGAGGAAGTAAAAACAAAAGAATAATAAAATAAGGTACTTTTAAAAACGAGATTGTTCTAAATGCTCTAAAGTAGTCTGCGTCGAGTAGCTTTACTTTTTGCAAAAAAAAAGGCTAATGTAACCTGTTAGCTAGCAATCTTAAAAAGTACATAAATATCTAAGCTGCTGTGTAAGGTAAATGCATCGTAAGTGTATAGGCTCGTTATTTACGTAAAAATATCTTTGGAAGTCGAGCTGGAGCTAAAATATAAGGTAACAGTGGTATTTTTAAGCCCGTTGATAGGGATTCCTTGTTCTATAAGGCGCATTTGTTGCGTCGTTTATCAGGTGTGAGCCCAGGCTATTCAGTGCCAGCACGTGCGGACACTTCGGGCGACACATTGACGGTGCTCCGTGAAGCGATAACGTAAGTACCACTCGACTTCCTCTCCGAGCTGTTGATTGTTGGGGTTAATTTAACCTGAGATATTTCTACATAATAATTACGGGACGTGGAAATTTCTAGGTACCATAATTTCCTATTCGAAATTAAAAATTTTGATCGCGCTGCCCGAAATACTATTGTACGTACAAAAAAATAATATAGAACTTTGTAATAATTATAATACACGTTATTTTTCTTTTATTTACAAATTCAATGGTTTTAAATTGCGTTTTAAGAAATATTGTATTGACGAATGACTAGTGCTAATTTTTGACTCTTGTAGGTACCTATTTTTATTTTATTCAAGTATTTAATATAATTTTTGTTACATAACTTATATTACTGTTTAAACTAAGGAGGGCAATTGAAGTATTAAAAAAAAAGTTTGATTATTTCTGAGTAATTTTCGATAAATGGTTGTAGAGAGTGTTTCTAAGAAAAAAAAAACAAAATTCAAATATTTCAGAAAGTATTGAAGTTTACATAATGGTTATTATTATTAAATCAATTCCAAATGAGCCCTACTACACATCCTCAAGGAATACGAGCTATCAACCACACTGTATAATAGAATAATCAATATCATTAGTTTGTAATTTTATTTTCATTAAAAAATACGCACAATTGAATGTATAAGATAAATTAGGAATGCTAGAGGAGTACTATTGCAGTGAAAATGATGTCATAAATGCTTAAATACAGTAGCGTATAAATCGAGGGTGCAGCAATCAATAGTGTACAAAATGCATTCTTTCACAGTTAGGTCACTGTCAAATAGTGAAGGAACAATTATTTTTTACTTTGTTTCATTTATAATTAAGTAATTTGTTAAAATATTAACTACAGTTCATTTTTTCTCTATATGCCGATCGATCAAATTTTTTTTATGTAACTATCTCCTTCTAACTTTCATGAAATAGCGTTGTAGCTTTTGTCAAGTCACGTCATTTCGTTGTATATTTTCTTAACTTATACTTCATACGATCGGCATATAGTAAAAAATAATCTGTAGATGCTATTTTTTTTCTTAATTTTCTTTTTCTTAAACCATTTTTAAATTCGTAACAATTCGCTCCATTAAAAAAACAAATAAAAGCATTTATTATAACAATGACGTGTACAAGCGTTTTCGCAAAGAGAAAATATTTTAGGAAATATGTTCCATGAGGAACCCCCTGTATTTGGAGAATGTGTTCAGAAGTGATATTTTTGAATGTTTTTTTTAAATTAATTTAATTTTCCTTTAAATGTTTCCCTTTATAATAGAAAATAAAGACGTTTTAATTGTTGCACTGCATTTAATTAATTCACGGTTGAAAATTTGCCCTATATTAATAAGGCCTTTTTCCTTTGTTTTGGTCCCCTGAATACATTCTCTTACGTGTTCCTCAGGAACAGTCTGTATAAGGCCTACCAGACTTTTTTCACGTTGTAAAATAATATATAATAATGGTATCAACCCTATACAAAGTCTACTTTTAATAAACTCTGATGCAAAAGGTGCTCCCATTGTTATGGTTTATTAAAAAACAAAAAGAGCAAATTTCAATGTTTTGACTTAGTACCTTTTACTTGAATGTCCGCGTTATAGAATGATTGTTTTTAAAACTAGTGCACTGGTCGATGCATACCTACCCCTACCCCTTTCCTATTTATTAAAAGACAGCTAAAAATACGAAGAAACTTGCTCAGTATAATCAACGCTGACCCCCAAGCGTTGACAATAATCATATAACGTACCGTATATCGTTTGTTTTTACGATTTTTTATATGTTTAGTTAAAAAAATTATTAAAGAATACAGAAGTTATTAAACTAACTCAACATTAATATAATTGCAAAAGACGTTAGTTTCAGTCGGTTGGACCTATAAGGGATGCACTATGAATGTAACAAGGATTCAGCTAGTATTAAAAAATAAACATTGAACTGTTTACTTCCATCTCTTTCATTTTCCTTTTTCTTTATTAATAAGTAACGTCATGCAAATTATCATAAGAGTGTAAAGTGATAATATACACCAAAATATTCGTCACTGACAATTTCCGAGATCACAAAAGAGAATAAGTTGGAATTATTATTATCAACATCGAGAGAGAGGTACGCACTTAGGTGTAATTAATTAGTACAACATTTGGTGAATTAATCAATATTTGAGTGTCATAAGCGAACATGTACACTTGACCTTTGGATATATCATTTGGTAGATCATTTATAAATACAAAAAAAAAAGAAACAATGAGGGGTCCCAATACACTTCCCTGAGGAAAACCTATACTTAATTCAAATAGTTTAAAGAACTTAATGAATTTCTAAATTCACAGTCAATATTTAGGCAATTTCATAAAACAGTTCAACAGGAATTTGGCTTACCAATTCTTGTAAATGTTTTTTTCATAATGTTTTGCCAAAAGTTCTTTCTAGTAAATTATGTATTTGACTATTTTATTTTTCATCTTTATTTTTTAACGAATTGGAATTAATTCAAAACAGTAAGTATTAGCAAAAAATTTAAATTATATCTTCTTGGTCACTCATAATGAAGTTTTATAATTGACAAATTCTTCGCCTTAATCTTTTCAATCATATCTCCTCGGTTTGTGCAAAATTAGTATTTTAACGAAATCTCTAACATTTTACCCCGCGTAAGATAGAAGAGAATGTAATAAAATCAAAATATCTATAATGAATTCTATTTCAGGCAGACCTTGGCAAAATACATTAACCTCAAAAATATAGGAGAAAATGAATTCTCAGACAATTTCCTAATTTCTTTTTCTTCTGTAGTAAAACCGGTTTATCTGTTAAACACATTTTCAAATTCACACTACTTTTAGTAGTAATCTTTTAACATGTTTTTAAGAAGTTTCCTGTCTAATATCTTTTAATTGTCGTAATTTTCACAATTTTATTAAAACATTGTGGGAATACATGTAATATTACAGATTTCCACAGAAAAAGAATTTGGGATTATTTTTACATTTCACACTTAAGTGGTCTACTTTTTTCACATCGATATTTTTGGAACTTTGCACGTACATAAAGTAAAGCTAAAATTCTTCTTATTTGTTGTATTTAGACATTTACATTTTCGCCTCTTATTCGCCAACTTCAAATATTCAGCAAGTCAATGATTAAACTAATGTAGTAATTTTGGAAATATGTGCAATAATAATACAACATGCACTCTTACGAAAATAACCAATAATACTAACTTTTTTGTATTTTTAGAAAAATGTAGATACCCAATAAAACGTTTGCATTGTAGTGAAAAATATAGGAAAAAAACTGTTGCTTACCAAATGAAAATGAACTGTATTTAGAAATTGTGTCCCTGAGCGTAATTTAACTAAAAAATACCACTTAACAATTAAAAACTGTACATGATGCACACGTCCTGGCGCGTGTTCGCGGGAGTTCTCGCAGGCGGCTCTGAACCCGACGGTGAACTACCATTCCATGGCCCACCGGGATATATTTAAAACCTTCCTTTACTTGCCTATTTTTAGAATGGGAAGTTAGTATTTTTTTTAGTTTGTTTTTATTACTGGGTACTACCGTGGGTGCAACAGAGTTCGTTCACCACCGGGGCGCGTGCCCCAGGTACAACTGATGATATGTCAGATGGAAAATATGAATTAGGGCTTGAATTTATGGAACACAAAACGACAAATTTTCACGCCCACAAGATTTATACGGCGGGTCTGGAGATATTTGCTTTGAAATTGTTATTTACACTGTTGGTTCATGAACAACACTCTACAAAGTTTTTCTTCTGACTACAATTGGTTTTTTTTCAAAAAATGATATAAAAGATTCCATCGCTTGGTCTAAAAGAACTTTGATTGTTTTTGCTTTTATTCCGTATTTAATTTGCATTCAGAGCAATTTTTTCTTATATTTCAATTACATAAACAAGTTTGTATAATGCATAATTCTTAATCATCATTGGTTATTAAACTATAAAACTCATAATAACTTGTTGTAAAAAAAAATCGTTTACCCGATATTATGTTGAGAGAATGTTGATTTAATTGGTATGAACCCGTGTTTATTAAATGAGTTAATAAATGCATTATAAGTTTGAATATATGTATAGCATGCATAAATATGAAGCTGTTAAAGTGAACTGAATTAACGAATATATTCTTGTACGAAGCAGTTCATCAAACCCAATTTATGTACGTATCGAAAAAGATATAAAGGCAGTTTAGGATTACATTAATACATTGTAATTTTTCAATATGGTGCTAACATCACATTTACTTCGTACCTAACCAACGAATTTATAAGAAAAATGTATTCGTATGCTCAAAAATTCCTCCCGCTAGGCGTTTCTGAGCATACAAGTAATCTATCCTTTAGATATGTTCTTGTGAAGGAAAATTCCGTTAAATAACGCTGCCTTGTTGAGAATTTATTTGTATATATGAAAACCTTTTGAAAGTTAAGTTAAGTAATCGCTGGATAGGAAATTGAAGAGCACAAATCGAAATTAAATTTAATATTTTCAAAGCAAAAGTTAACTCAAATTTTCATTGAAAAATAGGTTGGTTTATTGTTGTTCTTATTCTTAATAATATAAATTTAGAACTTAAAACATCCACAGAACCACTCGTAGTGCAGGAAATTAAAATCCAATCCAAATTGGAAAAAGTAGCAAATAAGAAATAAGAAACACAGATATACCACAAAATGTTAACAAGGAAGACGCCCATTATTGATTTAGAAAAAAAATGAACGTTCGATGTTCAATGTTCGAATTACTTTTAATATTAATAATTTTTGCTAAAGATATTGTTACGAAAAATTTGGAAAAGTATTTGCCTTAATTCACTAAAAGACCTCGTCATGTAAAAGCTGTTTATTTTCTATTCATCAAAGAAGTTTTAAAAATGACATGTTTCGGTAAACCACCATTTTCAAATCTTTGACAATATGAAAAGTCACAATGTGGAAGACATTTTAGTTAAGACTGTGTCTTAACTTCTTTGATGAATAGAAAATAAACAGCTTTTATATGATGAGGTTTTTAGTGACTTAAGGCAAATACTTTTCCAAATTTTTCTTATTTCAATAGTCACTAACATCATGGATAACCCATTACATATTGTTACGACTCGGGTTCACAAACTGTAATCGTTTATTTTAATAATACTTTAATGTCTACGATCATATAACACAATGAAAGCACAAATAATATCGAGCTGCACACTTGTCTAACAAATAACACTTCTATAACTTAATCGTTCTACTAATTCGCTTGCTACACATATCGCTTTCTAAATAAAACTGATTTAAATATCCCGCTGACTCGGGCTCATACAGTAATGTAATCACGTTATTCTAGAATTGTGGCGAACAAACATAGAACATTCCAGCAAATTCTACCACCATTCGGTGCGAGTCTGAAATACACTAGACTCTTGTCTGCAAAATAGAATTTACTTCACTAAATGTAACAATTGTGTTCCAAAGAGTTTGACAATAATAAGTAGAAGTAGAAAATTAAAGCAAATAAAGAAATAGAGCGTCTGGTAACTATCTTCGGTACTTACCTCTTATCTTCATAACAGAAGGTCAAACTGAACGCAGAACGCCTTGATAGGCCAGAATTCATAAAAACCGCGCAAAATAAAGTCGAAAAGTAATTGGTTGGCACAATTTGATATGACAGAAGCTTTTCGAGGAAACCGAGGCATCACATAAGGAGATAAAAAGTAGAATCAGCTTTTAGGGCTTCCTGAGAACAAAGTGTGTGTGACCAGTGTAATATGAAATAAGAATTGGATGTCCTGTGTCGAAGTAAAAAGCAGGGTTTCAAGATTTTTTTAAATAAATGTAGCCAATTGTTTGATAAAAATTTCGCCAAATAACTGACTGTAAAAAATGCCCGGAGAGAATGATAGAGTGAAGGCAAAAAAATAAACCTACAATTCCAACTTTTTTAATTTCATTTAATTTAATTCCTTTTTAGGCTGAAGTTTATTTTGTTAGTGGTTCTACAAGATTTCTACCAAGAAATTTAATTTATTAGGTTGTTTAACAAAAATAAGGATTCAGTCAACGGGATACAAATTTATTTATTAAAACGGCTTCTGATCGCGGCTGCGAACTTAAGGGACAGTTGTAGTTTTAGTTGTAAGTTGACTGCTATCCTGCTAGAACTTACAACTGTTCCCAAATTTATTTATATCTCTTTTGTAGAAGTCAAGTGTTCTGGATGTAATAAATTCTTTAAGGCCCGGTTTTTCAATATCAAGTTAAACTGTAACTTTCGGTTTATTTCCATAGCAACAATTGTGTTCTTATGGGAGTCAACTGAAGGTTAAAGTTAACATGCGATTGAAAAACCGGGCCTAAATGCGTTTTCGGCATAATTCTGATTATGAAATTGTTTCCTTTCTAAGATGTTATCCAAATGTTTAAAAAATGGTAATCGGTGGGCGGCAAATCCAGGAAGTATGGAGGGTGGGATAGAGTTTTATGTCTTAATCAATTTAGGCAAAATAACTTACTTTTTACGTAGGTTATTCCTGACCTTTATACCCTCACGGGTGTCGGGTGGAACAAGAGTTGAGTTTCTACGTGTGTGACGGGATTCTTTTCCATGCTTCTCTCCATGGCGTTCTATCTTACACCTGTCCTCTAATTTCTTCTCAGTGTATGTTCTTCTCGTACTTCCTCTATCCAGCATTTTCTAGGTCTTCCTTTCAGGTTTCTTTTCATTGGTTTGGCTTCGAACACTCTATAACAAAATAACTATTAGCGGTAATAGTTTTTCCAGCATTAAGAAATTTATGATATACCATAGTGTTTCCAATCCAATTACTATTCATTAATTCATGTGGAACTCATTTATCCACCTTCCCAATAAAATTAAGTGTCGAAAAATATCACATATCGCGACACCGTACGACAATTTTCTGACCTGTAAATTGTGAAGTGGATAACAAATAGCAACGAATACTCCACAGCAGCTCGAGAACTCCACTGCAACCCCGACGACCAACAAGATATACGCAAATACGAAAAATAGTTACAACCCAACTCTGCCTCAAGTTCTCTTCTAGAACTAGCCTTCACCGTGGTTTTAAAAATGTCATCTACAAGAACTTCATTACGACCTTCTTGTTTCTCCATGCTTTTGAACTCCATTCCTGAATTCGGTAAACCAACGTTGTATAGTGCGTTAATAAGTGACCAATATGATCTTGTGAAAACCCATGTTTGTTATATTGTGCGATCCAACATTATTTAGATAAGGGGAGGCTATGAAAAATAAAAATAGAGTGTTAGCTTGATTCGAAACTTTTAGTCTGACATTAACTTCCTGACGTCGTTGTTATATTAAAGAGTTTTAACAAATTCTTATGTATTCAATTAGAAGATTTTTTCTATTGTTGTCAAATGTATCTTCACGTTTCAGTTTTGACGGATAGTCAATGGGTTAATTGTATCAATTAAGCTAAGATTTTGATTTTATTTTTCATAGTCTCCCATTATCTAAATAATTTTGTATCCCACCGTAGAACAATAATTATTTCATTTGATGATAACTCTCTGGATACATTTACACAACTGTTTTTTTTTTTAATTGTAACAATATTTATTTTTAACAGACGAACAAAGATGAAATGAAACATAGCGCAATAAAAAAAGTACTAAGGAAACATTTTATTTGAACGTGGGAACAAGTAAACAAATGTAAATTTCTGAAATAGTAGAACAACATTAAAAGATATTAACAGGTACAACAAAGATACAAAGGTGCTAAAAGGACGATTAAAAATTTTACTTGATTTTAACCATAGTTTTGGTATTTTAATATCTCCAATTCAATTGCTTAAAAATCATACACAGTGCTATATTTACATTATATGAAAGATACAGTGCGTTAATATATTTTTTAGATAAGGGGAGGCTATGAAAAACAAAATCAGACTCTTAGTTTGATTCGAAACTTTTATTCTGACATTTGCTTCCTGACCCTTGTCAAATCTGTTAGTTGTTTAAACGCTCTTGAACACTATAGTCATGGGTCAGTAAGCAATCCGACGGCATTTGAAATTAGTCGTTTTCATGTTAAATAGTTTTAATAAAGCCTTATGTATTCATCTGGACGATTTTTTCTACTATCGTCAAATGTATCTTGACATTTCAATTTTGACATAAGTTAATTTCATTTAAGCTACGACTTAGGTTTTACTTTTCATAGACTCCTCTAATCTAAAAAAATTATTAACGCATTGTACTTGTATTTAAGTACTTCTACTTCTTGTTGTACTTGTACTTGTTGTCCTGTTTATAGGTAGTACTCTGATGTCACCTGAATGAGAATGAGAAAAATCTTCAAGTTCTTGAAAGGATAACGTGTGACAAACCATAAAGCCTTTGCTTTTATGTTACTTTATTATTTAATATGGCTAAGTATTAAAAGAAAGATTTGCTTAAAATATTAAAGTGCGGCAAATAAATCACTGACACCATTTCAACGAATACATTGCGAATGCAATAGGTACATATGTTAACATTTTTACATAAACGAGTAAAACAATTCTCTTTCACTGTATAATGATTAGTTAATAACATAAGAAAAAACTATGCATTTATCGAGAAAATACAGTTATACGCGCAATACATTAAATTAAATTATATTGAACATATTACATGTCTCAGAAAAAAAAAAACTGGCTAGGAATGCTCGCTGTAAATAACTGGAGTGAATATCAAGGCACTAATTGTCGATGATGGCACGAACAACAAAATGATTCCGCATTGGTTAAAGTAACTGTAACTCTGAGAATTCGTATTATTCCACGCGGAATAATCCTCCGGATTCCTCGCTTTTTAATTGTTTCCTGCCGAAGAGAATCAACTCCGGGCTTCGAGTAGAGGCGACGTAAATGGGCAAATGAATTTCAAATTTTGCTCTCATTTTCGTCCGAGCGAAGGTATGGTGGAGTTCATTTCAATAATGGATGTCTTCGAATCCGTCGTGGTTAGTTTGATCCAAATGGCTTTTATTTCGGCACTTTCAGGCAACATTTTCCCCGGCAAAGCGTTTAATTTGAATAAATGTAAACATCAAAGAAGATCCATTTCATCGAGAATTTTAAAAATTGAAGGTTTTCAGGCTTTAATACGGCAAAAAGCGCCTGTAAAATTAAAAAAAAATTCTTTACACTGAATGATGTAGGATCACATCTGACAATAGAAATGAAAAGAAGTTTCAAAATTTCAAGAATTGAGTTGAGTTCATTATTTGGCATGAAAAGGATCTAAATATCAACTTCAATATTAAAAATGTTAAAAGTAAATTAAATTTTTATTTTTATTATAGGGTACAGGAACAGAATAGGACGATTGCATAACATACCCAAAAAATACAAGATCTTTGAATAGATCCTAGAAAACAAGACAACGATAATAATAATATGTAATAATACATTTATTGATTCACAGTGTAATACACATGTATTGTAATAGGTATAACAAAGGGAATGTAATTATCAAAAAGCTCAGATTCAGGCTGGAAGCGAACCAACCACCTGACCTGTTCATGATGAGGCAAAATAAATCAAGATTTATCCATGATATGAAAAGCATTTTATTAATCAAATTCTCTTAACTAAATAAAAGGTTAGGTAACACCATTTCATAAGGCGTAATATGCAAACCACATTTCAAAATAAATTAAATTTCAGCTTCTGTTCATTTGATAAAGTGACTCATCATTTCACAAGTAGCCCGGTTAATTAGATTTTTAATTTCGGATTTATACACGTATAATTTGTATAATCTTTTTCGAATGATTAACATAAAGTGAATATAAAGAGAGTAATCTCTGCAACTAAAAAAAAAAGTAATTTAAATGTAAAGTTCAGGCAAAAAAAAGAGTTGTAAATGTAAACATAACCGCAGTTAATTAAAGTACACAGAAAAATCATGTTTTTGTAATAATTTGCATTTTCACAGTTAACGTTTATGTAATGCAATCGAGTTAATCGGCGCATTAAAAGCAAAAAAAAATATCGGCGAGTGAATACTAGTATTAAAAAAATAAGTAAACCTTTGGAAAAGAAATTTGATAGTATAAAATAAACAAGCTATGCGAAGAAAGGCATTTGATTTTATAATGGTAGATAAAAATTCAGAACAGCTTTCTCCAATTTTGTTTTGAAAAATAATTTATTATTTATCCCGACGAAGGTGTCATTTATGTTGATTTTACGAACTATCAGATCAATTATAATTACAATGTAAAATATTTTATCAAATTATTTTCGGATAAGAAATGGTTAAATTATTTGCAAATCAAAGAAGGTATCAATAAACAGAAATATAGCACATTGTGCTTAATTCAAGAAAATAATTTATTATTATTATTTTTTAGAAAGGACTAGCGAATTCCTATTTATTAAATTAAGCTACACCAAGAGTTTCAGGTTGGGATTTGCACCTCTGTAACTTCTTTATTTCTTTTTTTAGAAAATGACATTTAGTATGAGTAATATGGACTTGTAACATTTTATTTTACAATAGTAATGAATAGTTTAAAGCTAAATTCACATACATTGCGGACACGCAAAATTTTTATTGCGGATCGTTTCTAATTGGTTCATTATGTATATTTCAATCAAAATGAACCAATTAAATAAAATTTTGCGTATCCGCAATGCATGTGAACTTAGCTTTAGTCATCCTGCGACCAATTTTTGACGTAACATTGTGTGAGATTTGACAAATTGCAACCAGTTTGCTGCTCAATATCCCACACAAGGCGGCCAAGCTTGCTGTCACAGCCTATTTGAAAGTTTAATGCCCGATTGCACAAAGGATTGCACCAATATTTTAAGTAGAGCTTAAATTTAAAATGTGCTTAGATTATGACATTTTTTTACAGGTTTAACAAAATGTCAGCCACATCCTAATTGATACTTAAATTGAAGTTTAAATGTGAATCAGAATGTGATTTCATTATGCTGACCATGCATAAATGTCATATTCTAAACACAACTTACATTTAAGCTTTGCTTAGAAAGTTGGTACGATCGGGTCTTAAAAATGTTTGTCGCAAAATTATTGGCATTGAAAACTTAAGATGCTCTAAAAAGTACCAAAAAAAAATTAGAGAAAGCGAAATAAGAAGACGACGAATCGTGGATTAGAGAAAAAATCGAACAAAAAACAATAGTGAAACAAATAGGAACGATCAAAATAATGAACTGTTCCACAAAAACTGATTTATTCAGCGCATGATCTTTATGCTCCGCAAAACAGTTCTCTACAGTCTCTGCATCCTCTTCGTCTTTACAACCTTTCAAACATTTTTTTCTGTCGAGGAAAGAAATCTGTTGAATAAGAGGACATCTTCTTGGCCAATATTTTGCGTTATTTTTCCTCGTAGATTTATAGTATTGTAGAATAACATTGTCCAGTTACATTTGTACTGTATCTTTATTTTTATTGATTGTTCCACGGTAGGAACATATGTAGTTTATTTCTGAACTCGAAACTTCTTGAAATCTTAGAGAATCAGAGCGCTTCCATTCCACTGACTGCTGCTTTCTTTTTGGGTCATAAACATTTATCAAAGTTTCATTCATGTAACGACACAGCTCAAGAAGATAGCATCTTGTTCAAAACGATAGCGATGCTTCGACTCTTGTTCGCTTCTGCTCAATGTTGAAGCATTTGGGGATCCATTTTGCCGAAACTTTTTCCATACCCAAATCGACGTGAACTGTATTTTGCGTCTTTTGAAACATGCAACCAAATTTTTTACAATTGTATATGAAGGACATTGATCACCAAGTGCATCAAATGTAATCTACTTACCAGTGAGCTCCCATAAATACAGGTACATAAAGATTTATCGATACTGGAATTAATCTCAATTACATTCCACATACTTTCTTGGAAATGTTATTGTACAGCAAAGCTTCAATTTCTTTAAGTAAATTTTCGTGATGACTGCAAATCGGTTGGATTGCAATGGGGCCCCCGAGGATCCTCAGTATAGCGATTTCAGCCATGATTGAGGCCTCATCTGCACAAGAGTAGCTCGAGAACTGCACTGCAATCCCGACGACATTAAGTCTCATTAATCCTGCCTGTTAGAGTAATTTTTTAAATTATTTAGATTAGCATTTTTAATTTATTTTGAAACATCACTGTAAATATTTCTTTCATAAGAAACTACAGAATGACTATAAATATAGCTTCTTAAATACACTGCTCAACAACTGAAGTAGATAATTATAATTGTACTGAAATGTACATTCAAAAGTGTTATTAAATGGTTTGCACTGCATACTATTTCTCAATACTGTTTTATAGAGAATATTTTGTGCAAGTTTTTTATTGCTTTGTGCTGTTATCGCTTTAACAAAAAAAAAGGTAGGAATATACTTACTTATACCAACATTTCTGTTTATTACTATAGAAATTATGCCTCTACGACGTTTAGAAACGGTGCAACTCGAGCAAGTAGTGCGTTGGATCGGTGAAGGTTTGCCACAAAAAGAAGTCGTTAACCGGTTGAATGTGTCGCAAAGAGTCGTAAGTCGAGCATGGAATCGCTACTTAGCAACTGGGTCTCCAGCGTACATCCATGTTGGAGGTCGAGAACGAACCACAACCCCTGCCCAAGACCGTTTGACTGCAAAAAGAAATCGAACATTCAACTTCAAGAATTAACAGCTTCTTCAGGACAGCTACTGGAAGAGTGATTTCTTCTCAAACTGTCAGAAGAAGGTTGCATGCACGCATGGAGAGAAAGAAGACAACGATACGATGAAAATTTAATGACATCAAGCACTCTTTTTGGCGGAGGATCATTTTGTGCCTGGGGAGGCATATAACATGTGAGCAACTAAAAATCAGATTAGAGTCGGCGGTGCAAAGAAAAAGTATGTCTGTTACTAATGCGGCGTTAGGCTAATCTGACAGTTCATGAATGTATTAGACTAATTAATTCAGTTAATCACAGACATACATTTTCTTTGCACCGCCTACTCTAATCTGATTTTTATTTGCTCACTTTTTATTTTGATGGCCGCACCGACCTGGGTTTTAATTAATGAAACAATGACTACCATAAGATATCGTGACGGTGTTATAGAGCCGATAATAGTGCCATTTGTTGCTGCAATAGGTGAAGGATTTGTTTTTATTGGTGATAATCAGGCGGCGGGACAGTTGTGGGGTTCAAAGTCTGAACGCTTGCTCAGGTGCGGCGCGCGATCGATCGTACGTAAAGTTACGTATGGATATTTATTTTATTTCAATTAGCGAGCGTAAGGCGACATCCGCCACCGACTGTTGTTTACTTATTTTGTACAGTTTTTGCGCTCTAATTAGGTCATTCGCACTACAATCCCACAAAGTTCCCTCGGCCTGATGATAATGCCTCATCGTGCAAGAATTGTAAATGATCGGATAAAACATCATAGGATTACTAGAATGAAGTGGCCACCCTGCTCACCAGACATGAATTGCATTGAGCATGTTTGGACCGACATGTCTAGGCAATTTAACCAACTTCAACAGCCCCCCTACACCTTGTAGCAGTTGTCTAGGACGTTGCAAGCAATTTGGGAAGTCATACCTCAGGACTTTATCAATAATTTGATAATGAGTCTTCCCAATAGGGTAACAGCATTAAGGCGAACCAGGGGTGGGCCTACACGGTATTAATGATTTCTTTAACATTAACAGTATCGCAGCATCCATCAATGAATCAATTTATATCACATGGATCTGCATTTCTTTTTTAAAATTTCTACGTAGAAAAATAAATCATCGTAAATATACATTTCAATCTTTTCTTGTATGTCATTGATGGCCATACGCACCGAACAAATAAACTATAAACTTAAATTTCAGTGACGTTTATAACATGACATTTGAAATTTCACAGCATTGTGTAAGTCACATTTTAAGTGATACTTAAGTCACAATGACACAGTTAAGTTGAGTTAATTTGTTTGGTGCATGCGGCCATAAATAAAAGATTCTCAAAGAAAACTAATTGGAAAATCGAGTTGTTTTTGAAATTGGATCTACCACTGTTATCTGACGATTATGCAGGAACTCTAATTTCGAATTACATAGGCGAATGAAATGATACAAAATGAAAATGAAAGAGAACTGTATTTCCAGTCAGCATATTATTTGCAATAAAATGAAAGCATCCGTCGGGTCCGGTCATTCACATTGTGTTAAGTTCGCGGAAATGAAAAGATTGATTAATTAATTTTATTACATACACGTTTTATCATACAGTTTATGAAATATGTTCTTTTCCGGATAAACCAAGAACTTCAGTCAATTTGAAAAAAGGAATCGAATAAATTTCAAATGATTAAAAATTGTATCATTATTACGATATTATATTTACGATTCTTATCTTAATTTTATATTTCTTATTATAACGTTTTTATTAGCTTACGTTTGCTTACCAATTTTGAATATTATGTAAAGCACAGATTTAAGTGTTTTTTTTTTATTTTGTTGAAAACTTCTGTGGGTCCTCTGTAAGCTTTATGTAATGTATACTATATATTTATCTTTTATCAGAAAAATATTACTTCATTTTCGTAATCAAGCAGTGAAAAGTACAATTCTCTATCTTCTTTAGTTTTTGAAGTATTCCAATAATCACTGTGATCGTCGAAATTAAAAAAAAAAAAATTTTAATACCGTCATAACAATGCATTTTAGCCTGAATACTAAAGATGTAGAATTGAAAGGCGAATCCAAAAATGTATCTACATACGGCGTATTCCATTTAAAATAAGAAAGTTAGTATTTACTTCCGATAGAACCTGAAATACGCCATGGCTGATTTTGTATTATTTAAATAGTTCGTCATCGAGTATAACCATATACAAATTTTTAAGGATTGTAAGAATAATAGGCCCTCACCGTGAATATCCCTGTATATGTATAGTGTGCAAAATTAAACATGTGCTCCATCTATTATCAGAACGTGAGTACTTTACTAGAGTGCTACAGCTTGAATGATTTACTGACAGTATTTAATTTATTTCTTAAGTGTTTATTGTTGAAATTAATTAATGAAAAGCGAAAGATCAAATCAATTTGGAATACGAGATATTTAATGACGTAACTATGCGCTGCGTCCGTAAATTGCGGGTCACGATTTTATAATTCAAGTCGACGTGATTAATATGATTATTTAGAATTAAACCAGTTATTCAAGTCGAGTAATAACAACTTTGAAATTGCATCTGCGAACCGCAAACAACCGAAACAAGTGATGTTTATTAACGCGTTTTATTTATAAAACATCTTCTCTACGCAGTAGATGACGAGCAGTAGCTTACAGTAGAAAGTATCTACCATGGCTGTTTATTTTTGGTTCAAAACTTATGTTAGTTCCAACAGAGAACTCTGGTATTCGAAATTCACTTGCTCAATCATTTGCAGAAGTGATTAAACTGTAATTCCTTTTCCGTTCAAAGCAGTTCATCAGGTTTTGTTAAAGCCAAGACGTCTGAGAGGAGCTGAAATCTTCAACGCAATGGGATCAGAGAGGCTTAAGGATTTAAACGTGCCCCTATTCTGAGACGGAAACTCGGCAGCGGACGATCTAAAACAACAGGAATGATGGATGTTTTATTTATTGCTGCCTTTTGATTCGTGCTATCAAGTGATTGCAGGATTAATTTGCTATAATTAAATTAATCCTTTTCCTGAGATACTTTGAGGAAATCCTTTAGAACTATTACATTTTCGTATTAAATTTATTTATTCTCTAAATTCTTAATTTTTATTATCTGATTTATTCACAATATTTTTTTTAAATATTTTGCTCAAGATTTCCAAAGTACTCAAAATACACTTAACCAGTTTTAGTTGATATATTGTGCGTTTTTATTTAACACCTTGCTGACGGCTACTTTCAGCACTTGAATATTATTAAATAAATTATTTTTCTAAATTAAAACTAAGAAAGCAGTGTTGCACATTCTTTTAAAACTCTATAAGTATCACTTTCATGGCCGATTTCTTCACCATGTTTAACTTAAGGTTAATTTATCTAACAGTTGGAATGTGACATACAGTTGGCCGTACACATACTATGTGTCACATTCTAACTGATAGATAAATTTAACCTCAAGATAAGGCGATGAAGAAATCGGGCATTAGACCTTAAAATTACTTAGACTGCTTGCACAATTAAGAACGCGTTATTTTAAATTTGATTTACAATGCTTCACCAAATACCGACAGTTTCATCTATAATATCGTTCCTCGTTATTGCCTATAGAAAAAAAAAACCATTTAGAAACTATAGTGTAATGATTCGTCGACACCAGCCGGCGCCAAATTGTCTCTTGCGTCACCGCCGTTTAGTCGACGCGCCTTAGGCGACAGCCTAGAGAATTCTGACGGCGGAATAAACTAGACCAGACAGTCCGTCGCCTCCAGAATGTTCGCGAGAAACAACCCCGGCATATAATGGGACAGTTCGAATTGAATTCAACGTTAGACGGACTTAAAGTCGCGTTATAAACTTTCGCTCGGCTGTTAAAATAAATTAGGATTAAGTTTGTAAATTATCTAGTGTTAAATGTTAATGTTAATTAGTTTGCTTGTAAATAAATTAGTTTATTAACTATTTCGTGTTTTGTTTTAAAATAAAAATTAATAGAACCTTTAAAATCGTTACAATAGTAAATTTTCATTTTTTTATGTCTATAAGAAATCTAAAACGGTAAACGCTATACTTAAATTTTAATTAAATTTTAATAAAATATGCGAACGTTTATGGCAGGTCTTAAACTGCCTGTGTAGTTGTGTCAATTTACACTATTTTTTGCTTTATATTGCTCACTTTATAAGTCGATGTAAAGCTATAAACTGCCGTAAAGGCTCAACTACAGAAACTACAGCGCCGTAAGTCGGGTGTTAAATTTTCAAGCGAAGCGAGTTTAAAACTCTGGGAAACAGGTGTTAACGTGAAATACAGGATCTCATGTTATAAATTAAAATGTCTTAGGAATTCTCGCTATTTCTCTGTCTACGATTTAATTTGTTTAGACGTTTACGTGTAATACAAGAATGCATATGCAAATAGAATTCTAATAGAATTTGTGCAAGTTCGTTTGTTTTTGTGAGCAAAAATTTATTAGTTCAGACATTTATGTGGTTTTAATACCTAATGAACTTTCACAAAATGTATTCAATCACCACTAAAATACCGGTAATTGACCGAAACTGAAACAATGAAGACATATTGCGTAGATAAATATTTGAAGATTCAAATTTAAGAAGTGCGAACGGTTTAGCATTAGGTTCTAAGCAAGGAACACACCAGGCCTCAGCAAGGATCTAGATCTAGAATGTAAAAAGGCCTTGTCCATCTCTTTTACGTGCCTATATCGCTTTCTGTTTGTTACATTGCTTATGTTCTCACTTTCAAACAATTACCTGTACATACACATACAGGGAATACTATTTTATAAAATGCACAACCTTTCAACAAATGAAGTCATATTCGCTTACAAAGCAAATAATAAAATAAAACATTAATTAAATACATTTCTCGAATGCTAAATCATATTTTAATTTCATTAGTTCAGAAGATTCTAGTTTTAGATAAAAACACGTAAACAATGCCAGTCATTATGTCCTCAACTGATGAAGAGAGTTTACAAGAGGGTTCGATATTGGATTCCACGGGCAACCCATTACACTTCGTCGTCGAGAGTATTGCGGATCACTCAAATAACTCGGCCAAATGCTCTTCTGATGAAATATTACTGCACTTTGCTACAAACCAGACAAACAGTGGTTATAAAAATGAACAATACGATAACGAGCACTCTAAAATTGCAATGTTGTATTTCTTAGTACATTAATGTGTAAAGCTTGCCCATCCTAAATCAAAATGCTGTAATATTAGGCAATCGATATGAAATATAGTTATGATTTAACGTCTGAACCACTGAACCACTGAAATTCTTAAATATAAGACATTAAGGTAAATGGGGTGAATAGCGGCCCCTGGAGTAAACTTGATATTTCTAACTTGAAAACATTTTTGAAAATAGTGCCTCACAATAGACAATAGGGTTTCAAAATTGCATATTAAACATTTGGTAGCAATGACAGTCACATGGAGGCAAGTGAAAAGCCGTTAGATATAGAAATTAGTTTTAACGTTGTTTGTTATTACATATAACAAATTTCAAATGTTTATATCTTTTGCAATTTTTGTAAACGTAGAATTTTCATAACTTATTCTATTCAGCTACAGTCAATTCATATTCTATACTTTACATATGGGGGTAATGACGGCCAATGGTTTGGGGGTAAGGTCGGCCTGCCAATATTACCCAAATCCTACGTCGTATGCAGATATCAAATGTTGCATTCCTCTACAGATATGCCGAGTAAATGCAGGGTTTTCCGTGAGGAACTCCCAATATTTGGAGAATGTGTTCAAAATAAACAGAACCAAAATGAACATGGAATCAATTTGCAACCGTTACCTAGGTATTAATAAAAATATGTTTCAACCACGTGAATTAAAAAATAAAAAATTCTGACTAGCAATTTCTAAAGAACCTTAGGAGGTCGCCATTCACCCCATTTACCCTATATGTATAACATAGTACATTGGTTTTAAATTAATTTCTTTTTCAAATACATTAATAAAAATAAAACAATATTGTAAATTGAAACAGTAATTATAAAAACTGACTAACATAATACATTTTGTTTGACAATTTCTGAGAATCTGAGGTCCACTTGTATAAAAGCAAGTTAATTTTGACTATCGGTTAACTCCCATGGTAACAATTGTCTTCACAATTATTACCAGGGGAGAAAACTGATACTTACAATTAGTCAAAGTTAACTTGCCTTTATACAAGTGGGCCTAAGTCACGGTGAATTGAATACTAAGGTGGCAGCATTCAAGTGAGATAGAGAGCCGTTACGTCATCGCATATCCGCTTCTCCCTCTAATACAACTGTCAACCGTGACAGTTAATATTGGTTAATAATTGTGTAAAAGGAGGAGCGGGTATGCGATGACGTAACGGCTCTCCATCTCGCTTGCCGAAATGCTGCCACCGTTAGTATTCAATTCACCGTGGGCCTAAGTAATCTAACTTCAGTCATATTCGCTATGGATGTTGGATACTCAGGTGTGTGTCTATTTGTGGTTAATGCTAAGATTAAATGACTCCTCTACTACATAGTTAAGTTCAGGCCTCATTTTTACACATTCAAAGAAATCAGGCAAAAGTAAATTACTCTTTTATAAAGATAAATAAAATACTTGAATATTTCGGTCCGATTCCATACGCATATTTAATTTAAATCTCGGTTTATGCCCATAGCAATAATTGTGAAAATAATTGTTACTAGTAAATTGTTAATAATTGCATTTTTGAAACCGGGCCTTAAAAGCAAATTTTGTATTCAGGAGTAGTTATACAGGGTAAGAGCCCTTCTTCAACAGCTCATTTATGGAAAGAGATTTTTTTTTCTTTTACAGTACTGTAACCTAAAGTTATACAGGAAGTTCCATGAAGCAATGGCAGCATACAGCAGGATTGTTTTTGAAGAGAATACATGTATATTTTCTTACAGAAAGTCGTAACATTTAATTCTCTAAACGAAATATTTACGTTTATTTAATTAATTGGGAGTAAATTAATATTTTTTAGAAAACGTTCTGACATTTTATTTCTGTTCAATTAAAAATTTACTGTAACTGTATTTTCTGTTATCCAACATTAAAAATCGGCAGTGCTATAAATAAACTAAGGTACTAGGAATAACCTCCATAGTACATAGGTATAATTTCTTTCAATTTTACTTGTTTTTTCAAATCTGTGTAGTTATTAAATAATAGTAATAGTCTTTATTTACAAACTGATTCTATACACAATATTATTTTACCAAATTCAGTAAAACGCTTAAAGGTAGGCGAGACTACTTTTGTCTTATACCTCTGTTTCAGAAGATAATATCAATGTTTACAGTCAAGACTGCTATCCTGCTAGAACTCACAACTGTTCCTTAAGTTCGCAGTCGCGATCAAAAGCCGTTTTAATTATAAATAATCATCATATTTTTTTTATACAAGACAAAATTTAACAGAAGAAAACTAAATAGATCCTCCTTTCTGTGTGCGACAAATATAATGGCGGATTTCACAAACGTTACTTAAATTTAATCATCCGTTAGAAGTAAACGTTGCCATGGTTACATGTATTGAAGGTATAGGAATGATTATTCTTAATCGATGATTAAAGTTAAGTGACGTTTGTGAAACCCAGCGTGAATCTATTAAAACTATAAGCTATAACATCAGTTATTAACACATCAAATAATAGGTAAAGTTTAAGCACTTATTAATCATGTTCTTAATAGTTTTATTCGGACAAGCCATCAAGATAACACACCTAACAATTGGATCAATAATAAAAATATTAACCTCATATGTAATCGAATACCTGTCAGTTTCTTTTGTTTGAGTGAGTTATATTTTGCGACCGAGCAGTTCGGTTTTTTAAACAATTTTATTTATTAACGAAACACAACAATATTCTTTCTTGATTGATAAGACTTATTTTATACATGTGAACATCACAAGAGTTGTACCAAGGCTGCTTTAGGAAGGTGACAATTAATGCTAATAATAAATAACTTATTATTATTAGGTTTGTTCCATCAAAAGACTCTGACGAGTTCGAAACCGTCGAAAGCATGCACTCATCAAAGTTGTACACTTGATGGCGCTGTTAAAATTAGTTATTAATTCGGTGGGCAACAGTTTTTGACGGTTTCGAACAAGTCAGAAACTGCTGCTGGAACAAGCCTGATTAGAGAGTTGAAACGTAAAAAGCTGCCACTATTTTACGGAACATTCTGTATCTGTCAAAATAATTTTGTGTTATAGTGCTCAATAGGCAGAAACTATCTTTGGAGAAAAATATCTATGTTTTTAAAAGAGCTACCAAAGAAGGGGCGTTTAGTGCTTCACCCTATATATGTTTCTTTAAAATTAGAATCTGAAAGTTAAAATAAAATTAAATATTTTAAATAACAAAGAATCAACCTAAGTAATGTGTGTGATAGGTTTGCGACTCACAGAGTTAAAAAACATCACACAAATTGTCCTTCGGATGGGTGACCAACACTACAATGCGGCTCAGTACTTACACCTAAAGATTTATTAAGGGTTATGAGAAGAAGATAAACAATAAAAAATCATTAACCTTAAAAATTGTTTTAATTTACTTATTTTGTACGTTTTTTAAATTTTGTTTTCATTATTCACTTTTGAAAATTGTGAAATTTCTGTTTAAATCTAAAACAAAAGAACAGAAATTGATACTAAACTCAGAGAAATCAATAAAAATTTAATAACGAATTGGTGCAACAACTTACGAATTTTTATTTATTTATTTCTTTTACAATTTATTTGAATTTATATTCCTTTTCAATGATATACCTTTTTTGTGAATATTAGAAAAAATATTTTTTTATGAATAATTCAACATTAAGAACAAAAAGAGAAATTGGAAAAATTCAGAAATAATTTTATAATAATGTGACAGCTTTAAAATTGTACAAATCTCAATGTTTCGCACTTGTTTGACAGCTTCTTCAGGGTGCGTGCAATTTTTAAGCTCTTCGCTGAAAAATCTTACCGAAATTGTTCTACAAATTTTCATCGAATAAGAAACTAGTCGTATTGCAACTCAAATAACTTTAAAAAATGTTATTCAGTAAATCTTAAATGAGCAACAAGTTAAATAATAATTACTGAACTGAAATAACTTTTTTATTTTTACCTCTTTGAACGCGACATCTCTTCGCTAGATAAAGCAGCAGACATTATACAGGCGTAATTAACTTCAAAGTGAGATTTATTACAAAATGCTGGCAAAGGCAAGAGAATCGAGCGAGTGGGGTCAGACATTATGTTCATAAATTGCCAGTTGCAGTAAAGAAATGCCAATTCCATTCATTAATCAAAACTAACTTCTCCATTTTAAGTGGGCGCGTTTCTTTTAAATCTGGAGTATTATTTCATTTCTCGAAAAACTCGAATGTATAAAAGAACATTTTTCCTCTAATTGGGATCATGATTAAAATGTATATTGTTGATTGATTGAGCTCTCAGATTAAAGCCTGACTTCTATACATATTTCTGTTAAAAGTTTAAAAAACGCTTAATTATAGTACGTGTTAATAATGCTCATTAAAAGTTGTATTCAATAGTATTTAAATTAAATTCTTGTAATCTGGAATGAGGTCATTCGGAACTGTAGTATTACATCAAACTTTTAAAAATTGTACGTTTACAGATTTATTAAAACTTTATTTACAATTTCAATCCTCTCAAAACTTGAAAACTTGTTTAACTCATCTCCGGTTCTCTAAGGTACATCATAAATTGAACTGAAAATTTATTTTTTGTGATTATTGGAAACTTTAATGAGAAAGACGCGATATTAGAAAAAAGTAAATAACGTAGCACGCTCTTTCATAACTTGATAGATCCGTAAAGAAATCACGTTTGTTTTTTGTTAGGTCCTCTTCACATTCACCCATCCAAAACTTAACTAAGGGTAATAATTAATGAGCAACGAACTAGTTGGAAAACTTGACCGGCAAATTACTGGAAATTACCGAGCACATTAATACGCATTATCCTGAAAGGACGCGGCATATAAACGCAGCTTATTCCAATCCGTTAAGCTCGTTAGAATTGGGTCGGATGTCGGTTTCGAGTACTAGGACTCAACCTCTATTAAGCGAGGGTCGCCCCAAGTTACATCGTCTTGCATTTCAGGCCGGGGTAAATCTGGGGCTCAGTTTGGTAAATTCAACTTTAAGTTAGTCGATATTGTGCAAATAATCCCGAATGGGGCATCCAAAAGGCTCGCTTTAAAAAGAAAGATCAAAACAACATTTGCTGTTTTTATAAATAGAGTGCGCTTAAGAAAATAATCCCTTTACTCATTTTTCATATTTTCTCTCGCAGTTTTGTGTTAGAATGAAGATTTACATATTTATAAAATTTGTCGAATTTTCGTCGGGTACCAACATAACTTACGTTTACTGCGCTCGGGGAATTTGTGGCTCATAGTCAATGCACGGTTGGTAATGGAAATACCGGAAATGTTTCTCGGAATTGTTTCACGAGGAAAATTATATTCACACGGAAACCGTTAAAATTATGCGGTTCACACCGACCGGTTTTCCGCAGGAAAATGCAAAGGCATTTCCCGTTTTCACATTAATTAAATATGAAGGCTTGAGCTTAAATTACTAAATTGATGCAGTAATTTTCTTTACTGTTACCCTTTAACTTTAAAATATAAAATATACAACAACCCTTTAACTTTAAAATATAAAATATACAACAGACAAAATTAAATATTTAATTTATTAAACTCAATCCATTTTTTTCAGGTGTCGCGCACTTTCAAGTTATTTAAAAAATTAATTTCTTAAATCTTATAAAAGAAATTTTGTTTGTTAAATGAATTTGACAATTCAAATTATAAATTCATTTACTCCATGGCTTAATTCTCTTTGGCCCAGTTTCTCAGTCGCAGTTTAACTGCTTATTTCCATAGTAACAATTATAAAGACAATTGCTCCTAGTAACAATTATAAAAACAATTGTTCCTATGGGAATAATGAAGATTAACGTTAAACTGTGACTGAGAAACCGGGCCTTTGTATAATTCACCTTATAAACCAGAATTCTAAATTGGCATTTTCATTTAATTTGATATCTGAGGTACCTGACTATGAACGAGTTCCCTTCTTTTTTCTTTCAGATTTCTCCCTTATCTCTTCAGAATAATTTTCTATATTTGAGCCTTCGTTTGGCATTTTTTTTATTTCATTTACTACATAGGTTATTTCTTATTTCCAAGTTTTCCATCCGCTTCCCACTTCCTGTATTTCATCTTTGTTTCTTTACTACATTTTATGTCTGTTATTCGCTCGTTTCGCTGTTGCTGCCATGTATGTGTCAACAATTCAAGATTTTTCTATTTGTTGCCCTTCTCACCTCAGTAATTGTGCTTCTTTCTTCCTGGTTTTTCCGTCTGACATTTAATTTATCTACTTGTTTCACTTCTTTGCCTTTTCCCTATATTATACAGGATGAATGACAATTGTACCGACAAAAAAAAACGCATAAGAGAATCGGTCACAGATTACGGGAAAAAATTACTACTCGCTTACACAAAATACGACCTTGACACATCCCAATTGATTTGATTACACAGCTGAGCAACTCGTAGCTGCTCGTATTTTCTGCTGGTGATATGGTGGAAAAGAAATATATTATTTTTGACAATGAATAAGTATTATTACCTTTTCAGTGGTTGTGTTCGTCTTTTGTAGTTAAAAACAAAATACAAGTAGCTACTTACACTAAACGTAGGTCACCACCTTTCAACCTGTTTTTGATGTTAGGTGCAAATATATGCAAAAGTTATTTCCGCTATCATTTAGAGGACTACTTTCGCTATTATATCTTCCAAGAACTCCACACCGACAAATCCCGATGACAGTTAAATCTTTAAACTAAATTTTAAAATGGCAAATGAAGCATACCTATGTTTATGTTTTTTTATTAAACAAAGCAGTAAGCAATTTACATGTTTATATAGTTATCTTAAAACTACAAGGTATGTCCTTTCCAATGATGTATAATACCTTACACGTTGATTGTGCCTTATGTACGTAATCGTTCATTTCAAATTACTTTCAGATTAGCCGTTATTTGATTCGCATCGAACTCTAAAATTCTCAGCCTTCAAACTAATCCCACTATTTTTTTTATTTGACTTTATTTAATTCTAAACAATATTTTCTTATGACATTTTTATGTATCTTTTAAAATAAGGGCACTTTACTCTTAAGCGATCTTCACTTTTCAGTGTTATAACATATATAAAGAAGTAAATAATTTTTTTTTTAAATCACATCACAGCCATAAAGCCTAGAGCTTTCTTAATCTACGTAGTAAATTTCATTAACGTAAATCGGTAAATAAAAGAGTTACAGATTTTTGAGACGCGAAAGTGCTATTGGTCTCATAGTGCGCCGTATCGTAAAACTATAAAAAACTTTAAAGACCGCATTTATTTCATTCATCTGCTCCGCGACTTTTTAACGAGGGGCGCATCGTTGTTTTGGGGCTAATTTTTGATTAATTATTTCTCGAAAACTAAAGTAGAAAGAATTTTTTTAACATTTTTCCCATACTCTCGGACATCGCTTCTTATCTTTGTCGGATTAATTAACAGTCACCCTGTATACATACCGTAAAAAATGTCTACAATGACATTCCAAGGACTGTCGTTATATCAGATCGTTGGTATAAAAATCGTGTATATCTTTAGAACTAGGGTTCAACGTCACTATAAATCATTTCTACCTTAATTTTTATTTTATCAACTGACATTATAATGATGTGCACTTACAATGAAAAACTATTTGTATACTCATTTGAATCTAACTTTTTGGCACAGATTATTATGTTGTGTCAGAATCAAAATAGCACGACTTGAAACCTTGCCACTGCAAAAAAAAGAGAACTGAAATGAAACCGACGCATTACTTCAGCAAGAAAACCCAATGAATGAGAAAAACATCCTCATTCATATTACATACTCATTCACAAATGGAAGTTATTGAAATCGCAAACAGTCACCCAGCAAGTTGTTTACAAGAAATCTAAGCAATATGAGGAAATATATGTCTGACTCACTTTACTTTTTAAGATGATACTGATCGATATGTTTTCTGTGATTTCGTTTTGTCGACGAGGAGGAGGAAAACCGTTAACAAGAATTGTGGTTGGATTTTTTGTTTAAAATTAGTATTCCTTTTTTATATTTTATTTACTACTTGAAATTATAATAGAAACTATTCTTAGAAAATACACGAATAGATTAAAGAAAGTAAGTAGTAAGTTTCACCTATGTTCCTACATCAATTAGGTCCTCAAAGAACCATAATCAAATCAATTTATTTCTGTATATTTCACATACCTATATTCGTTTTCAAATTAATATTAAATCATGACACAAACTGATTTGCATTTTACAAAGGTTGGAGTTGTGAACTCTCTCGCTTAATTTACATAATTACAAAATCCTCCCATCTAAATTGCTCAGATATAACTTCAACTAAAGCAGGAAATTATTTCTTCACTTTCATATTTTGAGCTATAGTATTTTTTGGACATTCCATAAAAATGGTTCTATCTTATTTAATAAAATTAATTTATTGTTTAAATTATTAAAACGTCGCTTTCTCCGCGGATCAAATGTAAATCACGCACCGAGAAATTCTGTACACAAAACGGCGGCGCGTTCTGGGTATTAAGCTCCGGGAATATCAAATATTTAATAAAATCCGGCGTCCTTTCAATGAGCGCTCGTTCCAAAAGTTTGTCCGCCCTCCGAGGACTACGTCTTATTGAGCTTTTGATGTCGAATCATCCTGCAGAGAAGAAGTTTAGGAATTTGGACGAATTCCGGACCCGGAATTAATAATCCAAGTCTTTTACTTATTGTGTTATTAGGGAAACACTGGACTATAAATCATTTGCTTATTTTTTTATTAGAGGAAGATATTTACTTTTTTGACATGGAAATAGTAAATATCACTGTATTTTTTGACATGGAAATATACAGTGGTTTTCAAGATAATTACATACATAGTTTCGCACTGTCTGTTAATTGCAACTGCTATAAATATGGATTAGGGAGACAAAAAGAGAAAAAGGATCATTACTCTTGTGTAATAAAATGAACAAACGTTTTACTTTTCACATTTCTCAACTTAGTGTTAGATAAAATATAGAACTATTATGTGCCATTTTTCTATCTAAAATATGTAATTTAAAAATATAAAGTAAACGTATTAAGCATTAAAGCCCGTGAGTAATTAAAGGTTTTCGAATTTATTTAAGAATCTAAAACCATCTTTTAAATAAGACAAAAGCCCTTGCTCAAGACAAACAAGATTTTGTACCCCAAAATGATTTACGATCTAAGTTTGCTAACAATAACGACGATAATTGGAGCCACCTACAGTTGTTGTGCGAGCTCTAAGGTTGCATGAATATTAATGAAAATCAAGCCGGTGTCAATTCGCCGCCCCGGACATAATTGCACTGCTGCGACAATTTCAAAATGAAACGAGAGAGATGCGATTAATTAAACAAAAATAGGATCCGCTGTTTACTCGCCGGTTAAATTCGCGAAAGCCGTCCGGATAAGAGTTGCTCGCTTTATGAAAATGAAACTTCGTGCTAACTTTACGGCGCATAAATTTCGCCTAAACGATGATCTACGTCCGCGTTTTCGGCCTTTAACTTTTTATTATTCCGCCGAAAGGTGCAACTGAATAATTTATCACAATTTAACATAAATTCGAAGCAGTAAATAAAACTGTTTCCTCATTGAGATGTAGGATTTCGTAATATATTTCTTTAAGTTTTAGAATATATTTAAGTCAGATTTAGATTTTAATATATTATAGCTTTTGTTGCTCGGTATTATCTATTTTTCCTCTACTTCAAAATTTTATATGAGTAATGTGGAGCCGATTAAAAAAACTAAAGATAATTATAAAAGTTGAATTTTAAGAGTGAACACGTGTTTCGTCTGCGATGCCGGTAGACTTTAAGACTAGGGCTGATGATATCCGCATCGCAGACGAAACACATATTTGCTCTCACAAAAAAAAAATATTATTTCATTTTCTTACTTTATTGTTGGACTTTCTGTATTTACATATTTGACCAACTGTTAGCTTTTAAGATATTTTTCCGTTACTATCATTAGTTACTGGTATTTGACAGCTGAGGAACTATACCTCAGCTTTCAAATACTCAGATAAGATAAATATTTTTATTACAAGAAAATAGTATCATACACAGAATTAAATTAATTTTTAATTTTGATTTTACTTTTCCCCCTAAAAGCATCTCTCTAAAAATCCCAAATCATAAAAATTTGTCCTTGAATTTGCGGAGAAAATCCCCAAGATAGCAACGCAGATAGCGCGCTTGTTTCTGTTTATATAGAGGTCCTTCAATTCTGGAATATTCTGGCGAACTTTTCGTACCCGCTGGCGTTCGATTCGAAACTTTTGGAATGATTGAGAACGTAGATGGCGTGACAATTCTAAAAATAGACTTTACGGCATCAATTGAAAAATTCAAACATTCGAATATCAACTTAACCCACCTGACCTGAATTCGAATGTCAAATTTAATAATTCGATTATTCGAATATGTTTTGTAACTACGTTTCTAGTTGCCTTCGTTATTGACAAACAAAATTAATCGAATAGTATTGCGCCACTCAGAAGAAGGTATCCCTGCAATCTTTGACACAATAATGTGGTCTACATTACTTACGAAGTCTATTTATTTTGGTCGGCTGCTACGCGTTATTTCTCACATCATTTATTCTCAAAATATAGTCCAGAAGATGTTTGGAAATATTTTAAAATGAATGTGACAAAGTACAGTGTAAACTTTGCCCGTACAATTTCGATTTCATTATTCGAATAATTATTTAAATATTCGAATTATTCGATTTATTTGGATTAATTCGATTTATTGGAATTATTCGAATTATTCGAATTCTTCGATTTATTCGAATTATTTGATTTATTCGAATTATTTGATTTATTCGAATTAATTGATTTATTCGAATTATTTGATTTATTCAAATTATTTTATTTATTCGAATAAATTTTCAATTGAATATTCGAATAGCAAATCTGAGAAAAGTCCTAGCCTTAGTTTATATAGAGGTCCTTCAATTCTCGAATATTCTGGCGAACTTTTCGTACCCGCTGGCGTGTGATTGTGGCTTGATTGTGAAGGGGTTTGCTTGTCGATAATACTGCTGGTTAATGCGTAACGCGCACGCCAGGCTTTACCATGCTGCTTATGGCCGACGAAGGGATTGACGTACTGGACCAGTGCTGTCAGTCTAGTCCCGTCAGGCCAAGCCTGTCAGTAATCCCGCTAATGTATGGGTAGCTATTGGTGGTCTGCAATATGGGTAGAACGTGTCTTGTGCCCAGCGGTGGCTGGTGGACGTGAAATTGGGAGTGCTTGCAGACATACTCGTTGAACGCTAGTTTTGTCTAACATAGACAAACAGAGAACAAAAAATACGTAGAGCATATCGGCAGCGCTTTCGAATTCGTATGTGCCGGTCGTCACTACTCGTGCCTATGCGTAAAACAGGCTTTAAGAGACAAAAAATTGAAAAATATCTTGTTCCGGGTATCTCAGAATAAAATAGCGAAATGTGTGTGCCTCATATCGTGCCATCTCTTTCGCTGACGTTCGCCTGTCTGTATCCAATGCGACGTCGGAACACCTCTACGTCACCATGGTCCAGTGCGAACCCTAGTTGGAACAATTTCTGGTTCATTTCACATTCGAGGATCTGGTTTGTATGACATTCGATATCTTTAGCGTAGGAGGCGTCGAAGGTTGATGTCTTCCACAGGGACCGGCATATCACAGGCACTTGCTTTGTAAGGCCATTGTTTCCGGCAGCGGTTTCCAGCGGTGATTTTTACGACTGCTCCAATAGGAAAGACTCACATTAGGAGGAGTAAGATGACTTTCGGAGGTTGGATCATTTTTGAAATATTTATGGGAAACAGAAAAGGAAAAAATTGTTTAAGTAAAAAGTATATAATAAGTGAACAACTGAATAAATTATAACTAGGGGAAGAATTATGCAGGACAAGGTTTATTGATCCAGAGATTATGGAATGTCAAAATGGTTCAATGAAACATTTTGAACTGTTGAACTTTAAACTTTGAACTATTTTGTAGTTCCTAATAAAGGTTACGATGTAACGAAGTTGATGATGTTGGATGATGAAGAGCTGAAGATCTGCGGTGGGATAAACTTTGGAACTACTGGTGCCCTGGCACATACTTCAGATAACGTAGTATTCGCTATTTTCCTCCGGCTCTCCGTAGTACTTCAAGTGGAGATGATGCTTGGAGTTGAATTTCTCGCAGCTGAATTCTCGGGACCACTTCCTCCGCTTCAGTTGATGTTTCTCTTCGCTTCTGGTTCACTTGTTTGAACGGTTCCGTGGAAAATGTTGCTGATGTTCTCCACAATGGTGTGTTGCATATAAGTAAACCGAGGGCAAGTTCCCAGTATTATCGCATCTCGTGTGAAGATGAATCGGTATTGCGTATTACATAAAATAACAATGTCACATAATGCTGTAATTATTTGTATTTATTTACTAACATTAAACTTTAAAACCCAACAATACCTTCGTAATGTTTTATAAAAGCAAGGTGCATCTTTTCATAAATAAATTTCTAATTTATGTTTCGTTTTTGACATGAACTTATGACGATGTCATTGAAGGGTCGCTTTCTACAAGGACAGAGAGCTGATTTGAGTTTTGCCGAGGTTCTGGAAGATGCAGAACAGCACTGAAACAAGAGACATGTGTCAACAGATTCAAGTTCCGAAGCATCTTCATTTGACAGTCGAACTCCGATGCTTTAGACGACAGCTCTTTTCAAAACTGCCACGGGGGGTAGTTTTACTCCAACAATGTTTAACACAGATGATGCCATTTTCCATAAATCACGAATTTCGTATATTAGAGCTTTGGTAGACATCGCGGCGTGCTGGTAAAGCTTTCCAACAAAGGTCAAATCCATCTCTACAAAAAAGAATCCGTTAGATTAAGTTTACTTAAAATATAATCTCATTTCCATAATCAGGGAAAAAGGTTTAATTTATTTCTTTAATTTTATATAGAGTATGCAAATTTGTGCGTGAGTAAAGGACATCAAAATATCATTTTGTTAATGAACTTATGTCCTAAAATGGAAACTTACTGAGATGCGGTACAATAACCGATGAGAACATGCAAGGAAAAGAAAATTAATAATTGTATTCAGAATGATATTTGTAGTTATTTATTTATTTATGTACAAAACCAGACATCTGACACCGAGTTCTCGGAACAATAAACGACGCACTAGACCAAGTACGTGACAACTTTGAACAATTTTTATAAATAAAATTGTAATAAATAACTACAAATATCATTCTGAATACAATTATTCATTTTCTTAGTAAGTTTGATTTTCGGACACAAGTTCATTAACAAAATTTATTTATTTTGACAACCTTTAGTCACGCACAAAATTTGCGTACTGAATTTTGTAACACCTGTATGAGGCCAGAAAATACCATATTTCAGTCTATGTTCAGACAGACCTTAAGCTTGAAACATATAAGTTACCGTTGAAAGTGATCAGTGGAAGTAAATAAGAATATTTATAACAGTTTACTAATTAACAACTTATTATTTTAAAATTTGTCCAATTCAAATTTAACTGTAAACATTTACTTTGACATTTGTTTTTAGATTTATTTAATCGTTGACAACTTGACAAATTCTGAGTTGAACAGTTTAAAGGATTTAACCTGTCAGCATTATTTGCTAAATTTGTCTAAGTTTTAATGAAATTATTAATTGAAGGTATCTTAACAAATTTTGCGTTGAATATTTACTTCTTGAGGATTTACTCCTGACTGTATTTGCTAAATTTGTTCAGACTTACTTGTTTAATTAATATCCTTAAACAACGAACCAAATTTTATAATTTTTCATCGGATATGGAGATTATGGTCGTCTATCTGTTGATTAGTTTGTTACCAGCACGCATTATTTAATAAAATAATTAATCTAGTTCGTTGCGCCGCGTTACGGCTTCCGGGCAATAAGTAAGCCTAGAAAAACAACATATTTTTGTAATTAGTTACGACAACGTAAATTCTGATATCAAAAGGTTTTTAAAATAAAAATGTCGCCAACTGTAAATATAAAATAAAAACGTTTTAAAAGCTCTATTTAAAACCATATTATTAAAGTTCCGTTCCGGACCTTCGTAACATTTGACGCCCAACGTGGGGCCTAATCTCTCCCGCTTAGAGAAATTTGTTGCCACGGTTACGGCTGTTCCGGCGCCTGCCGTAAGTCATCTACGTGAATCTTGGTAGGTTGATTTGATTTGTCAATCCAGTAAGCAACTGCTCCGGCTTTGTTGATGACTCGATGTGGCCCAGTCCAGGTGTCTGGGAATTTTCCAACAGCGAATGTGTGTGCTCGCGCCATCACGAAATCTCCTGGTTGGAATCGTGCTGGTACTGGTCGGTTAATGGCGTACCTGGCTCGGTACCGATGTTGATTTTGATGTACCCGTGCAATTCTCGGTTGCGGAGCGTTGTGGAGCATTTTTCTGCAGCGGTCCCCTCTTGGTGAACCGACAGTTAAAGCACTTCTTGACGTAACCCATGACATCTTTCCGGATGCTTGGCCAATAGTAATGTCTTCGGATTGCACGCTCCGTTTCTGCTGTCGTGATGAACATACATGACCCTTTCTCTCAACGCAAGCGGAACGAACAACAGTTTTCGTTCTCCTTCTATTCGCCGAAAATAGCCGCCTTCGACGAGGTGCAGTCGGCTGAAAGCTTTTTCGCCTGGTGTTACCAGTCCGTTCTCTTGAACATGTTGCCAACGCATGCATAATTGTCTTACAGATTCATCAGCTTGCTGAGCGTCTTTTATCTCGGTAGTTAAACTGGTCGCATCCAAGACTTAAACAGAAGGCGGCAAGAGTTTGTCCATCTCTGTTGTGCTCGTTGGAACTGATAAATCTTCCGGGTTTCGAGAAAGTGCGTCGGGAAACTCGTTTCTTCTTGTAAATATCTGCCGCTGAATGGGTACGCTGTTTTTGACGTCTAGCCTACGTTCGGATATCTCTTGCGGTTTCAGCTGGCAGGAAACAAAGTGTTTCGTTCGACGACTGTCGGTACCGAAGTGAATGCATCTTCTGTGCATATCAAGCACGGCCCTCTGTTGCTTTAACCAAGGCTGACCGAGGATGATAGGTTCACGAAGGTTTGGTGAAATGTAGAAATCAGTTTCGAATGTCTGCTTGTCGATGTGGAATTGCACGGATGAAGTGCCGCAGGTCTTCAGTTCAGTCGACACGTCTGCCATACAGACATTAACGTCCTCTGCCTGGGTTGGATTTCCTGCGACTCTTGCCTGGATAAAATTGGCGGAAGCAGCGGTGTCCAACAGCGCTGTGAATTCCTGCTGGTTTACCGTCACTTGAAGTCGAGGCAGATTGTCAGTTCTAAGGCTATTTATTTCCGGATTGGGCCGGCGGATGGGCTTACATTGTTGCTGCCAACCCTCCGTCCGTTTTCCTTGGTCTTTAAGACGGTTCTTGAGTACCGGGCAATCACGGTGGAAATGTCGTTCCGAACAGTAATGGCAGTCTGGCAACCTGGTCGCTTGATTTATTTCCCTTTTGGTTTGGAACGGTGGTGGTGGCTTCTTCGGTAAAACTGGTAATGCTGTCCTGTCTAGTCTGGCACTTCTGCGTAGTAATTCATCTAGATTTGTCGGCAGTGGACTGGTTATTGCCGTACATAAATCTTGACGGACCATGTCTGCGATCATCACAATTCTGTCTTCTTCCGTGGTCGTTGGAGATATTCTATCGAATAATTTCCACTTTCGAAGGACAAAGGGTTCGGTGTACTCCATCGGTTTTTGTTTTTCAGAATAGAGTTTTGCGTTCAATTTCATACGGACGTGAGTACCATCGAATTCATCTATGAAGCGAGATTTAAATTCCGGTCAGGTGAGATGAATGGATTTATATCTGACGTACCAATCTTTTGCTGGACCAGTGAGTCTCTTAGATGCAATCTGGACCCACATCCACTCTGGCTTGGCCGTTTAGAGGAAGTACTGCTGTATATTTTCTAAGAATTCGGACGGAATTTCGGAATCTGCACCGTGGAATGCAGGGAGATCCTCTGTTTTGACAGTTTGTCAGCATACGTTAGCGGGTTCTCCGGAAGACGAGCGGTGGTGGCTTTATCCATATTAAGTATTGTCGTTGGGCGCCACTGAAGAACGTCCTCAGAATTTCTTTTTCTTTTTTTACCTATGGGTTCGTTAGGAGAAACTTCGCCAATTAGGCCCCACGTTGATGGACGCCAAATGTTACGAAGGTCCGGAACGGAACTTTAATAATATGGTTTTGAATAGAGCTTTTAAAACGTTTTTATTTTAAAAACCTTTTGATATCAGAATTTACGTTGTCGTAACTAATTATAAAAATATGTTGTTTTTCTAGGCTTATTTATTGCCCGGAAGCCGTAGCTCGGCGCAACGAACTAGATTAATTATTATTTTATTAAATAATACGTGCTGGTAACAAGTTTATATAATTCTGAAAAATAGATATAAATTTGTTAGACTAATCGGTGGTATGCATAAAATGCAGTACATGCTAATACTTTAAGCATCTACTTCGAAAGTACTTACTATATTAGCGTAGTACCTACTATCCGCATCTAGTAGATACTATTATATACAAGAGTACATAGAAGTTTCTACTTCGCCTTAGAAGCATCTATTATAAATTTTGTAGTATCTACTTCAAAAGCCTCAAAATTCGGCTGTCGCATAGTATCTATGTTCTATGTATCTATCTATGCTCTGTTTAGGTGAAGCCGCTATTTAGTAAACTTCTTCGACACGCGGTAAGAATTATAATAAAATATTATGGCTGCTTTTATGAATATGCATACCCGGAAAATGTATTCAGAAAGGATGATGTTTATGCAAGTAATTCAGGTAAAAGTGACATAATTTGTAAATATAAAGAGTTCAATTGATATACCAATAGATGTTGCAAAAATACACAGAAAAAGATATGATAGATATTCAACAAACCGTATTCATGTATAACAAATGAACGAACAAGTCACTTACTTTTCTTGGCCAAGTCTGTAGTAGATACTTCATTTTAACAGTACGTACTACAACATCGTAGTATCTACTCGTGTTGTATAAACTTTGCTTTCATAGTATATGCTTCAGAGCTGTAGTAGGTACTTTATGTAACAGAAGATACTTCGAGGAATATATACTTATTTGAGAAGTTTTATGCATACCACCCAATGTTTTACTTACCTGAGACATATTACGTAGCAAAACAAATAACAAAGAAAAGTACAATCATTTTGATATTCAGCTTTATACTTTAAAGTATTGAACTTGCATTCCTAATTGTTTATCAAATGGTAACCCTGAGATACAAAATTATTTAACTATAAAAATGTTCTAAAGAAAAAAAGAGTTTCATGTAGAATTTTTGCATGTTTTGCCATATAGAATTATTAAAATTGTTATTTAAAAATAAGAATAAAATTACATTTTTTTACAAAGGCAAGAAACACAGCAATGTGATGTAATATTACGGTAATTAGTTTTTCCAAGAAGAACAAGGATACTAAGCTTATTGCCATCGATTCCTTTCATAACGTTATCAATTATAAGATAGAGCAGTGGAATAGGTGTAACCAGGTCTAAATCCGGACTAGGTCAAAGGCAGTAAAGTACATAAACTAAGATGATAGCGAAGTTGCTCAACCAGGGTCTTTTCCAAAACCTTTGATAAGACCGGTAGGATGCTAATAGGCCTAATATCTCTAATAAATGATTGCTTTATTTTAGGTAAAGGAAATTTTTTTGCATGTTTCCACTGAACAGTAAAAATACCATTACTTATGCAGACGTTAAAAATATGAGTTAAGATGTGCAGCAAATAGGGACAACAGCAATTTATCATATGAATAGAAGTAGCATCAACACCGGTAGAATTAGATGTAATAGAGACAATAATTTTAGCCACCTGCGCTTCAGATACTTTCTTAAAATTAAATTTATATACTTTCTCGTTAATGTTATTCTCATCAATGTTATAGAAAAATATTCCAGGAAGATTACCAAAATTTTTGTCGTCGCAATGGTTGTTTGAAATGACAATACGCAAAACTTCGTTTGTATTGTATTCATTAATAATTTACTTTTAAAACTTTTTAATGTACTTTACGTACTTCGGATACCAAATATTTTTTGTGGTCCGCAGTTTTATCCTTTAATGTCGCAAATTATTTTATAATAACGTCGAAAGTTTAAAGAAATTTTCAAAATAATTAACAAAGCAAAAACGAACAGCAAAACAATTTACTAAATGAATAAAGTTTTGAACAAAAATATAAATGGAGTTTCGTTTATTCATAATTGAAAACACACGACAAATCAACGAAAAAGAAATAGCCGAAGAAATCCTTAGTATAACATTGAAAACTTTTTTCTTATTCTTTTTCTTTCCGCTCAGGATTTATAAATTTGATACACTGAAGTTGTATCGATCGCTCTTAGGCATTCTAAACACGCAATAATTCTTATTAAATATGTTATTATGTTATGTAGTCGTGTTATTTCGTAGTAGTATTGATTGTCCAAATAAGTAATTAGGAAAACTATTATAAGAAAGGAAAATGAATGGGTAAATTAAAAAAAGGACTGGATATTCTTCGCTTGGTTTTAAGCTGTATAAATAATGATAACTGTATTTGTATGTACAATAGATAACAGCGCATGTGTGGTGGAAGCGTCGGGATGCTCGGGGCTCTCTAAATTATCCGCAATTCAGTCGCTGGCGTTGGGGAGTTGAGACGTGTAAAGCTCGCTCATTCACCACGAGAAACTGCTTTCGCGAGTCGGGAACTAATTAAAAGTGCGCTCTCTTCAAGTGAAGAATAGTTCAAAAGTTTATTTCATGTGGTTCTGTTTGCTTTGAGGCGAGCTTTCAAAAAGTAAAGTACGTATTAGAATACGACTAATTAAAATTAATTAATTAATACTATGCAACTTTTCGCAGATTATTTAAACTCATAATACCTACCAAAGAATTTTATCAGTATATTATTTATTTAGTTCATGCTTCTGATTATTGCGTCTGTATTCTATTTGAAATTATCCCAATAACAAGCATTTGTCATTAGAACTTTGGATTCAAGCGTACTTTTTTGTTTTCAAAAATTCTAGAGCGATTTCAACTTTACCCAAAGACATCGTCGTTTATTAGATAAACATTTTTCCGCCGACAAAGGGATTAGATTAATTTTTTTTTAAGGTTCGAGTTCTGAAAGTAATTTAGACCCGTTCAAGGAGCCGTCTCGTCATTCAAAGGTTTAGATGAGTACGAAAACAGGATTATTCCCGCCAACACTCCTCAAGTTCTCTTTATCCTTTGATGTTCCTCTTTGTGCAATCAGGAAACTTTATACGCCGAGCTTTGCCTATATAGTGATAGTGTTTGCAGATCCCGATTGGATTGAAGAATGCGAAAGAATCGCGAAATATTGCATGTTCTTCTTCAGTAGCAATAAAATATAATATTTGAAAATATTTTACAAGAATATTTACTTATCTTACTTAATCATAAACTTGTGTTTTGAGTATTTTCGTTGATTTTATTTTTCTTTTACTCTTCGATGACTTCTCAATTTGCTGTTACTTTACTTTTATGTGTCTGTCGTTCTTTCCCTGCTCGATTGTTTTCCTTTTCCTTTTCTGTTGTCTCACGTAAATGTAATTACAGCATCATTATTTTTCACTCGCATATACGCTTTACACCGTAGGCATTTGTTTTTGTTAACATCACCTGTCGGTTGCTTCAAATCTTCATATTTACTAATTTTGTTACGTACAAGATGAAATTAATAATACCAGTCAAAATAAGGTTAAGAGAATCCATGTCACTGATTACGGTAAAAATATTTAAAAAATTCTAATTAATAAATTAGAATGAACTAAAAAGTTATAAATTATATTACGACACTGTCTGAGAAATACAATGCGATGTTTTGTAAATAAAGCAATAAGATTTTACAATTATTACTCTCGACATTGACCCACCATGAGACGTAGTTATCAAGTGGTTCCGAAGACTAACATCGATATTCTTTACGCAAATTAGTGTTCGTTTAGAGATCAATGCGTTAAGATTAAGTATACAATTATTGTTACATCATTTATGTATGTACGTATCACAAATCTAAATTATCCATCTTCCAATTGTTTAGGTATGTAATTTTGTTTGTAATTTACGTTTCATCCTGCAGTATATATGAGCAAAATAATATACAATAACCATGTTCTTTTTCTTTTACTTCTGAAATAAAGTTCTCGATTAAAAATATAAAAAATTGAGATCTCTCATTTCTAATCAAATCGATCCTACGTTTCGTTTAATGTTACGATTTCGATATAGGTTCTTCTATTTAATCTGTATTCCAAATTTTCTAAATTTTTCTTCGTAATTTAGTATTTAATCAGAATTGTTTGAGTGTCAGAAAAAAATTCAAGATCTATAATAACATAGGTAGATATTTGTAAAAAGAAAATTTCTAAATTATTATGGCAAAACTAATGTTAAGCAAATAAATAAATACATTAGGTGACGTGTAGTTTTTAATTAAATTGTTAGTCGACAGCTTAGCGAAGAAAATTACTGGTTCGTTAGGGTTTGAAATGCGTGGTAACTGCAGGGCAATTATTTCTCTAGAAAATAACGTTGATGAAGTCATAATCTATAGGTGCACATATGTACATATCTTTGGTATTACATCACATTTAAAGTTAATTAAAAATTTAATTGATTCTTGGATTCCACGATTTGTAGGAATATTGGAAAGGCCAATGATGTAGTGATGAGCTGATGAGAACATCTAATTGAACGAATACAGATTGTTGCATTAGTTATGTATCTTTAAAAACATTTTAGTACATCGAAAGCCGAAGGAAATCCGTAGAATTTAATTTATTATAACAAGACATTTAAAAAAAACAACATCACCATAGCAAGCCACAAACGAGAAAGATAGACGTAGGAGTCATGACGATGCTAAGCTGTGTGACAGACTTCAAAATTCGTGAAAACGTTTTTCGCAAACATGGAATTTATGTTTCCTTACGAACACAGACGCCTTTCAGTCGAAATTTATTTTAGAAATACTAGTAAAGTCAATGGAAATTGGATATATTTAATGAGGGGGGATGCATATGAGGACTTTAGAAAAGATTAAGGTACAAAAATATATCTGACATTTTAGATGCTTTGTGCAATTAAGGAAAGATCACGGAAAGATATACGTCTTTTTTTCCTCGATCTGCTATGACGAAGTTTTTTTTGAATGCCTCGATACATATTTTAGTAATTTAACTTACTTACATACATACATACTTACATACCTTAATATAAGAATAATAAAGAAATTTATCTCACCTGTTACTATCAGTTATACATATACTTTGTTTTTGAATTAAGTCAGTTGCATTATTAAATTAATGAGCGAATCTTAACTCTTCAAAACATTTTTAATTGGTAATTGATTCTCTGATTGTTATTTCTTCTTAGGCTTTGTTGTTCTCTATATTTGTCTCATTTTTTTTCCATTCTATTGTTACTCTTTACTTTATTTTACGTCTTCTGTCTTGAACAATTCTACACATTCGTTTATAATTTTTCCCTTAAAAAAAACTCTTAATTGTAATGAGTAATAAATAATAAATTGTATTTCTTAGAACTTTCAAAATATCCAAGTTTTAAGTACTTATTTTATACCTAAAAAGGAATTTTATAATAGCATATTAATTTCATTTTCTTTCTTTTACTTGGTTATACGAGAATCTTTCTGTTGCTTATAAAATTGGCATTTTGTTGATCTTCCGAATCGGTAATTAAGTGCAATCTCATCTTCCACGACAGCAAGCGTAATCGGCTTAATTCTGACTTAGAAAAGAATCAAAGTAAACTTCGTTCTCGTAGATGTTAGCAATGAATCTCTAAAGTGTAAATAAATTAAATCGACACACGTAATTTAATTTTCCTAGGAAATGGGTATTTCCCGCATTAGTGTGAGAAATGAATCCATCGAAATGACATGACTCTTTGCATAATTTGCAATTCTCAAATAAATTTACCAAATGAAACATCAAACAGTACATATAAACTTCAACATTAATAGAATATTTGTGGTACCTCAAATTCATTCCTTTTTACCAAAACAAGTCTTCTTGTGCTTGCTTATAGTGTAGGTTTGTTTAAATTTGTCAAGCACACACTCTTATGGTGCGGCCACATTTGCGTTTAATGTAACGCCTAACGTGATTTTCAAATCTACTTTGACTAGTTTGGTATAGTTTTTACTCGTGATATGATAATATGGAAAAGAAACCAAATTTATAACGAGTATATTAAGTTTAAGTGTAACCGCGGATTATTGTCAAATTAGATGTTAAAAATCACATCAGGCTTTACATTAAATGCAAATGTAGCCGCGCCATTATTGCGTGGACGTTTTTGAATACGGCAATCTCTTGTAATGACAAAAGTTACTATTTTACATGTGAATAATTAAGCCAAAAGGTTGAGCAAAAATGGATTTTATTCATACGTTTTATTTATGATAATTTAAAATGTATTGTTTGTATGTATTCCATTTTGATTGTATTAAAAAAAAGGGTTTTTTGTCCATTGTATTTAATACTGGAACATCCTGTGTATTAGTAAGTGTGATATTCTATTTTTGTCATACTTCGGCCATGAACCACTCAGTTTACGAAACCAAATCGCACTTGAACAGAATAGATATAAATGACACGGTCACCTCTAGTTTTGACGTTTTTCATTGTTTTTTGTTCTTTTTTGGTACTTGTGCAAAACACAAAAAGAGCTCCTATGATTTATTACCGCGAACTCATTTCAAGACATTGAAGACGACCTTGCCGAACGTTCCGTGAAACTTTCATGATCATTTCGGCCGCTGACGTACACCTATAATTGTTAGTTTAAGACGTTTTCTCGGATTGGCACTTCTTTTGTGAAGTGGTTTTACATAGAATAAATATTTAATATCATTAATTTCACATTCACTTTGTTGTTACAGGCTTGCAAATAAAGAAAAAAGAAAGAACACGCCGCAGGATAATTAGTATGGACGAAATTGCATAAATGAATCACTTTTCGATGTAAACAGCGAGTCTTCACCGAAGTACGTGTTAAAATCAGCACAGTTTCACGTAAACACGCAATAATATGTTACACGCTCTACGTCGTCGATATCTGTTTAAACAGGTGTTTACCTTGACGAAACTCGCGTAGGCACAACTTAATATCCAACGCGCCGCGCCGATCCTTTAAACATTTACTTTTCGGACGATGCTAACGCGTCCGCAGACGAAATTTTACTCGACACCGATGATGGCATCGCATTAAACATGTGTGCGTCGCGGTCCGTCGTCTTCCGTTTTCTTCTTCTTCTCGTGCTCTCGTCGACGCCGATGATAAACTGTTGTGATTTGGAGGAGTTCTTTAGCGAGAAACAAGTGAGCGTCGAGGAAAGTGCGGAAACGAGCCGCGTGATTTTTCGCGGCCTAAGCAGAGTGACGACGCCGCCGTCGCCTAATGACGTACGCGGCGTCTTCACGACTTACTTCGAGCTGGTAAACACGTACAAGGGCGCCGAAGAACTAGAAGTATGGGACTTCAGTAATTATAGGTAAGCAATAAAATTCTATTGAAATCCTCCAATATATTTATCTCTGCGTTGATTTCCGTGTTGTTTAATAATAGAAAATCAAGTTTTAATTAATGTATGCCTATTAAACTAAACAGATTTATTTAATCACAGTCTGTAATTACGCAAGTTCGCAAGTATATGAAGTTCGACCTTGCGATTCTCATTTAAGAATTTTTCTCGCAAGAATTAAACGACGTTTAAAATTTTGCAATTTCTTTCTTCGATCAAATCAAATCAACAGTAAAAGAGATAATGGAAAACTAATGTTGGCATTTAAGTGCAAAAGAAATCTGTAAAAAATCTTATTTTTTATCATAAATTTAAATCGCAACGTTACGAATGAGTGAATTTTCCAATTAAATATCACATTGTGATGTAGGAAAAACGCTCATGTGAATACAAATCACATTGACTTGATTTATTTAATCAAATAGTAATGTAAAATTTCATGAAATTTATAAATGAAAAATTTAATGAAATTTTTTTTCCAGAAATTTTTGAAATTTTCGAAAGTTTCATCAATTTATGACATTTACATAAATTCTAGTGAAATTTTCATAAATGTCATCACATTTCAAATTTTGCACCATACAGCCTGTTCAAAGTATATTACTTTACCAATGGATACACGTATCCCGAAAAATGAAGAAAAATTATAAGAATTTTTGAACATTTTTCATGGTTTTTACACACTGCTAGAAAAATGAACAAAAATTAACTATCGCATTGTTAATTTTACTCGATTTCACTAATAGATATCGTAAAATTAAAGTTTGATTATTTAAGGTTTCATTTATTATTAAATAAATACCTACTAAATACAACAACCAAATAAAATTTCATTTTTAATTAAAAAGACAAATTTTATAACTTAATTTATAATTTTACATCCCAACAAAATATACTAGGAAAATTTGAAATATTTGTGAAATTTTTGAAAGTTTTAGAAACTTTCCAAAGTTTCATAAATTTCAAATATTTTTGAAATCTATAAAAAGCCTTTTGAAATTTCGAAAGTTTCAAAATGAAACTTTTAACACTCACATCACTAAATACAAAACATTTAAAGTAATCAAAACACAAAAAAGAAATGTTGAAATATAACGCGGTGTAAAGGGGCGTCCACATATTGCAGTGATAATTACCTTTGTACAATAAAATAAAAAGAAATAATCATCGTAACAAATAAAAATCAGAAAAGAGCACCAAGTTCCACGTCGAGTGTACAAGACGATCCTAGACGAGCGAAGAACCACCAGAGCGGAGAAAGCACCTCTACGTTTACACAAAAAGGAAGAGTGTTTAGCATACCAGAGTGAAGGAGACCATCGTCCACAGCTATATGTGTACATCGTAAGCAGAAACCATCACATCGTGCAAAGTCTCTTCATTCTACCAACAAAATCACATTAAACACATCGGAATGCAACAAATAACATTCCAATACCACAACATGTATGATCCACTTCATTTGGGTGAACAACGAGAGGGTGATGCTGATTTTCCTGCAAGCCATCAAAGTAGGTGTCAGGTCCAAGCATTCGTATCCAGTTGGACGAGATCCTGAGGATTTTGTGAACCATCAACGCTTGTGCATGAACAATTACAGTGAACCAGTGCTAGACTTTTCCATTTGGTATTGTTTTTCGTTTAATTTATTGAATAATTTGAATTTTCTAGAAATTAGATGTTGTTATTTGAGGTTATGTTACAGTTGAAGTGTTTATTTTGTAATTATCATTATTTAGTCAAATGAAATGTTACTTACCAGATGAGGAATAATCCAAACAACGTTCTAAATATTAGTTTAAACCATTTTGTTGTATTTTATGTAAAAATTTGTACATTTTCGAATTTTGTAAACAAAACAATTTTCATTGGCAAAATGCGCACCGGGTTCGAGAGTACGGAGCAGGTTTGTTGAGGGTTACCATGGATACCGTGACTGTCCACAAACCCACGGCTATAAAAGGGCGTGCGCGTCGCTTCAAGGGCATTCTTCGTTTAGTTTTCGAACAAGCAACATATAAATTAAATCCGCGAACTGGAAATTTGAAATTAATCCCGCAAAAAATTAAATTTTTTTTATTATTCACGACAATTTGCCTTTGACATTGGACGGAAAATAAACTGGATTTTTTAAGAAATTTTACAATTTATTTTAATAAACATAAAGAGAAAAGCCTGCCAGAAGAGAATTTCCCGACAATTCCTTGTATCCTTTTTCAACCGATCACAAATTTTAGAGAAGGGAAAAGAAAGAAAGGACAATATGAAAGACAAAGAAAAGTAAGTCAGGTTCCACATCATCACCCATACACACACACACACATACATTTACACTAACACAAAATCAACGTATCGGAGGAGGATTATGGTTCAGCATTGAGTACAAAATCTGCTGAATACGATCTGACCTTTGATACGAAGGTTTGACCACCCATGCACACTAACAAATATTTCGGGTACCATAGAGGGTTATCGTTCAGTATCGAACGCAATTTCTGCTGAATACGATCCCATCTGTGATACAGAAGTGTTTGACACACACACACACGAATACCACACACACACACCACACACAATTTCACATATTCCTTTCCATTTCCACAATCTGACTGAAAGTGAAGTCCACAAAAATTCTTTTCGAAGAATCCACCCTGAAAAGAAGAGCCATACGAGATACAAAAATACGTTCTACCCACAGAGAAAATTTTAAAAAGAAAAATAAAAGCAAAAAGCAAAGGCAAGTACACCACACACAATCAATACATAAATTGACTACTAAACGCGGGGGCTCGAGCAACAAAGATTACATTATTGGCTCCCAACGCGGGGGCTCGAACAGTAATCATTACAATATTGGCACCCAACGCGGGGGCTCGAACAACAATCATTACAATATGTATCGTATCCGCGTATCCGATCATGGTCGGAAGATCGGATGTGATACTCAAGCATGATGCACCAACAATTAGTTGCATCTCGTATCCGTTTTGTTGTTTCCGTGTGTGCGTCTACTTTCTGACTTGATACAACTGTATCGTTTGTTCGACGTTGCACGCTATTTGTCTCTGTCAAATTAGCTGCTCCTACCTATCCATCTTGTGTTTAGCGTTTCGGCGAAATACCGACTCCAAGTTTCAGTAACTCTTCAAAATACATAGTCATTAATAGCTGTTTTTAGGTCATCATCAGAAGAAAATCTCTGTCCTCGTAATTGTTTTTTCTATTAGGGAAAAACTAATAATGGCAGGTAGCTAGATCTGGACTTCTTATCGAGTGGTTGTCTCAACTCCTGGAAACCACATTCCTCGATAACTTGTCCAACATTTTGTGCCTTATGCACCCTGCAATTGTCATGCAACAGCATGTTTTTTTCAGCAAAATTTTGAGGTATTTTCATTCGGATGGCAGCTTTAAGATTTGTAATGGTCCCTTTATAAACATCACCAATAATTGTAGTGTCTTTCGTCATGTACTCAACTAACAGAATCCCTTCGCAGTCCCAGAAAACCGTTGTCATCAATTTCCCCGCTGAACACTACATTTTCGCCTTTTTTTGGTGGTCTTTATTCACCCACGGTATGGACTCTGTTTTCGGTGAAGAGTCCCAGTGATGTATCTACGTTTCATCCCCGTGATAATATTCGAAAAGAAATCGCGGTCTTGTTTTAAAGCATTTAAATTTTCCTGGCAAATCTCGTTGACACTTTGTTCATCCCTAAATCTTCATGTAAATTTTTCTCGATCCCAACGAAACTGTTTCGACCAGAATTTTACTGGGTAATATACAGGCTGTTTGGTAAAGGTGTTCCGTAAATTTGGATAAGCGATAAAAACTAAGCAAAAAAGTTTATGTAAACATGTGGGCTTCAACGCTTTGTTTCAAAGATATTCGGCATTTGAAAATAATTTATTATTCTTATTAATCCAGAAAATGTATATCTAGATGGCTATTGCTTTGCCAAATAACCTGACATTAAGTCAGTTTGACATTAGTCTTGACCAGGCAAAATGTATTCGTAACATTAGCTGCTTTCCTTTTGCCACAAATCTTACCTCAGATCACTTAAACGTCATTTCCGTTAGCAAGAATAACTAAGTTTGAATGAATATTTCAACATAGCAACTAATGGAAATGCTCGAGCGGTAAGGTGGGAGGTCGAAACCTCAATTCAAACTCATTTATCCGAGCTAACGGAAATGATGTTTATCTGATCTAAGGTAAAATTTTTGGTAAAAGGAAAGCACCTATTGCCTTCATTTACTCCAGGCCTTTAGGCAGAAATTGTGACGTCACGCTAAAGGGGTTTGACGTTTCTCAAAATGCGTTATTTTATCATTTTTATTAGTGTTTGTAAAGAAAAAGTAAACAAAATTGTCCCGTAAGGAATGGGGTAAGTCCATTTAATAATTATTTACACAGAACGAAGTCGTAAAAAATTAATAATTAACCGAATATAAAATAACTACCAAAATTGGTATTTGAATTTTAAAATCTTATGCGGTCTCATATTGTTCAAATTATGTTAGAAAACATTACTAAACTTATTATTGAAACGTTTTAAAGCGCAAATCAGCAAAACAATGTAAAGCTCGTTGGTTTAAGTAGTTGGATCCAAGCATTAAGAAGACGGAATGGTCCCGTGAAAATAATGAGAAATGGTTACATTTGGACAAATTAATACCAACACAAAGTATCACACAGATCTGTAATGATTTTCCTCGGAAATTTTTAATGCTTAACCTTATTTTTAAAACTCATATAAACACATTTTCTTAACATTAACGCAAGGATATGTGTAAACTACAGACGCGTAGTGTTAAGAAAAGTAATATAAATTAAAGAATACCTACATTTTTATTAAATAATATCACAAAATCTTTTAAGCGGACACTAAATCGCGCACTATACACTTAACGTTTCGCAGTCGTTCGACAGCTTCGTCAGAAGTGAAAAATATGTTAAATATGTTAAATATCAGTACGTTTATTAATACTGATTTTGCAAATTTAAACGATACATTTTGTAGTTTTCTCGATTCCTTAAATAGAATATAGATTTGTCAATTTTTTAATATTTATAATGTTCAAATTATTTTTAGATTAAATATAAAAAATCAAGTTACTTTTTCAGTTTCCGTTGACAACATATTTTTCACTTCTGACGAAGCTGTCGAACGACTGCGAAACGTTAAGTGTATAGTGCGCGATTTAGTGTCTGCTTAAAAGATTTTGTGATACAAATTTCATCGGACAAGAACCAACTGTAAATATTTATTAAATAAGTTTGAAATTTTTAAGTGAAATAAATTTATGTGCTTGACAGTTACCCCTTTACTGTGACGTCACAGCTGAAAACATTTGCTGCCTAAAGGCCTGGACTAAGTATTAAAATGGCAATGATTTGTAACTACTTATTAAAAAATATAAAATTATGCAATATACTTTTGAAGAATACGCGGACATGCACTTAATTTTTGAAAAGGCGGTAATGCTTCTCGGACGGTTCGATTGTATGCTGAGCGTTATCCAAGTCCACATTTACTATGTCCACCAAGATCCCCGGATCTCAACCCTCTTGATTATTATCTGTGAAGACATATTAAAAGTTTAGTTTATGCTCGTACCGTGAACACAAGACAGGAACTTCTTGAAAGGATACAAAACGCTTGTGAAAGTGTTCTAAAGTTTTGGAGAGAGTTTGCCGCGCCTTAGAGCAAAGAGCGCACGCTTGCCTTCAAGTAGACGGAGGCCATTTTGAACAATTTTTATTGTTTTTTGTTTCAGTTTATTTTTTTGTATATAGTTTCCATCATAATGTAATATGCGCAAAATATAAAATGTTGTATATGTATCTTCTGAAAGCGACAGCTGAGCTCACATGTTTACATAAACTTTTATGATTAGTTTTTATCACTGAATCTGTATCCAAATTTACGGACCACCTTTACCAAACACCCTGTACAATCATTGGTTCATGGATAATTTTTGGTCATTTTCTTCTTTAGTCAAAAATCTTATAACGCTCCTATGTTTCAATTTTAAATCGCTCATTTTTTTACTATTCAAACCTCTGCCAAAACTACAAATATCTTTCAATTTCAATACATCTTGGTCAGTGTAGGTACTTATAAAAGTTGACACTACAGATTATTTTTTTACTATATGCCGATCGTATAAAATATAATTTAAGAAAATATACGACGAAATGACATGAGTTGATATAAGCCACAAGGTTGTTTCACGAAAGTTAGAAGGAGATAGCTACAAAAAAATTCTTTGACTTATCTATCGATCGATCGGCATACAGAGGAAAAAATGAACTGTACTTGACGTTTAAAAATCGTTGTCATTTGTCATTATTTTCATGGCCAGGTAGATTACATAAAGATCTTTCCTTGTAATATTTGATATTTTTGGACATTTTTTCGTTAATTGAGTTTCTTAAATTATGCGGGAGTTTATTGTAAACTTTGATACTCTGATAACGAAGAGATTTTGCGAAATATTTAGCTTGTGGTATAGGTATACCTTGTCGAATAGTATCTCTGTTCCATGTTCATTCATGCATATCCAGACCAGTCTAATTATAATACCAATAGCAAACCCGACTCTACTGCTTGAATTTCTATGCCTCACAATTAACTGAAAGCTTAAACAGAAACTTGGTTAAAGGAAAAATAACAACATTGGTTTTTTCTACGTTAATTTGTAAGCGATTTTAGTGAAACTACTTTATCAATTCGAGAAGGGTAGGGGAGACCGGGGCGTTGTTACACTGGTAAGTTGTCACACCTATGCCCGGTTGCACCAACTTTTTAAGCAGAGCTTAAATTTAAGTTATGTTTAGAATGTGACATTTACGTATGGTCAGTGTAATGTCAAATACATTCTGATTGACATTTAAACTTCAACTTATGTATCAATTAGAATGTGACTAACATTTTGTTATATCTATAAATAATGTCATAGTCTAAACACCACTTAAATTTAAGCTCTGCTTAAAAAGCTGGTGCAACGGGTCATAAGTATTTCTCAGTAACTAACTACAGGAGTACGTTCAGAATCTTTACTTCAGAGAGCGTCTTAGGCGTGAAATCGCGTCTTTCTCACTCACGATTTTTAACATATTTTGCGTCTCGCTCAGCCGTTTTAAAGCGACTTGTGCTTAAATTATTTCCATGACAACGGGCGCACTCTAAGAGCCCTACTTACAAGTGAGACGTTAAAAGTGCGTCCCTTGTCGTGGAAATAATGTAAACACGAGACTTTTAAACCGGATGAGCGAGACGCAAAATATGTTAAAAATCGTGAGTGAGAAAGACGTAATTACACGCCCAAGACGCTCTCGGAGGTAAAGATTCTGAACACACTCCAGATATTGGCTGTGGCTATAACTAGTGATTGTTTACTTCATTTTATGCTTTTAGTCTTGTTTTCGTGTTTATTGGTGGAGGACCGCGGAAGTTATAGCGAATTAATATTTTTTTCGGTGTGCGAGTAAATATTTATAACCAGGGCTTCGAACCGGAGCTGAACTGAAAACCGAAAACCGAAAAACAGTTATTTTTGTCGGAACGAAAACCGGAGTTGAACCGAAAAAAAATATCGGTTCATTTCGGTTCGATACATGCTCAGACACGTACATTAACACATTCTCATTTGTAGAGTCTCGTAGTGTAGTCGTACTCGTCTTAACATGAAAGAGAATTTAATGCGATAAGACATTTTTAATATAAATAAAAATATTAAAAAAATAAAAATTAATCATTTGGAACGGAACCGAAAACCGGATAAAACCACTATTCTTGGCGGAACGAAAACCGGAACGGAACTTATATATATTTTTTTTATTGAACCGGAACGAAAACCGGAACAAAAAAAATGCGGTTCGAAGCCCTGTTTAAAACGTAAGATTTTTTATAATTCTTTCACTATTTTTTTGTGATTATATTTTGACAGCCATTTTTAACCAATTGCAGGACTTCGCTGATTGTTTACATGACCGATTTTTAGGTTAGCTCTATTTATCTTTCCAGAACAATTTTCTTTATCCAAAATGACTGCCTGGAGCTAGTTGTCACAAATCGCCTGGCGCTAGTTGTCACATATCGTCGAGGGCAAGTTAAAGCTCGAAAAAGCGGGTGCAATGCACAGAATGTAAAAATTGGGCTCATGTTTTGTGCACCTCATGCCTTTTACATCTGTCAATATTGTCAGCAGACAGCAATTAACTATTTTAATATGAAAAACAAAAATTACTGTAATCCAAAGTGTCTTTTTGTTCTAAAGTAAAAATTAAACATTTCTTACTATCTTTTAAAATAATTCTTATTTTTATTGCTATTTTTACTGGTTTACTAGTTTTAAACTTGTTTTTTGCATGTAAATTACCTGTGACAACTTACCCCGGAACCGGGGTAGTTTGTCACAAAAATTTTCACCAACTTAAAAATCGATTAAAATCACAGTTCATCATTTTCGTTTTGAAACTGCGGCAATATATTCCCAAAGATATAGCAAATAAGATAGGTTGTCGAATAATAGGATAAAATAGAAATGAACTGCATAATACAGGCTGTCCCGTGACGTAATGTCATCACTTCATCTACGTGATTATCAATTCAAACTAAGTAAAAAACTCTAATAAAGTTTTGTTCTAAAGTAAACCGTTTCAAAAATACTGGGTGTTTAATGTTTAATTTTTTTTTTTTAAATTTTAAAGTTCATCAAATCATTTATCCGTTCACCTTATAATCAATTCAAACTAAAAAAAAAAACTCTAATAAAACAAACCGTTTTTCAAGAATACAAGTGGGCCCAGCAGTGAACCATGATTAACGCTTGTGACCACTGCGGGGCACATCAAACAGAAGGACGAAAACAGTTTACCTTATATAACTTTAATTAAAGACTTCTGCTTCATAAGTGACTGCATTGGCTTAAGGAATAGGAGCCGCGTTATGTTTTTCGTTGTCCCGTTTTATGATCGAAAATTTCTGTAAAATCTGTTGATGATATGAAGAGTACAGGGTATCAACGCCAGAATCCGCCCCCCTTTAACTTTCTTTAACAATTTCCGTAAAATTATCCGGCAAAGCTTCATTACATCGAAAAGCAAATAAACGCTTTAAAATCAAAAGTTGCAAGTGATTTCTACCACAAGGGTGAATCCAACGATTCCAAAAACATAAAGTGTGGAATAACACAGGGTTTCTTGTTAGGACCCTTATTCTTCCTATTATTTATTAACGATTTTCTAAAAATTGAATTGGCTTCCGGTTGGAACCGCGTTACAATGATTTTTTCTACGGCCGACGTTTCGCTATCCATTGCAGAAGAACTTCCTCAGGGCTGCCGCTGCTGGTGGTGTTGGTGCTGCTTCTCATTAGTCGTTGAGACTTCGAGTTTTGTTGTCAATGGTAACTTATGACGCGAAGCTTTTTAGTGTTGATGTGATTGAGAATTGCTGTTCAAAGCTACTATGTAAAACATAGTGAGATCCATTTTCTTGAAAAAGTTTTTGATTTTTCGTAACAGCTACCTTAAACATTTATCCCTTGTGGGCACTTGAAAATATTTTTTTTAAAAATTTTATTACGTATTCATGAAATGATTTAAATATCTTGTGCAGATTATAAACTGTTTCCATGTTTCTCAAACAAAAGACAAAAAGGAACTAAATTTGAATATTTAGATGTGTTTTTAAACATTGGCCATAGCAACGTGGGACGTAAAATCAAAGACGCGTTAGTTCCTAGTTCTTTTTTTTTAAGTTCAGTTCAAGTTGCCGTGGACCTTTGAAAAATTCTTGAACTGATAGTTTTTTTCTGTCTTCACCAACACTTCATAATTGCAACGAAAATACAATCTGTCACCATCCTTTTCGGACTTACCTCAATTGCCTAAACATGTTCTCAATTAAGTCTGAAAGCGAGAAAATGTTTTTAGTGTTTACGAATAACGTTTCAGTGTAGTTTGCCCCTAAATAGGCAACCGACGAAAGTTTCTAAAACATGAAGATACGTTTTCGAAGAACATTTGCAATGTTCCTAGTTAATACTAAGCGAAATGGGTTGAGTTGTGCTTGTTACACTTTTCTATTTGCAGCAATACATATCAAATGAAATAAGAAATGCAAAACAAGTTGTAAGAAACACAGATTCTTCAGTGAAATTTCAGTAGAAATTATCAAAATTTGTGGCTAAATGAAAAAAAAAAGACATCAATGAAAGTGTGTGTACTGTTAAGAAAGCTAAAGCAAGATCAAATTACATTACATATAAAAGAAAGCAGCTCTCTTATTTTTGTATGTATAAAAAAAATACAAAGTTATTAAATATAAAGTTTCTTGTTGTTGCCTTATTATTTTTACGTAGTTTTCATGTACAGCCTCAATCAAAAGTAATGAAACTTTCAAAACCGAAACGCTGTGGTCAGAGTGCAACGGTGCCGAGTCAGAGAGAGCGCAATGTGTTATGAGGTTCCGAAGGACTTCAGAAACATTCGTTCGCCATCTCACTCGGTATCTTCTCTCTCTGACTACAGTGTTTCGGTTTTGAACGTTTCATTACTTTTGATTGAGGTTGTACACAGAGGTGCTTGGAAATTCATAGAAGTTTTAAGAAATTTTCTTATAATAGTTATGACTATAAAATGTTAAGCATGCTTTGCTGTTTCATGTTTTAAACATTTCAGAAATTTCATAGATAATTTTTACATTCTTCTAAGTATTTTTCGATTTAAATGAACTTTGTAAAGAACATACTAAATGATATGTAAATGTAAACGTACTAAAGGTCGAACTGTACTCATTAAAGAATAAAACACTTTTAAAGTTTATTGGAATACTGCAAGTCAGATGTTTCTGATTCCTCTGCATGGAAACGATAGCAGTGACACTAAGTTGCGTTTCTACAGACAGATCATGGAAATTTTTCCTTAATATTGTTATTGAATTCAAGAAAAGCTGTGTCAGTTAATTTGCAAGGAGAAATTCGGTTTTTCGATCACAGTTTAACTTTAACCTTCAGTTTATTCCTATAGGCACAATGCGAATAAACTGAAGATTCAAGTTAAACTGTAACTGAGAAACCGGACGTAAGTAGGGTACATTCGTTATCGGACATTTTCGTAAAAGACTTTGAAAGAGGCTTTTCAAATGCGTAAGTGTGAACTTAAAAAAAAATATGTTTTTATCAAAGCAGAACCTTTATACTTACACTCGTATTAAGAATATATTTATAATGAATGTTTTCACATGTCTTTTTCAATTTGAAAATTGCTTTCTAGTTTTTTTTTTTTGTATATTTACGATGTTTTCATTTTAACAACTTTCAAACGATTAAATAATTGAGTATTTCTGCTTTATTCCGACTCAACATACGGATAGATCTAAACTGTTGGCAACTTACCGACAATAAATATGTGTATACAGTCATGACCAATAAACAATTAGAAACTGGATAGTAATAAAAAATGCATGGCTTTAGCAAAATTGCGAGAATTGTTTAGCAACCCCATTGTCGGACGCTAAAAGGCGTGCAATGAATAATTCAGCTCAGCCCGCGTTATCAACTTCACATTTCTCCATTCCACAGAAAAGAAATAACTACGCCCTGCACTAAGTCGCCTCTCGTTTGCCCCGCAGAACAAATATTAAATTTCCTTTTGTCTCGAGGATGTGTGCTTTCGAAATATTGCCTCGTTGTTTTTTTTCTTCTTTTCCGCCTCGCGTGCCGGAGGACGCAGATTGCATCAAATAAGAATGAACGTGAAAGAAATATTGCACGATTTTCGAGTGTTGAGATTAAAACGTCTTGCGCAACTGTTTGTTTATTGAGGCCGCGCTGTTTGATTGCGAGAATCCCAACTGAATACGAAATCATTTTGCCCAATTTGAAACTTATTTGTTTGCTTAAAACAATGCTTATGAATACCTACGCTAGACAAGGACTGAAATTCGAAACAAAAATGCAATATTCGAAAATATACCTTGAAAACAATGCTTCCTAGAGGATATTGGAATATTACAATAACAGAAATTTAAATCAGGTATTCGTTCTCTTTGTGTATGTTATGAATAAAGTTTTAATTTATCAAATTTCGAAGAAACTTTCTTCCGCTATCTTCTAAACTCAAAATTAACAGCGATTAGTAGATATTGCGCAAGAATTGTAGAAACCAAAAAGACCACCTCAGCGTGTTATACCTTGGGAAAAGTTAATACTGATGGTACTTAAACTTCGAGCTTCGAAAACTGATAACTCAGAAGTTATCGTTGCAGAGGAATTTGTTTCAAAAACACCTTGACTTGGACTATATTATTGTACGATGAAGTATTTATGAAATTGTAGGTGACATGTACGCTACTAAACAACTATTATAGATAAAATTAAGTGCACTATCTACATATATTCCTTTTGAAATGATACTTTTCAATGAAAAACTTTAGAGACTTTGAGAAATGCGGCTTTTAAAGTTGTAGTAATTATTCTTTAGCATATATTTAAATTCAAATTTAGCTGCATATATGTATGATATTTTCTGCTAAACTCACATGGTAACTAGAGGCCGTTTTAGACGACCCTAACACCCTATTTCTTGAACAAGATTTGGTTCAATTTCTGGGCTGCAGATATGGTTTGGAGATAGAATACGTTCTATAATTTCTAATAGTTTTTGATTCAGTTTAACTTTTGCTACAATTTACTGCGCAATTTAAATTTTTCATAAAATTGAACCAAGCTTATAACTATAAGAAATACATACGCATAAATAATTTCAAATTTTACTTTAATTCCAAACGAAAAATAACTATGTAAAAATAAATTTCTTTTTAAAAAGTGATCTTTATTTTATTGGATTTTTGATAAATAAACGTAAAATAAATTTGCCAATATAGAAAAGTTAAGAATAGGGAAAATCTGGAAATAAAATATATTATTTAATATAAGATGAAAGCCGACTTACTTTACCAAATGAAAAGAATCCTGAAAAATATTTTAAAGTAAAAATATGTTAACATGATGTCATTAAGTAAATTCTCACTTTAAACTGTTATCGATTGAATAAATCCATTACATTGTTCCTACAAAATAAACTTTTGCAAAAAAATTGACAGTGTCTGTCTTTTCTTTTTTACTTTCTAAAATAATTATCTGTATCATTCCATTGCATTTTCTTATTCAAACTTTCTATGATTGATTTGTCTTTTCTCAAACATAATTAATTTTTTCTATGGATATTTTAATTAGTATTCTTTTCGTTTTTACGTTTAATCTGGTATATTTTTCATAATGTATTCTATTTCGATATTTCTTTAAAGTTTTTGAGTTAATGTTAAAATCTCTACATTTTTCAGTTTTAATAACTTTAGTAATGCTTTTTTTTAAATCGTCAATAGTTTATATTTAATGTAAAGCAAAATAATAACTGATATGTTCCATAGTATCAGCTTAGTTTTTACTTCACAAATTACTGTTCGATTTTTCAAAACATTAGCATTTCAAATTTTTTAGTATAAGCACTTGCTTCAAGTTTTTGTCTCACATAAATTGCTACGACAAAATTTTGATATGAATTACTCTTAAATTATTTACCTTCATCGGTAACTAATCTGCACTGTGTCTTTCATCAGCTTTTCTTCGTCTAGCAACAGTGAAGAAAGGGTGTGGGTAAATATACGTTAAAGTAGGCGCCAGGGTGAACAGAATACCCAGCTCATCCGAAATAGCCCTCGACAATGTTCCCAATGTGCCTCATCTTTGCAGTTGATCGTTCGCAGCAATCACAGAAGATTTAATTAAAACTCGCTTGTACGTTTAGAGTAGTAGCACAAATACACAAACAGCTAAAACAATATCTGCTTTAATTACAAATGCATAGAATGATTGCAGTGTCATAAACAGGTGACTTAAGATTGTTGTACCCGAATGGACACCTTATTTATTTACTTAACTCGATGCTTCAGATCTAACCCGCCTTATTTCTATTACAACAATTTACGTCAAATAATTAATGGAGGAAGATCTGTCGAAAATTTGCTCTTTAGCAACGCAATGTCACGACGAAGTTAATAAAGATATACTGAACAAACTCACGCAACCAAGAATATAACCTATAGGCCAAGGTCATTTACTCCTCTCTGTGTGTTTTCTGTACGATGTCCGAAGCGGTCGCCTCTCTTTTAGCCGAACACGTTCTCCAAATCGGTAGTACGAAACTGCGGGGCGAAAGTGGTGACTTCCGACACTAACAGCTTTCAAAATATCGGTTAAATAACCGAGTACCAAAAGAATATCCAAACGAAAGAGTATCCCAAAGAAAAAGCCTGAGTTAAAAGAAGAAACAGTGTAATTAATAGCAAGATGGCGTCAAGTCGTTAGCCTAACATTACCCAGATTTTAGGAAAACCAGCCCCTGGCAGGGTTGTGAAAATCACCCCAAACTCGTTTGGCGATGCACTAAGAACTTGCGACCACATCGAATTCGAATTTTCCTTACCTTTCTTAGCGAAAACTCCGATAACTTTAATCACAACGATAGAGGCATCACCAAAGTTAAAACGAGAAATGTGTGAGGGACGGGAGGTTAAAGTTGAATGATAACAGAAGAAAGGGGACGAATTATCCTTTACTTTCACCTTTATCAATTTTAGTACAAGGCTTCGTCGAAACACTATGTCCGTCTAGATATCTCGACGAGAGTAAGAGAGAACTTCTATTGTGATGCCCAAACTAGATCTTAATTCTCAAAATTAATCACACCACAATAATCAACAATTTCTACTTCTTCTCCTCACTCTTTTACTGAAATTTGAATCAGACCGTAAAGGACCCAAGTAGCAATTTCTTTGTTTGTAGGTTTCTGGTTTGAGCTTTTGAGCCAGATATTGCTATTACGGCCTCTTTATACGGAATGGGATTTCAGCCTTTGCCCGCCATTACATATATTTTTCGGGATTGACGAAAAATTACGTTCTTTGTTTTAAGAATAACATTGACTTGAAAATAAAGACAAAACTTATATAAATAAATATATTAACATTAAGTAAACAATTATTAATTGATTAAGACAATTTTAAAACTGATTTAGTACATACAACACTCTAGTTAAATTGCTAGAGACACAACTTAGACAAATTCAAAATTTAAATGCAGTTACAGATTACTTCAGAACAACACACAAGAGAATATAAAACATATTCAAAATAATTTTAGGACGAGGAACACAACATCTCATAATTAAAATAAGCAATGTTAGTTTATAAACATAGCCAAAATAGTAAAAAATCAAATTATTAAAATTCTTACCCAACCATAGCACTATAAATGCCTTCGGGCTCTAGAGACGTACGCGACCAAACTGCTTGAAGCTGTCTGATTTATGCTTTTTCACGCTACCTTTTTATTTGGTTTTTCTTGATCACGTGTGCGATATAGCACGAGGTCAGCTAACATCTTCACTGCAGTTGCAGGTGCATTTCTTAGAATTTTGCAATGTCCATCGTGTGTCATCTAGCGCAAGGTTTTTTAGTAAAGCGAACACCTGCTACGGTTACGCAATTCTTTTATGTGGGCGGATTTCGCATTGCAGTGAATTCATTTTTGTACTTTCGATAATTATAACATGCTTGGATTCTTACAAATGAATCGTTAAAATAAGCTAACCCCTTTATTCTGTAACTCGTAACAACATCGTTAAATAACGATAATCGTTAAGCGACATATTTTGACCGACCAATCAGTACATAGAAAATGCGTTTTATAGGCCTGATTGGTCAAAATATATCACTTAACGATTGTCGTTAATTATGCTTATGAGCAGGCTTACGATTTCGGCCCACGTTGCATTTAAACATACTTATTGAAAATTTTGTATGGGCCACGCGATCGCAATAAATAATTAAATAAAGTTTAATATAAATCAAAAAAGTATGTAAGACAATATTTTTCTAATCAGATGCCCCCTTACTACCTGCCGTGTTGTGCGAAGCCGGAGAATTTACAATCCAATATGTTCGAAGTGGGCCGAAATTGTAAGCCTGGTTATGAGTTACAAAATGAAAGGGTAAATCGGATGACGCGAAATGATCTCAGGTGCTATCAACCTCAACCAATCAGAAATGATTATTATCGAAATGTCCATATTAGGACATGTTACGTGACGATCGAGAGCCGCATGCCTACATTCGGGTATCAGGGTTGCCACAATAAATTCTAAGTTGACTGAAAATTTCCGAATATCGCCAACCTATTCCTTACGCAATTTGGGACTGTAACAAAATGAATCTAAATAAAAAATTCTGCATTCAAATGCTAAGCTCAAAATATAGATATTGGTTAAGTCTATTAATGTATATAGGTACTCCGACATTTCAGTGAAGAAAGAGAAAAAAATGAAAAATATAATTGACATAAAATCTCCATCTCTTCAGAATTATTCTATACCTAGTTTATAACCATTCAAGTCAAACTCAGAAAGAATACACAAAGTTGTTTGCAAATTTTAAAAATGTTTTCAAATGTTTACTAACTTAAAAGCGCTTGTAAATACGAAATAATTTAAGATAAGTATAGATTCGGAAAATCGACATCCAGTGTATCTACACTGCTGAAAAACTGCTATGTTTGCACCCCACAACGACTTTTTGTGTAAAAATTATGACGGGTTTATAGAGTGAATAATTTACAAACGCATAGCGTATTTGTTAACTTACACATGTACAGTCTGCAGTCGTAAATTCATACTACAGGCCTGTGTTAATTTTCACGTAAAAGTCGAAATGGAACACAAATAACATCTACATGTGTATTTTAAGCGAGATTATTTCCTATTTCGTATTATATTCATACGTTCTCTTAAAAAAATGAGAATTAATTTAATTTTTCTTTAATTTACTGTCAATTTTAAATTACTAATCAATACCGAGTCCTGCTTAAAATAAACTTCCCCCTTTATAGAAAAGCGCACGTAAATGATTAGGTAATTAATTTATATTCCATCCTTTCCAGGAGAATAAATGTAACATTCATGAACCATCCCCTGACGGAATGTCAATTCAACGCGGACGTTCCCAGAGAATACATCGTCTTTTGTGAGCTGGTAGAAAATGAATTAAGGGCCCTTTCGGTGGCAAAGTGGGATGAGAGCACAGATCAAAGGGTGTGGACCGCATTAGGTAAGAGCCTGCGTTAAATGATTCAGACCCTTCTTAACTTTACCTTTGCTCCTGAGTAGTAGTAAGTAACTCTAATGGAATTAATTTAGTTTGATTTCGCTTTCGTAATCTATTTTCTTTTCTTCAAGATTTTTTTCATTTATTACAAAGGTATACCTATTGATTCAGTAATCCTAAAAACATTTTCATTTTTATTCTAATGGATTCTAATGAGATTGTCTAATAAACTGTATGTATAATCCTTAAAGTATCTGTATCTTTTTTTGTAGCATACAGACATCTGTTTTAGAAACAGAATGTAAAGGTGCGTTTACATCATATAACAGTGTTAAATTATCACTTGTTATATGCATGTTACATAGAGCATTTGTTGTAAAACATTGACTAAAACGCTTCTCTAACAAATTATATAACCTATTCATTATGGCGTCTGACGATGAGTTTCTCGTTGCAGCTGCAGTTGCCACAGTATTGTTCAAAAGCCAGAAAAAAAAAGCTAAAAGACGATTCTGGGTTCGACCCTCTCTAGTCACCAAAAATAAATACAGCGGAAGTGATCTTTTGAATTACCTTAAACTTGATGAACATGACCTTTTGACTCGAGAACTAAGAACTGTTGACAGATTTAAAAACTTTGTTCGGATGACAAGCCAGGACTTCGAGTACTTAATTAATTTGATTACATACATTTTCTTTTATCTTTACCGACACTGGCCGGGAAACGTGTAACTCGTTATGAAACACGGAAAAAATTATAAAACATCGATGCTATATAACACTTTTTTTTTCATTTTTAACAAGTAACACGTAACACAAAGTTTTATAATTTGTTACATAGTGTAAACGCACCTTAATATGTGATTAAACAATTCATCAAATATCCAGGAAAGTTAGGTATACCTATACTTTATTTAAGAAAAAATTTATGACGTTTTTGTGTGAAAACAATTTGTATTCCACGAGATTAAATTTTTCGTATTATCGAAAAATTCTCGATTATTTTATTAAAAGCAGCTCTGACAGATTAATGGTCCTGGCGAGTATTAAAAATTCAAATACAAATAACCCGGAGCGGTGTAATTTTTTGCTTTTTATTCTTTGGTGTTCGACAAAAAATTGTCAATCGCTTCTTTCCAAGCCTCGCGCATAAAGAGAGTCGGGTCTCTTATGTACACAAAAAGTTCGGCGAGTGGAGTTTTTATTGCGTTTAAAAATTAATTTTCTTCTAACAAGTTGCGAAGTTTCCCAAACTGGGATGAGAAGATGGATGAATTATTTTTTGTTATATACGTAGTTCACCCCCACGCGCACGAATTTTATAATACGCACCGGTTTACGCAACAAATTTAATCAAAGCCAAGAAAAATATTTTTATGAGATATATGTACATAATTCGAGGGGTTATATTTAATATTTACATAAGCTTTTCAAAATACTTTCCAAAAAATGTATACATTTAAATAGAATTAAATTTATTTGTAAGTTTTACTTCGAAAACAAATCTCATACCACTTTGCAATTTGTGACTTATTAAAATATTTTGCCTTTAATGTAAACTACCTAACTCTTATGGAAAATGTGTTGTATCATGTATTAAGGCCCAGAGACTAAAAGGCAATCCAAAGAGTGGAAGCATTCTGGTTCTCCACGACTCAAAAAATTTCGCGTTCAAAAATCGACTGGCAAGATTCTTGCTTCAGTTTTCTGGGACAAGGATGGGATAATTTTGAAAGATTATTTGGAACAAGGTAGAAGTATTACGGGAGCATATTATACTGAGTTGTTAACTAAATCACGTAGGAGAATTGTGGAGAAGCGCCGCGGAAAACTAAGGGTGTGGTTTTTTTTTACAAGACAACACTCCTACTCAAAGTCATTGATTGCACTGCAAAAAAATTAACGAAACTAGTTTTGAACTGGTTGACCAGCCGCCCTATTCTCCGGATTTAGTACCGTCAGACTATTATTTGTTCATTATTCTCATCAACTTTCATCTTTGCCGCAACCAAACATTTTCTTTTCTATCTCTTAAATAGTTACCTTAGCGCATTTCGATAACCCATAAGCGTTTTATTCATTATATGTCACTATATCAGGCTTGAATGATAGACACTTTGTGTATAGAACATTTTTGGGAACGAATGTAATTTTAAAAGTGTAATTGATGCTAATAATGCTCTATTAATTTCGTTATCTTAATCTTTTTCAGTTCAGGTAAGTCAATTTACACGATCTGTTGAGCATTTTTGATATTGCTTTATTTCTTTCTAACAAAACATTGTTTTCGGCTTAAGTGATCCATATCATTGTCTTTTTCTTTTCTACTATTTACTGAAATCACGCTCTCCTTCATTTGAAACTAAATGAAGGTCACAAGGTCTCCGACCTTTCAAAAAATAAGAAACGTCGGTTAAAATATAATAAAAGTAAATGATGAATCTTAGTCTCTCCTCCTACACTGTTGAGCTGATTGAACAAGTGTCTTCTAGTGTATTTGATTAGCTTCGATGCTTTTAACTTCTTCCTCTTGAGATCTGTTTTGCACGTTATCCATCAGGTTATAAGTGATGAGACCTCCCTGCTCGTTTTCCTTTCGGTGATGACCAGAACATTTCAACTTGGATAGGCGAGGTCTTTTCCTGAGATTGAGAAACGTTGCGATTATTTTGGTTCTTCCATGATTCGATAACGTACGAGGCGATTCAGATAGTATATAACAAGTGCTGTAAAAAGTTCATTGTGAACGCAAAGTAGAAAAAAGTATATTTTAGTTGCAGACCTTATTGGATATAAGTGATGATGCATCATGATACTATATTACCATTTCTACATTGATCATGTCCTTCAGTGCCATAGCCATTGCGAAACATAGCACTCCCCTGATGTGTAAACTCCGCAACTTCCTCAATGTTTGCTCCACGAGTGTCAGTTACAGATTTGTTCATTGGTTAATCCCGATAACCTTTGTATTGTTCAGCTTAATGCTCAAGCCAAGTCTTCCAGCTCCTTCTTGAAGACTTATAATAATGCAAATGAAGCTTCGTTTCTGATAGCGGCATGACATTAGGTGACTATACACCAGCATTCATTCATGTCATTCTTTCCTTCGACACTCTTTCCCTTCAAGAAATTGAAACGAAACAAATCCCGTTCTAACCCACTAATACAATAATACAGGATTTGTTTCGTTTCAATTTCTTGAAGGGAAAGAATGTCGAAGGAAAGAATGACATGAATGAATGCTGGTGTATGGTCACCCGTTCTAACCCACTAATACAATAATACAGGATTTGTTTCATTTCAATTTCTTGAAGGGAAAGAGTGTCGAAGGAAAGAATGACATGAATGAATGCTGGTGTATGGTCACCCGTTCTAACCCACTAATACAATAATACAGGATTTGTTTCGTTTCAATTTCTTGAAGGGAAAGAGTGTCGAAGGAAAGAATGACATGAATGAATGCTGGTGTATGGTCACCCGTTCTAACCCACTAATACAATAATACAGGATTTGTTTCGTTTCAATTTCTTGAAGGGAAAGAGTGTCGAAGGAAAGAATGACATGAATGAATGCTGGTGTATGGTCACCTATTGTTTGAGACTCAAGTAAGCTCACCAACAATAAGTACAATTTTGAGAGCCTTGCTTCAATTATATCGCCTATTTGTTTCAATCTTGTCACGGGACTTTGTTGCTTTGTTGTTGTACATTTTCCATTAGAAACACTTTCATTGAAAGGAAAAATGTCACAACATGTTTTAAGAATGTATAGAAAAATACCATCCTGAAGGGGTTAAAGTGTTCGATTCCAGATCCTTTCTGGCCTGGATGTTTAAGTTATTGGCTCCTTCTAACTCTACGCAATATGCTCTTTGCTGCTTCTTGCTCTTCGACTCCTTTGCATTCAAGTCAAAAAAACCCTGTCAAAAAAGAAAATGGTGGCAGCCTTAGGCTTCTTTTTTTCTTTCGGAGATATGAAATAACGAGAAAAGTTGCATTTTGATTCATTTTTTGATAAACTTTTTTTTTAATCAAAATAATTAGTTCGCGAAGATGTTTTTTAACCTCAAATCAAAAAGATATTAATCAGCTTTGCAAAACTGTTTTATTTATTTAAATTGACTGAAGCATTTATGAACTATGTTCAATTTTGAATTATCAACATTTTCTTTGGGAATAAAATTCAAAGGCCCACAAAAAAAATCTAAGCCGTTCAGACCCTGACAATATAGTTTTTTATCGATGAAATCCCGTCTAGTTTCTACCATTCTTGTCTGAGCGCTTGTTTTTGGAATACCTTGCATACATAAGTAAAAATGTTGCAAATATAAAAATAAAGTATACAACTTTACATAATATTTGTAGAATTTTAAAAATTTCGCTAATTTAAATGAAGAACGTTTTCTTTTTCCATTGCATAATTTATATATGCACAACTGTTTAAAAGCAGAGGTATAACTGTCTCCACTTATGCATATATCGCACGTACATACATAAATTATGAGGCCTAGTTAGATGTTAATTCAAGCAACGTGTAATTAAAGTTGATGGACGAGTAAAAAAAGTTGAAATGTTTATAAAATTACGGCTATTTTGATGTCAAGATAAGCTTATTTGCATACTGGAAACTGATGCCGTAATGTCTTAACTGATATCCTATTAACTCTAATTAAAATTTAGAAAGTGAAGTCAATGTAAATCTTAAATAAATTTCATTGAAATGAGAATTTTTAATCGAAAAGAACCAACAGCAAAAAAATAATAATTAAAATCCTTCTTGCTGTTTTAAGTTTTACCTTTAGTGATATATCATTTCGACTTATACAAGATGTTCCTATCTCAAACGGCCAAGTAGAGGATACTCAAACAAGTTATGTTTGATACTAACTCTACGTTCGCAAAGAAACCGTTTCGAAACGAGATTGTTTTAATTCTTTTCGCAATGAGTATGTGTATGTATACGCAATTTCTTACACTTTTTAACATATAATAGTCTTCAAAATAAAAGTAGTGACTTATAAAATTTGAGGTACAAATAAAACCGTATTATAGTTATTACAGTCTTTTTCTTTTGCTTTTCCTCTTTTGTCAATTATGTTTCCGAATTTGTCAAATGACTTTCCAATCCGCAGGCCTACTATACTTTGAACGGATTGGAAAGTCATTTGGCAAATTAGGAAACCTTTGACAAAAGAGGAAAAGCAATAGAAAAAGACTGTAAGGTACAAAGGGCGTTATAAGGTTTATAACGCCCGAGGTGGCAGTATACAACCCGAGGGCCTATAATTTTAACGTCCGTAACGCCTTCAACGTTTAATGTCCGACTAGTTTTGTATTTCGTTAAATTTATAATAATTTGATTAAAATCATCAAATCACTAGAAATAAGATTTTCTTGAAATGCCGTATCTAAGCAATGTGAATTTTCATTTAAGTACTGTCAGTTACTTAATTAAAATGGAAAAATAAGAGTTTAATCTCTCAGAGAAACTACTGCTGAAGGCTGCAAAGGCAGCGGAAGCCCTTGTACCCCAAAAAACAAAAACTGTACAAGAAAGAGTATTTTCGTTTTCATAAATGGTTGCGTTAATAAGGACAACTTACAATTCATATTGTTATTTTTCATAATAGACTGCCTTGAAAATTTATAATGCCATGCCGGACATTGTTTTAAGATAACACCCTAGGGCATTGTTTCAATGCTAACGTGACTTAAAATTGATCCATTATTTTGTTGTAATAGTGTACATAGTCGGACATTAATTAGTTACCTATTACTTGTTAAAAGCATTTAATACACATTCAATACAAACGAAAAAGTATTCCTCGGAAGGACTTATAGATAAGCTAGGGGAAGTTGGACATTTTCAGTTTATATACAGGCTGTCTTACGAAAAACGCCCCAAGCCGTAACTCCGTTATTTATAGATTAATTTTAACAAACAAAAAGGCAAATAAAATGAGACTAAAAGTACTATAAGGTGAGTCCAGTTTCAATTTTTTTTTAAATTACCTTCAAGGTCAAACGACTGTCAACTTTTATTTTTCAAATGGCTCTGTATATTTTTTATTATTATATCTGGTAGAGATTTTTTTTCTAAATCCAATAATGTGCAACACTTTGACATTTAAAAAATATTTTTCGTAAAAAAAAATGAACTACTCTATTACGCAAAACGTGCTTTTCATAAAAATGTTAAAGTTTGTCGTGAAAACAATGTCACTGAGCGTTATTTTTCACAGTTGTTTCAAATTGTCAAGTTATTCCCTTTGTATGATTTATTGTTTCCTAAAAAAAGCCGATTATGGATAATACTCAGTTGATTGACTTACTCCAAGCATATTTTGAATGCAATAAAAACACAAGCAGTGCGTCTCTATAGACAGGAATTTTTTCCCAAAGCAACTTACACAGTTGCAGACTTAATTTTAATTATTTCATTAATGTTTTCTGTACTGCTTGATTACTGTTTTTATTGCATTCAATATATACTTGCAATAAGTCAGTCAGGTGATTGTTATCCATAATCGGCTTTTTTTAGGAAACAATAAGTCGTACAAGTAGAAAAACTTGATAGTTCAAAACATCTGTGAAAAATAACCTCAGTGACATTGTTTTCACGACAAACTTTAACATTTTTATGAAAAGCACGTTTTGCGTAATAGACTAGTTCATTTCTTTTTTTTACGAAAAATGTTTTCTAAATATCAAAGTGTTGCACATTATTGGATTTAGAAAAAAAATCTCTACAAGATATAATAATAAAAAATATACAGAGCCATTTGAAAAATAAAAGTTGACAGTCGTTTGACCTTGAAGGTAATTTTAAAAAAAATTGAAACTGGACTCACTTTATAGTATTTTTAGTCTCATTTTATTTGCCTTTTTGTTTGTTAAGATAAGTCCATAAATAACGTAGTTGTGGGTTGGGGCGTTTTTCGTAAGACAGCCTGTACAACATCATCAACCTAATAATAAAACATTTGTTTCAACTCATTACTTTCAATGCGATCATGTCGCTGTTACTCAAGATGAGCACATATTGCAGAGTTTGAAGAAGAAATCCTAAGTAAGTATTCTCGTAATATCACACCATTTGGAGCTCCAGAGTCAACACTATGATATGTCCTTCGCTTCACTTATTTCACTTTTCCATGTTACAATATCACGAGCCAGAACTGCACTAAAATTATCTTACACAATATGATTAGTAACAAATGTGAAACAATATACAAATGTTTAAACGACTCCTGGAATATTTCACATTGTCCGTGAATCTATGAACTGTTTTCTTACTGGTGGAAGCCGAGTTGACATTAATCGAAGACACTTCTAGCAAATATTACAATGTGCAAAACGGTTCAAATGTGGACATAAACAAGTTTGAGCATCCGTTATAAGCGCCTAAACCGTATTTATCAAATTTTGGGACAGCCAAATATGTATACATATATTTAAATTTATCTAATTTCGCCGAAGACATTCTTCGTGTTAGTTTCCACAAACAGTATTTGAAGTATGTACATTTCAATTATGCGAAGCGATAAGCAACTATGTAAATTCAACTGTACGCGCCTAAAATAACTCGCAAATATTGTGCTAACTGCTCGCAAAATATATATTTCAACGTAAATATTGGTGATGTGATAAGTAATTTTTCATGTACAGTTGCGGCCAAAAAAAAGTGAACACTTTTTGTAGCCAATTTTATATACTAAAACTTTTGCTGTACGGTTGTAATTATGAGATGATACTTACAGTAATATCTACTGTTTGTTATCTGTAAGTATCAGCTCATAATTACAAACAGCCAGCAAAAGGTTTATACAGTGAAAATTTTTTATTATTGATTTTTTAACAAAATTCTTGTGCCAATAGTTTGTGTATTTTCGATAACCAAATATAAGCAGGACAGATCCGGTGAGCAGTTCTTAGTGTGGCGAAAAATAGTACCTATTCAAAATACGAAAATTTTAAAAATGTTATAGTTTGCAATTGTTCGACATATCAGACAAAATTTTTGTGGGACCCGATAAGCTATTGCAAAATGTGTCACTTGGTATTCAGACAAAATTTTCTGAGGCATAATATTTCAAAAAAAAGAAGATTTTTTATTTTCTTAGTTTTATTGAAGATGTGAAGCGGTAAATGTGCATTTGATATTTATCTCTCAAGAGTAATTAGCTTAGTAATTTATATCCATAAAAATATTTAAAAGGATCAAATTTGCTCTTTGAGTTCTTAACTGTTGCATGTACAAGAAAATTTGAGACGGTTTCTCACATTTTGTTTCGTTTACAGATACTTAGATTAATTGTTGTCTTTCTTTAATCATAAAATAATCAACTTGTTTAACCACGCAAATACTCTTTAAAAACAAATAAATAGAATAGACTTCATTAAAACCCTCCCTCCCATAAAAATTAAGTAGCTCCAGTCTTGTGTAATGAAATTCTCATGGCAGAGAAATCTTAAACGTCAATCTGTATCCGAGCAAGTTACAAGATCCTGCGAAATCCTGAGATGCTCCCTAATTAATTTATTAAGTTAACTCGATTAATCTTGCTTGATTAATTACGTACCTACTGAAGCCCGTTTCAACAATGGCTGACATCAATCACAGTTTTATTTAATTATTACAACAGATCATGCTGCTTTTAGCGAAGGAATTTCTATTTTTATTTACTGAAGTAATCGTCTATTCAAAAAATGTCCGAAATAAGCACATTTTTACATTCCTTTTAACAATTTTGTTTAAAAAACAACTTAACAACAAATTGTATAAGCAATTTAGAAATTTGTTGCAAGTTCGTTTTGATTGTAGGTATTTACAATTAGTTAAGATATTTACTTCAAAACATTGCAGTGATGCAAGCTAAATGTTGTGAAGTATATACAACGTTGTCAGGGGGATAAAAAAATAATAAAATAAGAACAAACGGATCACAAAAGTAGGTGCCCGTAATAGATCTTTTACAAAACAAAAACTGGAAATAGACACATTTAAAGAGTCATTTATGAGTTAAAAAGACCTATCGTGAACAAAGAAGAAATTCTGATTTTGGATAAAAAAAATTGATACATGAGAGGAATTACTATATACCATTCTTGACTGAGGTTTCACCAATGTCGATGAAAAAACTTTTTGAAGTTTAGGAAAGCTTACCTCCGTTAGAAAATAAAAGGAAGTCACTATTGGCATCAACATCCAGACTCCCAAATTTTCGATACAAAGAAAATTTCCTGCCTAGTTTAAAGAGTATGAAGTTAACTCCGGGGTTAAATATCAAGTGAGAGCTAAATGTTGTGAAGTGCAATGTCGTCAAGGAAGATATAAAGAAATTGATTTTTGCCGAAAGTGTCCTTTCAATCTTTTAATCCTCGACAATACAGTCACTAAAGCATATCTGGACATTGAAGTGTCCAAAACCTTTTAAACCCTAAGAATGCTTACTTAAATCGTTATGTATAACGTATCTATTCGAGAAGCAATTAAGTTTCACAAGGAGGATAATAATCCACAATCTCGTGCAGCAAATACAAAAAATGATACCTAGTTGTGCAACTTTCCTAGTACTAGAGATAGAGCCACAAACGAAAAGTAAATAAATGATTTTTACATTTTTCTGAAATTGTTTTGTCTGTGACGTCCAAGCAAATGTATAACACTATTGACAGTCCATTAAGGCCCATAGCTTTATTACTTCTTTCCATTGCTCCCTATCTCTTCCCAATTCAAAATGCTCTGCAAATCCGCCGGCACCATCTCCTCTCTCTTCATCTTTTCCTTGCCGTCTGGCTCTTTCCTGTTATTTTCTTAACTTTTCCGTCATCTTCTGTAGATGTCCCCAACCACTCCTCGCTCTGATCACCTCTGTAATTTTCGCCGCCAAAATTTGTAAGTTTAAAAAAAAACAAGTTTATCAGTATTTTTTTTTTAATCAAGAAGACTTTTTTGCAGAACGTTCTCTTTTGACAAGACAACTAAAATACAACAAAGAAAACAAGACAATAAATTTTCAGGCATATCAAATTATTTGATCGTTAAATTTCGAAGAGTCAATGAAAGGGAACCACATCTAAAAATAGGCAGAAACAAATATCCCCGAAATTAGCTCTCCTAATGTAGACAAGTATTTTAATGGGGTTGGCTCAGCATTACCGGTCTGTTTGAAATTGTCTTTTCCCTCATCAAATCCCTCGTGGTACATTAAAGCGACGTAATTTACATAAGTGCTACTGTTTGATGCACATCGGTACAGTCATGTAAGATATCAAACTTCGCATCTTCCGCGTTTAATAACGTGGGAAATACAATAGCCGATTAATTACTACTGCCTGGCTTTAAAGCGAATGCGGAGTAACAAACTAAGAGATAACAGGCCCGGACGCAGATGGGCGATAAGGGCAATTGTTTTCGCTATCTGCGGGATTCGGCCGAACTGTCGGAGTTAATTAGAGTAATTCGAACCTTCGGCAGATTTCGAGAAGCACGAACCATAAATCGCTGGCCCTGATCGTCTCTAATGCTGGCTACATTATGTTTTCTTATCGGAGACTACTACAAGAAAATTACTCCAATAAATCAGGTAATTTGTATGCAGATTATGAAAATTTCCAAATTTTAATTCACGAATTTAACATGAAAATATATTGCACATACTATACCTAATTTCTGTTATGTATTATTTAAAAAAAGTTGCATTAAATGATAACGTTCTCGTATTATTAAATTGGGTATCTATTTCTCTAGAGATACGACAACAAATGCAGTATGAGTATTTTATGTATTAATCGTTCCTTTTCTATGAAATCTGATATGCGTTGTCTTAACTGAAGCTTTCTACCCTTAACAACTTTGGATGTAATTATTTTGAACGCCTGAGTGGTAAGGGACCGGTCTTGCAATCGCATGGTCGTCGGTTCGAACCGCGCTCTGGATTTTTCTCGGAGGTGGTCGGTATCGACTTCAGGCACTCTACAGTGTTGGGGATAAAATTCGACACTGCTTCCTCTTAAACGGCGAGGAGGTTGGAAGTAACAAAGCCATGGAACACTTTATACATACTCAAAATACACTCCCGCTCCTGAGGTCCTGACAAGTCTTTGACTTAGGACTCCGTTGGGCAACCACTACAGATAAAAAAATTTTTTTTTTGGAAGGAGACAGGAGATATTTTAGCATAAAATATAGGAGTACTTCTTATCAATTCCTCTACTCTACATGACCACAAAAATGCACAACTTGTGGAGGCAAGGACCGAAGAAAAAATCAAGACAGTTGAAGAAATAGTGTTAATGGATCGACGAATCAAAGTTTCAGTTACTTCAAATAAGATAGGAATATGCGAAGCATCCGTTTTGACAATTTTGCATGAAGATTTGGGGATGAATAAAGTGTCAGCGCACTGGATTCCGAGAATTCTGAGTCCTAAACAAAAGTTGTACGGGCAAAAAATTTGCAAAGAAAATTTGAAAAAATTGTAACGGGCGATGAAACGTGATTGTTCCACTGGGATCCACCAACAAAACCGAGATTCAATGCAATAGATGCACAACGGATCTCCACCACCCAAGAAAGCAAGGACGCAAGGAAGCTGATGGCGATAATTTTCTGGGATAATGAAGGCATCCTTTGGATTGAGGATATGCAGAAGGGGTCTAAAATTTCCGCAGATGTCTACGAAGAAACAGTTAAAATTTTTAAAGTTCCTATGCGTAAAAAGAGACCCTACAATTTTGACCAAAAAACTTTGTTGCTGCACAATAATTGCTGAATTCGTAAGGTTCAAAGGTCAGGTTTGTTGAGTTACAACACCTCCCTTACAGCCCTGACCTAGCTCCGTCACACTATTACCTCTTTCTTAAGTTGAAGAAACACTTGCGAGGGCGTCAATTTTCTTCAGATGAAGACCTCAAAGACGCGCTTTCCGAGTTGTTTGAAGAGTAAGTGAAAGCATTTTTTGGAGGGTATCGCGGTATTGAAGAAACGTTGGACTAAGTATGTAACTGTCGAAGGGTCACATGTCGAAAAATAAAATTTTGTTTTTTTCTGTAAATCTTTTCTCTTTAGGTAGATTTCATTTTAATCTCCCCTTGTATTTCAAATGCAGGGTGAATGATACTGTGTACAGATAATACAGCAATTGTTATATCAAATGCTAAGTTCTCTACAACTTAAATAATATCGAGGGCGTCATATCAGAAGGGCTTATCAGCATAGGATTATAATGGCGCTTACGCCCTTCTGATATGACGCCCTCGATATTATATCTTCAGTTAACATGTGACAATGAAAAAATAAAATAAAATCAATAAAATCAGATTTTAAATAGTACTAAAACATGATTGCCACTACAGATAACGGAAATTAAACGGTAATGGAACAATAGAATTAAACAAGGATAATTATAAACAACAAATTCTTTTGGTCAGATCACATAGATGATAATACGTGTAAAAAGCTTAATAATATGTAAATTTTAAAAAAATGTTTGGAAACTATTTGCCTTTTCCAGATTTGTTTGCTTTGATTTACTAGTGTTGACGTTTTGTTGCAAATTGTGGGGTAATTCCAAAAGTGCTCGCAAAATATTTAATGTGTAAAAATGTATCATAATTTAATTTAACATAAAGTGTACAGACAATTGTAGGAATTCAATTAACGATAATAAACTGAATCTTACCTCATACCGATATACCTAACACTTTTTCAACTCCTTTTCGGTGTTTCCTCGCCGTCCATTCGTTTCTGGCGTTAAAATAAACGGAGTTAAGACGTTTAACTTTAAAAAGTGTTAACATTGTCTTCAAAAGTGGAATTTTAATCCTTGCGGTAGTTATTTCTATCTTTCAAGGAGTTAATATTATCCAGAAAAAGAGGGAAACTTAACTTCTGAAGTAGTAATTTGTATCTCTAAAGGATGTGAACTAACATCCTTAGCCCGGTTTTTCAAGCGCAAGTTAACTTTAACCTTCAGTTTATTCCCATAAGAACACAATTGTCGCTATGGAAATAAACCGAAAGTTACAGTTTAACTTGATATTGAAAAACCGGGCCTTAGGATGACACTTTTACTTTTTTGGATTAAATGCGGTGATGACTTTCACCAATGCAGATAGAATATTTTACTATTTAGTGTAACTTATTTTTTACTTATTGAATTGACGAATCATGGATAATATCTTTACTGTGTTAAACAGGAGTTGAGCGTATCCTTGTTAGAGTAAAATTATTACATCTAAAACTCTATCCATATTTTAACACCGATTAGGAGGATAACAATTTATATATTTACATTTTTTACATCAAATTATTGCTGTTCCTTATTTTTGATTACCAGAGTTTATTTACGTTTTTATGACTATTTTTTTTTATTTTTAAAAACTTCATTGATAATTTAGGAAAAAAAAATACATGATACACAATTATATATACATACTATACAACTAGGGTGAGTACCGGCAGTTAGGCACTAATCTCCAAGTTATGAGCATTCCGAAAGCTAAAACCACTGAATGCCAAAACTTCCGCATCGCGGAGTTTTTCAATGATCACAATTATGATCGAATAGTGATGAGAAAGATCTTTGCGATGCCTCAGAGTTGAATGCCACTCAGTATGCTACCATTGTGCAAGGTCAGCGACCTCCCATGGAAGCTATGGTACGGCCTAAATCAAAATTTCCAAAGAAGATGATGGTATGGATGCTCAGATGCATTTTGAACAATGTATTAGGAAAATGTTGCTACCGTGGATTTCATCACGTGACCTTTCCCGTTCTGGTTTGACAAAACATCCTGCCATTGTTCCCACTCAATAACAACCTTTCTGGAATAGCTTCGGGAAAAGTTGTTGTTGAGTGATTCGGTATGTTGCGAAGGTGGATAACCCGACTGCTATGCCTCAGTGTTGGCCGATCGAGCGGTTTTGGTCACTGGTGAAGAAATAAATAATCGTTCGGAATCTGCTGACGGAGAATTTCACTCAATTCAAGTGAAGTTGGATTAGGATTTCCAAGCAAGTTCCAACAAAGCATGGGAAACTTCTATTCTGGAACTTTATTACGAAACTGCGCTTTGTCGGACAAGAAGGTCCATATGCTGACTGTTTTAAGCAGTTCCAGTAGACACATCTTGGAAGTACGTTTGCCTTAATATACATAAATTTCTCCAATAAATTTTTTGTTCTCTTTTTATATCATAACCAGGCTTACGATTTCGGCCCACTTCGAACATATTGGACGTGAGTTACCCGGCTTCCAACAACACGGCAAGTAGCGGGGGAGCATCTGATTAGAAAAATATTGTCTTACATACTTTTTTGATTTATGTTAAACTTTATTTAATTATTTACTGCTGCTCTGAAGTAAATCTCTGCACTGAAAAATTCTATGATATTATAAACAGTCTTATACAATTATCTGTGCCACAGTATACATTTCGTGAATCTACTTATCCACCATGGTTTTCAGCTTCTATCGTTGCCAACTTAAAGCTAAAGGACAATTACCGACGGAAATGGCTAACTACAAATAATCTTTTCTTCTTAAATGAGTTTAGGCGTTTGCGTAGCATGTGTAAATCACAAATTTCTATAGCATATAAAACGTATATGTACCAAACTGAAGAATCCATTGTATCCAACCCCAAACAAATATTTCAATATGTCCATATGAGACGAGGCACCAGTCGAATTCCTGATAAATTATATTCTGGTGACAGATCATATGAGTGCCCACAGGATATAGTCAATGGCTTTGCGGAATTATTTTCGAATACTTATCTACCTAACTCTCCAAATATACAACTTGAGGATATATGTTCAAATCATTCGCCATTTTTCATACCACCTACTTCTGAAGATGATTTACTGAAAATAATGGCAAAATTTCCTGTCAAATTTACTGCTGGTGAAGACTCAATACCGAGTTTTATGATTCGAGATGCTAGATATGTATTTGCAAAACCTTTACTTCATATTATTAATCTTGCTATTGCTACTTCTTCCTTCCCTGATGCTTGGAAGCGTGCTAGAATCACGCCCATGTTTAAAAAAGATGATAAGGCGCAATTAAAGAACTATCGTCCCATCGCTATCTTAAACAATTTTGCTAAAGTTTTTGAGCAGGTAATTTATAAGGTAATTTATATCACAAAATCTTTTAAGCGGACACTAAATCGCGCACTATACACTTTACGTTTCGCAGTCGTTCGACTGCTTCGTCAGAAGTGAAAAAATTTTTTCACTAGGAGGATATTGGCCGCTGATTTTGAAAGTCAGAAATTTCAGAAATCTGCGTTGGATGCGCTCAATATCTAGACGATAACACATGTAGTGAGGTGACCAAGCCTGTGATGCATACTCTAACCTGCTGACAACTAAGGAATTAAAAAAACATTTCAATATCTCAATGTTCTTGAAATATTTAGTAGTACGCAAAATAAAGCCCAGAGAGTTTGAAGCAATGGTGACAATATTGGCAATGTGTTGAGAGAAAGCTAATTTAGAATCGAAGCAAACTCCAAGATCCATGGTGGAGTCCTTTTTTATAAGCGACTGACCATTGATGATGTAATTAGAACCCTGCGGAACACCAGATGTTGCACAATATTCAAATGATTTGAACCCATTATAATACACATAATTAGTTCTGTCCTCAAAGTATGATTTCATTAGACGTAATAAGGTAGAAGTCATTCCAAAGGAACTAAGTTTCCGGAGAAGAAGATTGTGGTGAACAGTATCAAAAGCACTGCTAAAATCCGTGTATACAACATCAACTTGGCACCGTTTGTCGAGTTGTTCAGAAATGAATTGTGTAAGAGTTACTAGATTCGTAGTCGTTGATCTACCAGATATAAAGCCATGTTGGCATGATGATAAATAAGAACTAGTTTGACTATAAATTACCTTTTTACAGTTGGTTCTTGTCCGATGAAATTTGTATCACAAAATCTTTTAAGCGGACACTAAATCGCGCACTATACTCTTAACGTTTCGCAGTCGTTCGACTGCTTCGTCAGAAGTGAAAAATTTTTTTTCTTATTTACTTCTTACACTTAAATTTATACGGATTATTTTAAATTCATACAACACCTTCATTACGATTAAGTTACGCTAAAAGACACGTTTTTATTTAAAGTATGCTAAGTCAATATTAAATTATAATTCTATTAAATAAATATTTATGTATTCCTGCCGTCGACCGGACAAACTTGAACCTTATTTAATTTAATTTTCAAACCTTTATTTCAACTAGAAACTAAATGTAAGAACAGTCAGCGGTTTAAAATTTAAAAAAAACACCAACTTAAAAGAAAAAATAAATTCTTTCTTTGCTATTTAACTCAGTGAAATGAAATATTTCCAACGTTTTCAGTATTTTTCATACTTTCTCTATTAAATTAAACATTTTAGAAAGCAATCATGTTAAATTTGCATTCAATTACCAATGAAACCTAGCGAAACGTCAGTTATACATGTGTTTCGCAGAAACGGTCGCCTGCTGACGCAAATTCAGATTTGTGTTTACTTTTCAATTTGAACGACACGAAAAGCTTCCATCGAATAAATTTACGTATGGAAACGCGAACTTAAGCTAAAAATAATTTGCTCCAGAAACGAGTAATGCAAACTTGGAATATTAAACATTTGGATTTAATTATGTTACTTATTATCATTATCAGTTTCAATTTCAAATATGTATTGCAAAATATTATGTGTGTGAGAATATGTTTTTGATTTATTCAATTCAACAAATACTAGAAGAGTGTGATGTAAAATTTAATTGATCTTTTATGAGTATCAATGTGAGAATGAGAAATATGACTATGTTACGAACTGTATATGACTAGATGATGTTGACAAAATTTAACTTAATGTATAATGTTATACAGTTTTTCATTCCCAAAAATATTAAATATGTACATACTGCAAATAAAGATCGTTTTTTTACTTTAGGGTTTTTTTAATTACGGATGCAATAGAGTAGAGATTATTTTATATGCTTTGTTGCTTATACATGTGTAATAGTGTATCTTGATGAAATAAATGAAATTAATGTAAATCTGTAATGTAAAATCACAAAAAGAAATGAAAATAAAAATTTCTAAAGATCTGCTTGAATAAGTCAGCAGTCAATTTCGAACAAGAAATAAAGAGCTCTCAAAATGTAGCACAAAAGGAAAATAAATTTAAAAACCGATTTGCTGAAAACGTTCGCCGATAAAAATTCCCTATATTTCATTTCAAATCGTTATTGCCGACTAATGCACTGTTTTATTACACACGTCGCCAGCATTCAGCTCCGTATATAAAGTTAAGCGGCCGCTAAGAATTTAATTAACGATCGTTGAAGTAAGTCATCCCCGTCTTCGGCATGCTCGCGGCCGTTATGAAATTATATTTCACGCTGATCGAGTTCGAAATTCGGAAGCGGATGGTGGTGGGCGTCGCGACGCTCGGCGAACGCGGAATTAAAACGCAACGCGGCGAATTAAATTTCGAACTGCTTGGAAAATTCAACCGAATAAACTCGTTACGGTGAAATGTCTTCAGTCGGCGGACACGTACCGACGACAAATTAAATTAATTAAAGTTCGCCGAGCGGTATTTGCTCGTCCATTGTCGCGTTCAGTCAAGTGCTTTGCTGAAACGTTTTATTAAGCAATCAGAGAGTTTGTTCTTCATTAACATAAGCCAATGTATATATAGGGTTATTCACAGAAATCATTCTAATAGTTGTTTGTTTTAAAATAGCTTCAGGTAATTTATACTTTTCCAATAACCAATTCTCTTCTTAATAAATTTGGGAAATGTATTTGCCTTAAGTCACTACAAACGCTGCACAAATCAAATCTGTAACACCGTCTTTATTGATGCTTTTGAAAAGCGTCTATGTCAATTTTATGAATCAAATTAATCATTTTTCCATATGCATAAAAGTGGCTTTATTATTCTATTAATGTTACATAACACAGCATCTGCTTATGTAAAGTGTGATTTACGCGAGCTGCATCCGTTGTTTCAGGATGGAGTGGTTGGTCGGAGTGGTCGTCCTGCAGTGTATCCTGTTCCGCTGGAATCCAACAACGAACCCGCCACTGTCGTCAGCCGGACTGCCCCGGATTCAACGTCGAGCAACGGCACTGCAATCTTTTTGGGTATGCCGGTGACACGTGCGAAACTAACATTCATTTGCAGACAACAAACGGCGCTGAACTTTGCTCCGAATTACTTAAAATATGGCATCTGCATTATGCGGTGCATCCGGGAAGTTTTCAGACAAAGCGCCAGTAATTACGGTTTTCTTTGTTGCATTTCGTAAAGTATTCCGCTCTCCGACCAAAAGAATTAAGTAATTTTGAGGAAAAAGATTGAAGTGAATTTTCTTCTGGCGAAATTAATTAAGTAATTTATCAAACCCAATAGTGTAATAAGGATAGAAACCTTACAAATCCTACAACTGCATTTGTCTATTGTTTAATAAAATTCTGTTTCTAATTTACAACTTAATTGTGAACTATGCATGTTGGTTTCATGTGCCTAGAATGTGTTATGTATGTGACATGCAAAATGGCTAATGCTGTTCACATGAAACTTAGTTTGTTCACGCTATCTCGTAAAACTGATTAGCATCGATCTGCTGCAACTTAATTCCTCTTCGATGCACATATTGTATCTGGTACAGGCGTAGTAACTTATTCTATTATCAGCTAATTGAATGTTAATAGAATTAAAACGTTTCTTCAATTAAATCATATCCTGCAAAGTAAAAGCGAAAATATAGGAATCCTTCATTATATTAAACATTTACAATATATAAAAGTAATTTACTTGACAAAGAGGTAACATTCTTCTATTTTTGTACTTTGAATTCAATTCAATTAAAAGAACTCTTCTATTTTTTTTAATTGCAAATCCGTCAGTAACAAGTTCTTTCCTTCGTCGATTTTTGTTTTTTGACATATTTCTGCAAATACATTATTTCATATCCAGGCCGCGGGAGAGTTGTGGGATTCAAAGTTTGCGCCGTAATTATGTCATTCACACTACAATTCCGCAGTCTGTTCATATCACAGTCGTACATGTTCTGGTCTATACTACTAAACAAAACATTGTGATTTTTTTTGTATAAAAGAAAAAAATTAACAATCAGTAAAAAATTGTCTATTTCATCATTGTTCACAGAACTTTACGTAATGTACCTAATGCTATTTAAAAATTTTGCTTTTCCACTAGCGTTTAATTGAATCGTTAATTCACAGTGAATTATTATTCTATTTTCCATAAGATAGCAAAACAAAATCATAACGCAAGGATATTGTAACCGCAGGATTCAAGTGGAATCCGGGCAAACAGTGTTTTTAATTTATCCGGATGTTATCGCGGCTTTGTTCGTCGCAAGACAAAGCGACGAAAACACCACAGCGAATACCGACTTATGGTCCGTTGATTATGAGCTTTTGTTGCAGTGCGATAATGTTCGTGTTGCAATACCGCGAGCTTATGTTTGGCGTTTGCGATTACTGTATATGCATATACATGTACGATTCAACAGTAAATGCGCATTGCATTAGAGAAATCCTCCTGAAATCCTAGAAGAATTACGAAAAATGTGTAATTAACTGCTTATTCCTAATAAAATTTTTATAAAACAAGTTAACTCTAAGTTTCAATATTGAACCTAAAGTGTTCGTAAATCAAAGTCATGTCTCTGATTAGTTAACAAAAATAAAAAATGTACAGCATTTATAAACTGTCAATAATATCTATTAAATATCACTAATTTTGGCATTTCTATTAAAAATAATAATAAATACACAATGTCTTCTTGAATAAATAATCGATTTCATCGGAATAATTTCTAACGATTCGTGTATAATTAACAAAGAAAAAACGAAACGATTCTGAGAAAACTGAGAACCGTTTTGGAACGTGATAAAAATAATTGTTAAGCAAACCATATGTTCCAGTTGTTGACTCGATTCGCAAGACGTTAACCTAAACCATTTGTATAGCGTTGGCGTGAATGAATGTTATTAGATAGAACAATATGTGTATGTTAATGATAATGTAAACAGCTACCTGCAAAATGATTGAACACAAACATATGTTTGAAATGAATTCATTGGAATTTATAAATAATTTTGTAAGTCTTTAAAAACGAGTTTAATTTCAGAATATAAATTTAACAGCTGGGCATTCCTCTAATAATAGTAGACAATGAAATCCCGACAAAAATGTGACGTATCATATACTTCTGCAATTTTATAAACCATTGAATGTGCAAATTGTATTACTATGGGCCAGTTGTCCAAGTAGGTTTAAACTCAAGTTTAATTGAACCAGGTTTAAATAAACAAATTCGTGTAGGATCTTAATAATATGTATATGGCAATTAATGTATTCATAAATAAAATTTGTTGCGATTTTGTTGACTTTGAACCACGTTCAGTTGAACGTCAATTTAAACGTCCTTTGTACAACTGGCCTATATAAATAACCATATCTTTGGAAGCATATAAAATATTGTATTTTCTTAATAATTTTCATGCTGTCCATAAAAGACTAATTTAAAATGCAGCTAATAGTGCATTTCATACTATTCAATACAGGGTGCTTAAAAATGGCAAAACAGCGCCATTCTGCAATATTCAGGGTCACTCTCTGAGCATGGGAAAAATGTTTAAAAAATTCTATCTTATGTTTATGTTTCTATCAACTGACATTAAATAATACATATTCAGTCAAAGTAAATTCATAGGTAACTAATTGTAATTACTTGCCAAATTAATAGCTTGGTTGCCAGATCATTTTTACGATGATTTTTGTGCAAAACATGTACTATTTTACTGATTTTAAATAAAAATTGTTCTTGAACATCATTTTAAATATGTCTTCCACTACAAAAATTATTGAAATACATATTTTGAATCGGTAAATTATAAAAATTTCAAATCTCTATATCTTTCAGGAATCACGAGATAGAATTTTTTTAACATTTTTCCCCTTGCTCACAGAGTGTCCCTGAATAGTACAAAATGCCGTTTTTTCGCCATTTTTTAAGCACACAGTATTAATTAAAAGGATTTCATTTATTATTGATAAGCAATTAGATTTTTCTGTCACTGAAAATGAAGTAATGAACAATTTTCTAAATCAGGCTCTTAACGAAATAAGAAGGCAGTATCTTACACCTTCATTAGTTTAAATTTAGGCTTATTTCTATCAACGTCTTATTAGTGTAAAAGCTTTCGATTTGTTGTAGTTGTGATGTCACAGTAAATCCGTTGGCCCTGGAAGAAAGCCGCTTTTTCCACCCATCTAAAGAAAGATGGCAAAGAGTGCCAGACAGACCGTCAGCCTGGCGTCTCAAGCCCAACTCGTACATCTGGGTCCCGTCCACGCAGCTTTTTACAGGCGACAAGAGCGGTCCATTTCCTCGCCAATTCGTCCTGTTTATCACAATGCGCGTTCAGAACGTACGTATCGATCCCTGCTTACTGTAAAATTTAATGGAATCGCCAATGCATGTTGAATTAATTCGCACACGTAGGCACGTGCCAATGAAAATGTTTATACCTAACACTGCCCCTAAGGAATTTATTGATTGTGCTGCGGATTTTATTTGCTGTTTAGTTTCATTTCAACTCCGATCATAATATTTATAGTATATCGCGAGGACCGATGTGAAGGTTTTAAATAATAAATTTCAACTTTTGGGACCGGTGTGGTTGTATATTTTACAATAATTTATAAATTTTAATGCAGTTACAAAATAAATTTAATACTTTCAAGTACGCTCGAAATAATTTATTTGCGTGTAACTGTCAGTGTAATGAATAGACAGAGCTCTGTACGGAATTCTCCAAATATAGATACATAAATAAATCATGGACGTTTTACGTCATATTTCCTAAAATAATGAATAATCAATGGCGTTCGTCGACCTGTTACGAACTGTAAGACCTTTAATGAAATAGTTACTTAAATATTCTATAATTATTGAGAAATACCAGGACTTTTTGGGATCTTTTGGAAGAAATTTCTGAAATATTGATGGTTAATTTTAAGATTACCTGTAATACAACAAATAAGTAATTTTCCGTTGGAAATCATTCTCAAGATAAACGTTTGTTTTTTTCCCCGAGAATTCGCTCAAATTACCTTGACCTTCATGATCAAATTTGTTCTACAAAATATTCATTGTATTTAGTAGTACATGAGAATAAGGAAAAATGTCGACGATTATTAAAAAAATCATGACAGTGAATAATTCTTACGGAAAAACATTTTTTACAACGAAAGCAAAGCCGTCCATCGTGAGTACATGCAAAAGATATCTTGCTTAAATATTTAATGCATTGTTGACGACCTTTTCCCAACGTGGTATAAAAATATTTACAAATGCTACGCAAACAAAGCATTATAAATGTTTGATGAGATGTTCGTTGAAATGTTTTACGAAATATTTGATGTGACAATGAATAATAGAAATAAGAAATTATTTAAAAAGATGGTAAAGATAAACATTCATGCTTGTTACAATTTATGACATCAAATAATTCTCCTAAATATTTTAAACTATAGAAAACAATAAAGTACCTGGAGTGGATCATTACATTTGATAAAACTAGAGTGTTTCGTCATGGAAATCACAATATCAATTTTTATTTGAACCATCAAAATATTAAGGAAGTTTGTCCCAATCGTATATTCATTTTAATGTAAAAATAAAAATCATTGGGATTTACTAAAATGATCAATTTGGATAAATGCCAATTTTCTGTATCCCTCTTGTAGCTCTGAGCGGCTTCAAACTTTATGTAATCCATTCTTTTCTATGCGTTATCTCTTCTCACACTGACATGTTAACACTCTAGACTTAGTGATTGATTGAGCGCCTACATTATTATATTCTGCCAATTTGCTTTTCCCTAGAACAGCTGAGACCTGCAATAAATTTAACCACATTTAAATCCTTTCGATATTTTCGCTAAAGTACCTATCTCTTGGGGAATTTTGAAAGTGGTAAAAATCCTATACCAAGACTAAAACTTGGTTTTGTTAAAATACTAATAATTTTGGAAATTTATTACTGAATTATAAAGTTTTGTGTTTGTTAATTACATATACAGGGTGAGTTATTAAGCGCCCCTTCTTCCATAGCTCATTTATAGAACGAGATAGAATTTTTTTCCTTTACAAGGACATTCTACCTATTGAGCACTATAACCTAAAATTATTTTGATACGTACAGAGTGTTACATAAAATAATGGCAGCATGCAGCGGGATTTTTTTTAATGGAACACTCTGTGTATTTTCCTATAGAAAGATATAACACTCGATCCTCTAAACAGCAGCACATAAAATATTTATATTTATTTAACCAATTAAGAGTAAATTAATATTTTATCGAAAACGGTCTGATTTTCAACTTCTCTTAAAATACTAACTGTAAACGTATCGTTTGTCGTACGGGAATAAAAATAGATAGTGTTATAAATTAAAGTATAGGGAATAACCCAGATATAAATTCATTTAGTTTCATTTGTTTTTTCAAGTGTTGAAGCCTGTGTAATTGTCAGATTTTCAAATTGCCGTTACTCAATTTTTTTAAATGCAACCCCCCTTATCTCTTTTCACGAATAGAGAGTGTTCATGTTCCTCTTCAATTCTGTTATAGGTTTTCAGCATATAAATCTTACAGTTTTTTTGCTATAATAAACTTTTTACATTTTTACTCTAAAATCAATATTAAGAAGTTATTTAACGTACCGTATTTTAATTTTTTTAAGACAGCGCCCTCTATTTCATAAAACAGATGGATAATATCAAGTTTACAATTGGTTACAGACTCTTATTACATTAAAATCATCGTATTTTTATTGTAATACAGTTCTTTCACTTTGTTGTAATTAACAATGTCTTAAAATTGATTCGATGTGGTTCACAGCAAAAGAAAACATCAGTGTTTACAAATAATTACCTTAATGTAAAAATTGTTGTACTTCAAAAAAAAATACAAATAATAAATTAATAATCTAATAAATAAATGAAAATCGGTGAATTTCTTTTGTTCAAGTATTCAGAATTTATTAAATCAAATGTTAATGAAGACAACTGGAGCTTAGGAACTACATCGAATCAATTTTAAAGCATTCTTAATTAAAACAAAGTAAAAGGAGTGTATTATAACAAAAATACGATGATTATAATGTAATAAGAGTCTGTAATCAATTGTAAACTTGATATTATCCATCTGTTTTATGAAATAGAGGGCGCTGTCTTAAAGAAATTAAAATACGGTACGTTAAATAACTTTTTAATATTGATTTTAGAGTAAAAATGTAAAAAGTTTATTATAGCAAAAAAACTGTAAGGATTAGATGCAGAAAACCTATAACAGAATTGAAGAGGAACATGAACACTATCTATTCGTGAAAAGAGATAGGGGGGGGTTGCATTTAAAAAAATTGAATAACGGAAATTTGAAAATCTGACAATTACACAGGCTTGAACACTGGAAAAAAACAAATGAAACTAAATGAATTTATATCTGGGTTATTCCCTATACTTTAATTTATAACACTATCTATTTTTATTCCCGTACGACAAACGATACGTTTACAGTTAGTATTTTAAGAGAAGTTGAAAATCAGACCGTTTTCGATAAAATATTAATTTACTCTTAATTGGTTAAATAAAAATAAATATTTTATGTGCTGCTGTTTAGAGGATCGAGTGTTATATCTTTCTATAGGAAAATACACAGAGTGTTCCATTAAAAAAAATCCCGCTGCATGCTGCCATTATTTTATGTAACACTCTGTACGTATCAAAATAATTTTAGGTTATAGTGCTCAATAGGTAGAATGTCCTTGTAAAAGAAAAAAATTCTATCTCGTTCTATAAATGAGCTATGGAAGAAGGGGCGCTTAATAACTCACCCTGTATAACGTATGTAATTTAAAATTTATTGTCGTAATTTGCGATCCACGAAATTAATTGATAAGAACAGAACTTGAAACGAAACAATTCTAATAAAAAATTTTAAATTGAAACTTAATCATTTCGTTATTTTTTATTAATTTATGACATATTTTATTATGATTTTCAAATTGTGAAATATAGAATACACTGTAATCAGTGGAATATTTTAATATATTCTGTTCTTATTTGAATAAATATTAAAAAAAATAACTTCCTCTGTATAAAGGAGACCAATATTACATTTTACTTTTCCTGCCAAGTAAATATTGTTTTAAAGTACCTAAATTCATTAAAAAACTTGAAGAATACTGACCTTGCTGTGTTACTAATATTTTCTGCAATCATGATAAACATAATTTTTCTTTTTCTTATAATGGTTGCGCACGAGTTTAAATAAAAATATTTACATTCACTTATCAATTCGCTTCACGAAAGATACAGTAAATTAAAAAGAAATCTGCGTAATTGAATTTTTCTAATTAAAGGTGGGAGTTCCATAAAACATGATGTTTTTTTTTTATATTTAGAACGTGCTCAGCATTAAATTTTAATTAATTTTCTGTGCAGATTTATTGTCAATCTAAAAGATGGAAACGTAAAAATGTTTAATTTCTTTTAAGATTACAAACTTGTGTTAACAGTATAGTATAGTATACACAGTTGGTCTGACCAAGACTAGGTATACGGTTAATTGTGAGTAAATGAAGGAGAGGCTCATTGAAACTTGTGTGGAAATGAAATAGAGATATTACAATGTTGCGTGCGAAGGTAGGAATGCTGTGGCCGGAGCGTGGCCCGCGTTATCAATCGGCAACGTCGATTGATGTAGCTATTTCGTTTACTCATGCGCTTTCTACTATTCTATCCTTCATTTACTCATGATAAACGCATAGCCAGTGGTGGTCAGGCCGACCCAGTATGTATGTATATAATTTATTGTACATTTATATGTAAATTTCTTTTAAACGTGAATATCAATTCGTTTAGATATCCAAATATCCACATATCCAAATTATGCTTTGTCTAAATAACGAAAAAATTTCGCTAAATAACTTTAATGTAATGTATTTCTTTTTAATTATGAATATATACCGTGAATATATCTTATTCTGAAACATGCAAAATGCACGTATCCGTTTGTTACTAGAGTAACGTAATCATTAAATGACAGCAATGTATTAAAGCGTGTATTTTATTTTGAAACATATTTTGTTCCATTACTTTATTTCTCTTACGGGCAAGTTCGCGTTTACGCTCGGAGTACGCTCTGATCAAAAGTGTGAGGGAGAGCGACTGCGTTTCACTGCATGTAAGGTAAGAGCGAGAAAAAGAAACACTCGGATCGATCCGAGCGTAAACGCGAACTCACCCTATGTTTCAAAATAAAATACACGCTTTAATACATTGCTGTCATTTAATAATTACGTTACTCTAGCAACAAACGTATGTGTGTGTTTTGCATGTTTCAGAATAAGATACATTCACGGTATATGTAGGGTATATCTTCTGTTATTATTCATTTTAACCAGTGCAGTCCTCTTAACTGATGATGCTGGGAAAATATTTAATAAATTGAATAACAAATAAATATTAATTTATGATAATTACAAAACCACTTTATTCCAAGTTCAAAACTTGAATAATTCCATTAATCCTAATTTTTTTTACAATAAGATTTTTAATAAATATTTTGTTCTTAATTTAACAAAATATTCTGTACTATGCCCACCAAAAAAATTTGGAACAGTTCTACACATGCATTTTTGAGTTATTATACGTATTAGTTTGAATGCAGCTTTAAACAATACATTTTGCTCTTAGATTTTCTCTATTGTAACGTAAAAAAACACAGAAATAAACAAACGGACGAATTTTTTAACAATACTTAATTCGTCGTATTTACAATAGGCAAAACATATTACATAAGGCAGACTTTTTTAGGGTTTATTCTGCCGCTAGAACTTGTACCGATTCAATTTGTTTATCAATTTTTCTGATCTGGTTTAAATTTAGAGATAATTGTAACCATAATTAGAATCACAAAATATGTAATTACAGTTGATCGGACACTTCGTAAAATTGCTATAAATATCGATGTTTCGCTCTAAATTCGACAGCTTCTTCAGGATAAATAAATTCGCTATGTGATTATATGAGATGAAATTTAGATGTTTGAATTCGATTCCAAAAAATAAAAGACAAAATTAATGAGAAAGAGAGCTTCATCCTCAAGATTAAAAAAAGCAAGTACGCGAAATCAAAAATCAAAATTACGATTGATTTACTTTTAAAATAATTCATCATGCCATCGAATAAACTGTTATTTGATAATTTTACTATCGAAGTTCGAAAAGAATTCGCAAGTCAGCTGGTTAGATATGAAACTACGTGATCGTGGATATCGCAGAATAGCCAAGCATACACGAGCGTTCATTCCCGCAGGAAAGTGCAATCGTGAAGGAAAGAACGTGTGTTAGTGAAGTACGAGATGACTAGCCAACATTCTTACTTCCTTCGGGAATCATATTACGGATGTTCCAATGTTCCTGACCGACACGATAAATACTTAATTTCGTGTAGACTTGTTTATACCTACACTATTTCCAAGATTCAGTTTGTGTTAGTGGGTTAGAACAGGATTTGTTTCGTTTCAATTTCTTGAAGGGAAAGATTGTCGAAGGAAAGAATGGCATGATTGAATGCTGGTGTATGCCTACCTAATGACAAGGCCTTTTGCATTCGTTCAAACCAACTGTTAAATCAATTATTCCAGTCATCAGTTGGGAAGTTAAAATCGCCATTTTTAGGGCTTCTTCCAGAGACTGGAACCGTTGACTGCACGTTTATTTTCGGATTCATAGGAATAAACATGATTCGTCACCACTCACGATTTGGTATACATTTTTTGAGCTTCCTCTGTTGAACCAGCTCAAAATTTTTCGGTACCAATTGACGTGAGCTGCCTTTTGTTCTTCAGTTAAAAGATGCCGGATCCAACAGGAAACTAACTTTCTCACATCCAATAGATCTTGCAGGATCTTTTGGATTGAGATCTTTGAAGTTCCTAAAGATGTCTCACACTCGCTATATGTCACATGTCGATCTTCCTTGATTAACCTGCCGCACAGCATTGATGTTTTTCTGGACGAGTGCTGTCCTTGGTGGACCTGTCCGTGTTTGTCATTGAAACTGGTGCGTCCACCTTGGAATTCGCAGTACCAGCGGGAAATTGTCGATTGATGTGGTACTTCAACACCAAAAACAGAAACCAAATCGGCGAGACGTTGTTATTGAAATAATCTTCTATGAATGTTGTAAAAAATTATTCCGCGAAAATTTTCTCAACTCAATTCCATTTTTACTGATGAGTCTGACGCCCGGCAGGGGGGTTACCCTGCTTACTAAAGCGTGGATCCAACGGCTTCGGCCGTAGGTGACCATTGTGGACGTTTGATAGAGTTCCTATGGGTGTGACGAGCCCACCGTCCCGAGTTGGCGTACCAGTGCCTGGGTTGCACGTAACCTAATCTGTAGAACTCGGCCGACTTGTTCGGTCGTGGCCGAACTTCCAACCAGTGAAGTAAACTGGTACCGTGGGGACCGGTTAGCCCGGAGGATACCCTCCCCTCCTCTGGAGTGGAGCGAGCAGAGGGGACCTCCACCAGTCGACTGGGTTGCACTCACGGGGCAGTGGTTGATGGCCCGCATGCTAGGGCTAGGGATGATGCCCACCCCATCCCGACGTGTGAACTGCGGATCTCAGTTCCGGCACTAGCCTGGTTAGCTAGTAGAGATTAGATAGGTCTCCCTTGACCAGAAGAGGCGAGGGGCGTGCAATCTCGAACCAGTCTGTTAGCAGGACGACACTTTATAGTGTCAGCCACCGAAAGGTGGGCTGCCCTGCGCGTTGATTGGGCGTATCTCAATCCGATGGCTCTGGTCGGGGCCCGAGCTGGAGAAGGGCTAACTCGCTCAGGTGCCGCTCGTAGCGTTTTAGGGTAGATTAGGGAGTGCCGTTTGTCTGTCTGATGAGTCTGATGACTTGTTAACTTTACAGATTTACTGTGGCTAAATCACTTGCCGTATCTTGACGAAACTTTGGATTCAAGTTAACTAAATATTGAGGTTAATTTTTATTGTTGACGCTCCAATGGTGGCGCCCCCTATTCGGTGAATGCAAAACATAAAAGCCATTCCTCGTATTAAATAGGAGTTTACATTAACAAAACTAACCTCTGTACAGGTATTTGTTCTCGAGGATTATATATTTTTTAGAGTAATTTTTGGGAAAGTATTTTTTGATTTATTTTGAATATTTACAGTGAATGAAATTATCCGATACATTTCCAAAAATATTTTCTGAAGGCAATTTCGAATTCGCAAGACGTGCGACAAAAATTATCGCTCAAGCTTAATCTCATTTCCATTCCAGAGCTCGATGGGCACGGTATTCAGCCTGCGTTCTAGAAGACGAGAGGATTGCTATTTGTCTCTGGAGCTTGCCGGCACCGATCTGAAGTTGATTCACGTCGCCGCTAATGGGACGGACGTCGTCAGAATTCCTGCGACGCTCGACGACGGAAAATGGCACCAAATTTCTGTTAGGTGCGTGCGTAGAAGTAATTTATCCCATTTCCGAAAGTCGAAATTGTTAAAAGTTTTATTATCGCGTTCTTTCGTACTCAAACTGATCCGTTACCATTAATAAAAAATGGAAACTTTATTAATAATTTAAAGTTCGTCTTGTTTGAATTACGAAATTATTGTTTGTAACTTGATAATAACGATACAGTCTGACCGTTATCATAATACGTGTTCGTTTATGACCCGATTTCTTCACTTTAAGTTAATTTTATTCCCATGGTATCAATTATTTGTATAATTGTCACTATAGCAATAAACCGAAAGTTAAGTTAAGCTATTGCTTAAAGTGAAGAAGCCGGGCCTTAGTAGACCAACCTGTTTCCAAGTTTCTTCGCATCAGCATTTTATAAGTTAGTAGACCAATTATTATCTGCAATATATTTTTATTTGTTTAAAAAATCAATAACTTATTTGTCGATTATCAGAACTAACAGAAACCGATATTTTCCAGACTATCAGCAGACTTCGAATTTCCCAAAGTAAATATGAATTTATTCATTTCTATGAACGTCATTTTGAAGTATAATCGACTACCATTTTCGTCGTAAATTTCAAAGTAATTTCCTAAGTCCCCAAATGCGGTTTTTATTGACATCATTCGGGTCGAGTTATAGGAATGTAAATAAATATGACAACGGCACATACGACTTTATTCCTTGATATATTAGCCAAAGAGGGAAGCTTTTAATGCGTCGCTTTCACCACTCAGCGGATATTTATTTTGGTTATTCCCGTTTTACCCTCCTCTACATTTAGTGAAAGAAAATTGACAAATGCTTTCTTGTATTCCAGCGTGCGAGACGATAGCGTCGTTGAAAGCTACATCGACTGCGAGTGGACCAGGACTGATATTTTAAAAAAGAATTCCCTCGACATCCCCGAGGACTCCGATTTAATTATCGGCTACCTATTCTCTGTAAGCCAATTTTTCTCGAGAATTTCCTCAACGTTTCGATAATTATGTCTTACTAGGGTGACTTGGATCAGTTGTCGATTGTATCGGATCCCACGATGGTGAACTTGCAATGTTCGACTTTGAGAATACCGATCATAGATCCAAGCGTGAAGGACGAGTCAGAGAAGGAGCAGCCAAGGATAAACCATGCGAATCACAACGGCGGTAAGGAACAGAACTGACATTGAAGAAAAAGAGAAGGTAAATGTGATTCTGCAAATTCAACTATCGTACATACAATCATATTTTTGGACGTCATTAATTAGGGCACGCTTCTAGTATATTTAGATATAAATAATATAACTAGCAAAATTATGTGTTGAAGCAGCTGTGGTATTGTTGGAAGGCATATTTTTTCTAATTGTAGCAGAAGAAAAAAAAACATTAAAAAGTTGTTTAAAAGCTTAACAAATATTAGTATTTTGAATAATTGAAGTCTATTATATCTGCATTTGATAAGATTCAAAATCTGAAAATAAAACTTAAATTAAAAACGATAAGCAAGCATGTTTATTTAACTTGCTCGAAACGGCTCAAACAGTATCATTGCATTAAAAACGCGAGTTCGTTTAAGTAACTTACGATTCATCTTAACTTTTGGTTATAACAGTGATGTTTTGGTTTCTTTATTTATCATATCATATAAAATCAAGTCTTTTTACAAAGTAGTTACTGAGAATAGGAAAGACCAACAGTATGTAGATGGATCATTGCGTTTATAAATCAGAAGTCTAAAGATATAAAATAAAATTTGTCATCCTAGTTCATTAATACAGGGAGAGCAAAAATGGCTGACGTGTGCCGTTCCATACCAATAGGGTATTTGCCGCATACTATGTATTTACATTAACCATAACTACATCCAGTGGCGTTCTTAAAAATTTTTATGTCATCTTTTGACTTGTGATTTGTCAAAACGACCAAATTCAATGAATAAAGTGGAATTAAATTAAAATTAATATTGTTGTTAATTGAAAATGTCTATGGATTCCTTATTGCATTTAAATTAAATCAAAGTTCCAAATTTATTTCATAAAATATTCTGTACATGCTTTCTTTCGTGCTTTCAATTCTATTTCTTAAAATAATACACTCAAAAAAACTATGTATTAAACACAAGATGGGACCAATAATTCTTCTTCGTGACATTGCAACCCACACACCAACTTTAACAGGATGCAGACCTCTTTCGTGAAGTTCATGTGGATTTTCTGTTGCCCATACACGATAATTCCGAGAATTAATGTAACCATCTAAATGGAACCATGCCTCGTCACTAAAGAACGTTAAATCAAGAATATTGTCATCATTTAAATGTCTGTTGAACCAGTTGCAATAATTCACTCTCTTCTGAAAATCTGGAGGCAAAAGTTCTTGTACAACGCTTACTTTATATGGCTTCATATGTAAGTCTTTCTTCAAAGCAGTGCGACAAGAGCCATAAGATACACCTGAAATAATGCTTTAGAGTATGCATGACAACAAAACTCAAAAATTTGAAATACCTGTTTGAAGGGACAGTTTTCGTATGGGTTTTTTAGAACTGGCTAACATTCTTTGCCTGATGTCTTCTACAACTTCTTCTGTTAGTACTTTAGGTCTACCAGAGGATTTTCCTTTACATACACTGCCTGTCTCACGGAACCGATCTACAATACGGTGAGCATGTTGACGGAACGTATCTTGTGTAATATCTTCATCATGATAAACTTCTTGAAACTGATGAAAGCAAGACATGAATGAATACTGCCAATTACCATCCTGATCCCTTTCACCAGACCGAAAATACGCTTCTAAGATAAACTTAATATGTTCTTCAGTAAACATTTTAAACTAAAAATAAAGCACATATAAGATTTTTTTCTACTTTGTTTATAACAGTTTTACGTACCAGATTAGTTAGACAACTAAAACAGAGCCTTAAGAAAGATTTTGTTATTACAAAAGAAAACACAAAATGACTAAAACCAGGGAGAACTTGTATGTACGTATGTGCGCTACTGAAAGGTCAATGACACTTACGTTTGACAGCGTTTGACATGCATGGAAGTAAATATTGGTACAATATTGATAAGTGGAACACATTTTCGATATAAGGTTGGAACAACTGCAACTTCACACGTGTCAATCATTGTTGCTCTCATTGTATTTTGGGGTGGTATTTTATAAACAACAGATTTTAAAAGATAAGAACGAAAACTCCTTGGGAAATTTTCTATTTAATCCTGGCGATCTTCAGTTGGAATATTTTTTTATATGAGAAAGTTTTATGGATGTTGAATATAGAACGATTATTTTTTTAAATTATAGTGTAAATACTATTACCCTACATGTATAAAAAAATCGATCAGTTAACCGTTTTTTTATTGTACAAAACCCCACTTTCGCTCTACATCCTGTTGGTTCATTCTAAGTATATGATAGAATAATTATTAGAAAATGCCATGTATTTCGATCTTAATTATTTTTAAAATTTTCTTTTTTGTTTTATGCTTTAGAGTGTGTCACAGCAAATATATTAAGGGTCTAATAAAACATTGCACAAAACTTCAAACTAGAAGCTTCTTATGAAAAATACATATTGAGGAAACAAGTGAGAGGAAAAGAATAAAGAATTTAATTTATTCATTTCCGATTTTTAGGCTTATAAAAACCGACGTACTTTTGTATTACGTTTAATATCCCGATGTCAGTATTGTTGAAGTTGTGGCTAGATTTATGAAAATGAAATTATTTCGAATTAAAACATTCCATTTCGTTTATAAAAACATCGTTGGTAATGTCGACGATGTAGAATTGAAAATTCCGCAAATCGCATATTTCGAAACGATATCATTACTTTAATGAATCATGCTCGTTAACTATCCGATTTTTCGTTGTATCAATATTTGAGGAAAATTAAATCCTTTTAATGCGCAGGAAGAGCCTCTGTAATTTAAAAATTGAAGCTCTTGATATATTGGAAATTATTTAATTATACGCATTTATTAGATAATCGTTATTAACTACATAGGTCTATTTAACTGACTGATATAAACTTGATGTTATAATTTATTATTTTTATCAAATATACGTGAGAGTATTTATGTCCGTAGTTCTAATAATTTTTTAGGTCATACTGCTGTTATAATAGTAATTATATTGTTGTACTTGTACCTGTAAGACAATAGCCACTTGTTAAAAATACACGTGTAACGGCCGATAACTACTTCCAAATCAAAATTTATCTCTGTTAACAATTAGCTTATACAATAATACAGTTAAATCTCGCCGAGTATGCAAAATCAAAATTTGACTATTATTATTTATATAACAAATTATTTTTAATCTCTTTGTGGACACTTTAAAAAATCGCTCAACGTTTCAGTATTGATTGATAGCTTCGTCAAGTGTCCGGTTAAAATATTAAAAAGAATTTGTTATATGAATTTTTATAGGAAGTCTAACTTTAATTATTATTATTATTAATAATAATCTCAAAATCCGTAATTATTCATAATAAATACAGCAGCATTATCGAGTTCAGTCAAATAATTTAGCAAATTTCAAATTGAACAATTTCTTTTTCGAGTTGAAACAAAATTCATTCTGTTTAAGTATGTATAATAATGTAATAAATGAAATTGGAAATACAGACTAAATTGAACTGTGCAAAACTGCGATGGAAATTGTACAATTTAATAGACACTCTTAATGAAATAACTGAATTTGAAATGTCCATTTCGTTGGTATTGATAAATTTATTTACTGCAAATGAATGGAAACATTAAAGTGAAATGCGAAAATATTTTTGGGTTTTAGTTTCTGTACTCGATCTCTGCTGAAGACAATAATAATTTAATCGCTTGTTTAATTACATCAGTACACGGAAAAAGCTGTATAAGTGTTTGTAATTTACGTATGTATATATTGAAATTTATGTAATAAATATGTTTTAAGTTTATATTATTTAGTTTTACTTTCATTGCCCTTTCATACTAATCAAGCAGGTAAGCATTTAGCAGAGACGAAGTCTTTCTCTTTGTGTGCACAGCGACTCCAAATAAGTGGTCTCCAATATTTATTCAAAATTGAGCAATTATTTTCTTCAAAATGCATATATGTACTGAGACTTTTTGCACGCCATTTTTTTTTCATCCCGTATAAGCAACGATATAGGAAACGATGATGTAATTCAATATATTCAGTCACATGTAAGAAAAGAAAAACATAAATAAGTGAACAAGAAATCCTCTGTTTTTCAGCATTTTAATTCGTCCTGAATAAATTAATTACACAAGTTTTTCAGTTAAAATTTTACCTACCTTTCAAGACGCTCCCTTCTGTCAGTAGTTTGCGATGTAACTTAAGTACAACAAAGTTACAAAAGCGTTGTGCAAGCTGATTCAATTAAACGAAGTAACTTCGTCGGAGTGGATAGACGACGGGGTTTCATTAAAAAGTCGTTCCCTCCGACAGTATTACATTTTTCCTTTACCTAATTAAAGCAAATTATGAGGAGGAAGTAAATTTGAAGAAAAGAATTTATTTAAATATGTGTATGTGATATTTATTACTACGTTCAATATTTACAAAACGTACAAAATAATTTCGTATCATCTTTGGAGCATATACAGGATTTTATACAAGATATTTAAATAATATATTAAATATATTATGTACACAATAAAGACAATGTGTCTCTAATTTACAGTATTACACAGGGGTTATTCCGTTTTAAATTTGAAAAAGGCAGACGCACAAATTTATTGCAAGCAAAATATGAATGTTATAAATATGTATACGAAATATTTATAACTTTAATTGTAGCAATCATAAGAGATGCAATTTCTAAAGTATAACGATATGCAACATTAAGTAAACCAATAGGATAAATGAAGAAGTCACAGGAGAGTAAATTAATAATTCCAATCATCTAATTTTATATTTACGTACTTAAAATGAAAATGAGGGTAATTTTGATATAACTCAACAACGAAATCCCTCCCCTTCACTGTTCCTTTCAACAATTTAAACTGCAAGTGTAAAAAATTGAAGAAACTTTTTCGGATCGTCTCTGTGAAAATCAAGCAACATTCATTTTAAATTTAATATAAACTATTAATTCATTAAAGATTAAATTTAAATTTCTGGCGAAAACAAACCAATCACTTGTGTAAACAACGTTAATGTATGATTTTTCATATAATAATCTTCAAAGGGTAAAGAAATACAAACAATTTAATACTTCAGTTCTACAAAATATGAAAAACTTTAATATTATCACCGTTTTAGGATTGCTTTCATTATTAATTTTAAAAAAATCTATAAAAATATGTAAAATTTTTGTCACTTACTTTTTATCTACAAAACGTTTATACCAGAGCTTTCACCCTCGTTCAGCTCGTCAAATAAGTAATGTAAGCGAGATGACTTTCACAAAGCAGAAAAATTTTAAGCAAAATAAATTAATAAAATTACTTGGAACTTATTCGGGCAGACATGAACACATTTTCTCTTCGTCTCTCGTCGCCGCGCCGCGCCGCCGGAGAGTTATTTTCGAACAAGAGTTATTAAGCAAGTCAACTTCTATCATTTAGATGGTAAATGTCAAGATATTTTTTTTGCAAAGCATCAACGAAATGTACCGTATAAATACATATCTTGAGCCTTTTCACAAATAACACGATAACGATAAACTTTGACGGGCTCGAATTCACTAATAAGCTGTATTTATGTGTATAAAGGCCAGTTTCATAATGGAACTTAAGGGTTCCTATACACCGAAACAAAAACATGTTAATAACAAAAATGCTAGTAACAAATATGTAAATAAAATTCATTTGACTGGCACTGGAAACGTAGATAACAATTTGATACTAACATTGCTATTAATATTGTTACTAACATTGTGGCTAACAAAAAGCTGTAATGAATTTTAAGGATGTGTATAATGTTATTAACATTGTTGACAATAATGTTATTGACACTGTTATCAACAATGTTACTGCAAGTTATAAACATGTTGATAAATTTGTCTATCCTTGTAAATTGAAACCTGGTGGTTCCATAAGCATTCATGCTTCCGGTATAGTCGTCCCAGTTTGGTAGCGGTTCTAGGGCCTTGCCAAAAAAAAGCGACAGAAAGGCGACCGCAGGCCGGTCTCTTTGAAGCTGTTTCTTATAGCAAGATCATAAAACCGATACAAAACTTGGACGATTATACCTACTTTTTTATAATTTAATACTTTTTTCCGTAAACTATCTTGGAGCTTTGAAAAGTGCGAATACTGAACTCAGAAAAACAAGACTAACAAATTAAGGAGATGCGTTCAAAACTTTAAATCTCAATAAAGTTGACGGGTATTTAGTCTCTCGGAAAGTAATGAAATGTTATCCACATGTTACTAACATTTTGTTTCCAAATATAACATGTCAGTAACTTTTTGCTAGCAACACTCTTTGATCTAGACCACATCCAGACCGATCGCTAAATATTTGCTATTAACAAAGTTATGAAGAATGTTATTAAACAACTTAATGGAAAAATAATAAATGTTAACAGCAAATGTTATTAACATTATGTTTTTAACATATTACTAACATTTCTTCACATGTTAATCGCAAATGTTGTCAACAATGTTGATAACAATGTTAATAATAACTCGTGTCTAAATAAAAACCTGGTCAAGTAGGCTACATTTAGTAATTCTGCTATGTAAATGCAATGGATAAATTCTCGATCACAACCCACTTGACCAGGTTTTTATTTAGACACTCGTTAGAAGTTTCTAACACTTCTTAGTCCAGTTTTTTTAAGATTTGTTATTAACACTGTTATTAACAATGTTACCTCCTGTGTAAAGCTAGCTTAAAGGAGACTTAAAATAAAGTCACATTCAGATGTGTAAACAAATATGTTTTCATATTTGTTTTGACATCTGAAGGTGACTTTATATTTAAAATCTCCTTTAAATTCCATGGCCTTTAGTTTAAGGTTCAGCGAGCGTGAAGATTAAAACAAATCGATCAGTTTAAGTAGTCGATGTCGACCACAAAAGTTGTTCCTCATTGGTCGATGTTAACGGCTTGTCATTGCGACATTTGTTAAACGGTTTTGTGGTCAACCTCGACTTCTAAAAGCGCCTCGACTGCCAAAAGAATTACAACAAAATTTTTTTTTAGTTTCATTTTTTTATTATTGTAATACGTTAAACGATTGTTTGACAACTGTCATCCATCAAACGTTAATCGGTTTAGGACGTCATCTTCTTTCATCAAGAAATCATAACCAACTTGATGAACTTTTCAATTGAACACGCGTTAGCTTTTACGCCAAGAGATTTTTTATTTTCCATTTTTTGAAAGGCAAGAAAAGTATCAAAACAGGGGAAATAAACAGACAATTTTTAAGACAGGAATTTAATGAATGAAATTTTACATGTTTTCTGCGAACGTACAATTCGTCGGATGGATCCTTTTTACATGTTATCATAATTTATTCGTATGAAACAAATTTTTAGTCAGATAGTCAATAAGATCTACAGGAGAGGAAATAGCAAAATAGAATGTGACCACATTACCAGAAAATGGAATTTATTTACTTTTCAAATTGGAAATTGAATTAGTTTTTACTTCTTCCGAAGATAATATCGGAACCATCGAAATTCGTTTTTAAAATAAAAACAATTTGTGATTAATTGGGACAGAAGAAGAAGGCAGGCGCATCGTTATTTTTATAAAAGAAAAGAAAAGAAAATACTTTTTAATCAGATGTTCAAGTTTACTGAATTGTTTCATTCTTTTAAATCAAACTATACATATTATCAGTAAACTTTATGAAGGAACGGACAATGAAAACAGACGTCAATTTGTTTGAGTTACGAAACTAGCTTACCTTAAGCTCTTCTTTCCAAAAAAAAAAATATACCGATCGATACCGGAGTACCACTTAAATCATTTTGGGCTGTATTTTACCTATTATTTAGAAGAGTGTTCTTACTTTAAGTATGGACATCTGATCCCACTCTGATGACACGACCATGAACATCGCAAATACCAAAATGATGAGAAAATATTGAATTAGAGAGCGTTCTGACCAATAAACGTAAGTAATTAATTAAACTACCCATATTCAAATTACAATTAAATGAAGATTATTTATCTGTTTTCATAATAAATAAAAATTATGCTCTTCACTTAAAATAAATATTAATAATAATGAACTTGAAGTGATGATCCTGGCAACTTTCCGTATTTTATAACTCACAAGGAGTGTGCACGCAGGCAAAGCAGGAACAAAGGAGAACAGTCCCATCTTAAGACTGTTTAAAGCAGGTTTTACACGGACGGACTGCAATGCAATGAACATTGTACACAAAAATTACATTTGCTCTCGGCTTTATATTTAAGCTATTTCTGAGTAGTTGTAGTGAAGGATACCAATTTTTGAATGTAAATATTTATGGTGCCTCTTTTTGAGTGGTCTTATGGCGGTTAATTAATTTTTGTTCACACACATTTGTCAATGCGCATGCGCACGATCAAATTGGGTCTTGCTGCAATACAAATTGCATCGTGTAAAGCCTGCTTTAGTTCACAATTTTCATTTGCGGCAATAAATAATTGCAGCAATAATAGTCGAGCAATTTTTATTGCTGAACCTTTCTAGATGGCAACAAAGATTACTGATGAATCAGTAATCAAATTAACAGCTCAGTAAAAACATCACTTCAATGTATTAATTTTTTTGTAGCTGAAAATAGTAAAAATTAAAATAGTAATGTTTTCCAACAATTCCAAAAAAAAAAACTGAGATGTTATTTATTTATTTTTATCAAGTTGGTATTTCACAAATTACCAAGAGATTCCCCAGAATCGCCGTTGCAATGCAAGAAAAATAGGTTCGCAGCTATTTTCAGTAAATGTAATGAAAATTACCACAGCTGATACTGCGCCATGCGTGTAATACAAATTGCTGCAATTATTTATTGCCGGCAATGAAAACTGCGACCTTTAGGAAATCCATTTGCATTTGAAGTCCGTTTTTACAATCCATTCATTCATATTTGCAGTATGCCGTGAAAGTCTAGTGAGAATCTGGTACTCATGTATGCATCTTCGAAACCCTAAGTTGACACTATTCCTTTTAGCTTATGATCCCACATTGACTACGTGGACCCCACTTATCGTAAAAAAATTCTTAATTATAAATTATTTATTAGGCTTTTAGGAATTTACATATTTTTTTGTTTTATCAAATGTTAATAATATACCATGTTTAGGCTACGAGCTACGAAGTCTGATTCTGAGGTAGAAAAATTTAATAATTATAACTCCTATCCGTTCCTGTACCTGACAGGTCTTCAAAATATATACCGTTTGAGGACTTTCACTTTAGCCAATAGTGATTCATGCAGAGCAAGAAAGAGCATGTGTATGCGATTGGTTGAACGTGCTTGGCCCGTTTGCTTCGATATTATTAAGTCAATGTATGCGTACCTTAAGTAATTTGTAAGTGAAATACGGAGCAAAAGATACTGATCACCGGCCCATGAAAATACTGAAGTAGAAATAATTAGTGTCCACTCTTTGAAACAGCAGAGCATCAATTTAACACATGACGTACTTAAGTAATTTTTGAAAAAAGAAAGAAAAAAACAACACTACCATTAACAAGACCACTCTAGTTCTTTATGAGATATAAAACTGTCCTACGTAATTTTTGTGAGAATTAAAATCTTTATCATTTAGCAAAATTTATAAGCTGGCAACAAATGCTTTTTGATCGTTCAAGTTATAATAATTAACAAGCTGGATTAACAGCAGGTTTAAGAACTAAGAAATTATTTTTGAGTGCTCTTAGATTTCACCAGAAAAATTACGTTTTTAAATGTTGTGCAAAAATTGAAACCTGTAATACATCCCCATAAATGGGAACGTATATCCATAATAAAAAGTTAATAGTTTTTGAGATAATCGCAGTTGAAAATTTTTCCGAAACCGTTTGAGAACTGCTGGCAGAGCTTGCATGTGGATAAGAGTAATTGTAAATTAATTGATGATATACTAAATATATCTTTCGCATTTTTACTGGACAAGAAATACAAATGAATTACGCTTTTATTACGGAATGCGTTTAAATGCCGGCTTTCTACAAGCCGACAATAAACAGAAACATAAACATTGATCTTGCTAATATTGTTTCCTTTCTTGTACATTTCAACAGTTCTAAACAAGTGGTACCTCCGAAATTTTTTGGCGTTGTGGCACAGTAGCCACCCGGAAATACGTGCAGGACGTAGCATTTCATGTACTTATACTGAGGTCTCTTGCACATCTTTTAATAACACCCTGTATATCATGTTTTATTAGCAATTATTTATGTTGAATTCTTCTCGTTGTTAAAATTTTTGATGTGTTCAATTTATTTATTGTTATTGCTCGTTCTTGTTAGTTTTACTTCAAATAAAATTTTTAGAGACCTAGTACTTAAAACTACCATGACAACACTTTAGCGGATTATTTTTGAGCAAGTTTCAATGAAATAAATCAAGTAAATAAGTATAAAATTCAACTCGTTGCTATGATTACCGATTATTGCCATGTCTGATGACAGGGACAATTTAGACTTGTTAATTCGAAATTCGAGCAATTTAACATTAATGTTGGTGATTTGGCGAGCGTGTACCAAAAAATATTGTATATACCACGTACGCAAAATGGTTTTAGTGGACTCATCTCATTAAGGACTCGGTTCCTTCGTCGCCTCGTCCTTAATTACGATTCGTCCCCTAAAACCTTATTTTGCGTACTTGATACATAAACTACTATATGTTATTAATTTGTAGTTGTGGTTTTTAAATTACTTCCTGTTCAACAACGACCCATCAGATAGACTCCTTGCATACACCCTGAAAATTAGCGCCTTACACGTTTTGCTCCACATTTCACTTACAACCTGTATACAACCTAAAATAAGGTTGATTTAATACTTACTTTTTTCAATGTAAGCTTTCAATTATCTTTTACTCTTGTCTAGTTTGTAGTTTAAAATGTATCGCCTGGAATATTAACTAAATCTGTCAACACTTTTTTCGCGTTACGCTTTAACTAGTTTTTATTACCCGAACGAACGAAAACAGCTCGAAAATTAGCTTTATGAGTAAAATAAAAAAAAAATCTAGTGAAAACAAATTACCGAAGAACGAGACGTACAGTAATAAATCGAGGCGGAATGGGTGTTAAATGGCCGTGTAAAAAGTTGCGAGTACTTTAAAACGGCATCTCTCAGATTCTTTTTGCGCGGAAATAAATTTAGGCGTCGTCTTCTTTTTGTGCGTGGTTCCTGCCGCTGCCGCAGAGCTTGTTAATTTCCTCATTTCGTGTAATCCGTTTGCGAACGCGGCATCCTCCCGGATTAGATTTATTCGCCGGACATAAAGCGAATCAATACTGCATGCGCGAATTCAATTACGAATTCATAAACATGCTTCCTACCTAATCTACTGTCATACGCACTGCTACATACCAAATTACACAAATTCGAATAGAGTCCACTCGGCGTGATGTGATTCTGCGAGCGCAGTCCCGTATTTATTTTCTAAATCGCGTTAGGATATTACGTGACGTTTTTCAGGATCCAAGGCACGAACTTCGATATCCTGGTGCAAACTCCCGGAAGATTTGCCTCGGCACATCCTATTCCCCAGGATATGATGCCGGCCAGGAAGTAGCGCCCGTCTTTCCCGCGAACTTGCAAAGGACCTCCGGAGTCACCTTGACATGAATCCTGGCCGCCATTTTCATAGCCGGCGCAGAGAAATATTTCAGGAATATATTCGTTACGTCCGGCCTGCAGGAACATACTCTTGCACCGGTCGTTACTCACGATAGGAACGTGAACCTGAAAATAAAATAATTAAAACATAAAAGTACTAAGCCAATTAAAAAAATTATATCCTAAACAAAGTTGTATTTCAACACATATTGCTATGTTATTTTAGCTTTGAAGTTTGAATTTTGTTGTAAAAATATTTTTGTACTTATATTAATAATAATACATAGTTCGTGATTTGTCATACATCAATTGAATTTTGCTTATTAAAGGAAAATTATGATTCCAAGTTATTTCAACACAAATGTTGCTATTACCAAAACACAAATTTTTATTAAGAAAAACAAACATGATGGAAACGATTAAAAGATGCAATCGTTATCACCAGACTGACACACACACTAGTCCCAAAGCAGTTCTGATGTACACCATCGTGGAAGATTTGCAGTTCTTGAAGGCACTTCTGAAGCCAAACTTCTCAAACCAGGAACAAGTCCAATTTGGCCGATTTAAAGACATGTATGGTTTCATTTGTTTAACAACTAAAATCAGAATTATATGGGGATTCATTTAAGACCAAGCACGAATATGAAGGCAAAGAATTAAAAAAGTAATTTTTTATGTTAGATTTAAATTCACGTTTTCACAAAAAAATTGTTTCTCAATTTTTACTATTGTATGATGCGTTTCAAAATTTTTTTAGCACAACTTATAAATACAGGCTGCGTTAAATTGAGGTACAGTTTAATGAAATACACGAGTTTGAACGTATGAAGCGTAACTAAATATCAATGTGCAATAATCGCGAATCAATTAAATTATGCAAGGTGAAGTGACATAAACATTAGTTTGGTGTAAAATCGTGAGAATTTGAACAGGTTATATTAACTTGATTGTAAATGAACATTTGGAACTTGCTTTTAAAGTAACAATAATAGTAATAATGCCTTCAGTTGTTATTAACTGTTTTGTGATATACGTATTTAAACAAATGGCCAGTTCAGGAACATAATTTATATTAAATTAAATTCAACTGAATAAACAGTCACTATTGTTGCAAATAAAGAATTTTAATTTGAGCAGCGTTTATTTTTATTGCTAATTTCAAAGACAACTTGATTTTATACATGAATTTGAATTATTTCGGTTTTGTAAATAAATTTAAAAAATTGTAGTAACGCCTTAAAGAGAAAAAAACTGTACCAAATGGATTACAGGAATTACTACGTTGCTGTAATCCATTCAGAAAACATCCGACATGTCAGTTGGTTAACATAAAAATCCCTATCATCCTCCAGTCTGTAACTTTTACTTTTAATATTGGTAACAATTATAATTGTTCATCTTCCTCTTCAAAATTCAAAGAAGATTTTGAAAAAGCTTATAGTTTGCTTTTAATGTCGGAAAACAAAACCAGGAAATGAAATTAATAAATTCAAATTTAAGCTAAGTTCACATGCATTGCGAATACGCAAAATTTTATTGCGGATCGTTTCTAATTGGTTCATTTTGATTGAAATGTACATAATGAACCAATTAGAAACGATCCGCAATAAAAATTTTGCATATCCGCAATGCATGTGAATTTAGCTTTAAAGCGTTTATTAATTTTGTCACTTTGAAATGACGTATTGAATTAATTACTTCTAATAAAATGTCTGCCTGTATGTCAGGTTGCACATATTCCATTAATTCTTTAAATTATTAATAAAAACTATTTTTTATTTCACACTACTAATATTACGAAGTTTTCCAAAACGACATATTTTATCATAACCTTATTTAAAATGTTTAACGCTTTGGATGTTAAATACAGTCAGTTAAAGTAGTAACAATAATTAATATCTACTTATTATGTAGACTCAACAATTTCAATATGTCACTGTAAAAGTCACGGAAGTATTGTGCATGTATTATATTTAAAAAAATCGGTTGTATAAATATTTTGACAATTAGCTGATCTTTGCTAATTTATCCGAATTTCAATCTTTCAATATAAAAAACAGTAGCAATGATGAATCGCTCAAATTAAACAGGGCAGTTCCAGTGTTACTTACGCGACAATCGTACCGTGTTTTTTTAGGTTTTATCATTTAATATATTTTAACCCTTTTAGGAATGACTTTGTTTGAAGCAATTAAACCAAAGTCTGATAGTTAAAGTTTAAAATGACATTTATTGTATGAAAGAGTTTGCTAAATTCTAGTAAGTTTTAATATTTTAATTCTGCGTCACTTACGCGACAGCTGTGCAACCTGCAAAGAACGTTTCTAAAAACTGTCAATTTCTCTGAAATTATCTAATTGTTTAAAAAACTAATGATGTTGTTGGTAGTACAAAATACTAGGCTAATGATATACAGATTTGGAATAGGTTAATCTATTGTCAGTAATAAAACAAACCGAAAAATTCGTGTCACTTACGCGACACAGCTAGATTTGTCACTTACGCGACATTGTGAAATCAAAAAAGGAAAACAAATTATGCTATTAAAGTTTTATTAAAAAAACGATAAATTACAATCAATTAATAATAATTAATTAATAATCCATCCTCTTTTTAACTTGAAATTGTTGTAAGAAAATCATGAATTTTCCAGGAATTGCTCTGTATCAATTCTGAATAGTGAATTACATTTTCACTGATGTACCTCATACAATGAATTTTACGAGTGTTAGGAATAGGTAACAAATTTTGACATCGAAAATTAATTTTTTTTACCACTTTTCAATTTTCCCGTTGTCTATTAGGGAAATAAGTATTTGCCCGCTTGCTTTGTCGCGTAAGGGACACTAATTTAGCATAAAATAACGTAGCTATCTAAATGTTTTAAAATGGAAAATAAAGCTAAATGTTGCAGAAAGAGATTATAAGTTTGTAAATGATGAACAGTTTTCTAAAATGAGATATACAAATAAATATGTTTCTGTCACTTACACTGAGGGTAAAAAAATTGGAGACTTTGTAAACCCTGTTTCTTGTATTTCAAAACTAATTTTTATTATTTCAATACTTTACAATACAATTATAAATATTATAAAAACAACATTACTTGTCTTAATTATGAGAGGAGAATTTCTGCTGTGCCTTTATTTTTTAGTGAAATTTAAATGACAATGAATCAGTTTTTCTCTGAACTACGCGTACATTATTACTTCAGTTTAAATTATGACAATACTAAAGATAAATAAATACAGAAAATTGATTATTTTGCTAATCATTTTTGAAAAGTTGGACAATAAAACCTAAAGATGAAAAACTATCACTCAGGTTGACATTACCGTGGAATTGCCCAACACCAAGTATATTCTCTTAAAGATAAAATAATACATACAGAACAGCTTTTGGAAAGAATTAATTCAGCTTTCACTGAAATAAAAAACGGGAATTTTCAATTTATTTACACCAACGAATTAGTTTGTCGATGTCAAGCTAAGTCTTGCAGCTGGAAGGGGTGTTTTTGAACATCTACTTTAAACAAACCCTAAAGTCAATCTATGTTAATAAAATTTACGTGTAACAAATTTAAACCCCTCTATCTACAGTAAATGCGAAGAAATCGGAAAATATGAGAAAAAATGTTTGAAATTTCATTCCCAACAACTTCCAACATTTTTCGTCGCGACTTTTGAAACAGCCTGTATACAAATTTCAAAATTTAAGATTTCCTATTACTATACAAAAATACTTGTCCTCACTTACGATTATATGGTACACTCTATACAGAATGATTTCTTGCTTTCTTAAAATTTGTAACAGGGCGGAAGCAGAATAGAAATAATTTTATGCAAAGGGGTGCAGAACATAAGCTACAGCTTCTTTGCTAAGCCTCACGTGGTAAGTTTTCTTTTTTGGGCAAAGAGTACAGAGAGGCTTAAAATTGCCCGAAATGAGCGCATACGTTTCCAAATCAAAATGATACATATGACATTATAATCGTCCAAGTTTTGTATCGGTTTTATGGTCTCGCTATAAAAAGTGCTTCAAAGAGATCGGCACTGCGGTGTCTTTGTCGCCTCTCTGACGCCTTTTTTATAGCAAGACCATAAAACCGCTACCAAACTGGGACGACTATACTGCAACGTTTATTCTTCTTTAGAATTTTATTTTAATTATTAATTTGAAAAAATAAATAATACCTAAATATTGTTTTAGTTTGTAATTAATAATATACACAACAGAATGCTATGCAAATGTCTTTAATAAAATTGAACAACTTTATAACAAATGTAAAATTGTATACATCTCGGTTCCCTATTGGGAAGGTCGTCATATACTGAATGATTTAATTTACAAGTTTAATTGTAAAATGCATGCGTTATTAAACAAACTAGACAATAGTGGCAACAGTTATGTAGAAATAAACACTATTGTGTCAAATATAGATAAAACAAACCACGGTCTCCATTTGAAATCTAGTGGTAAGGACAAAGTTTTTTCATACGTAGGCCGACTCTTGCTAAATATATTCACTGCGAACCAAATTGTTAGACTTAGAAATTTAAAATATGTTGATTGTAGTAATAAATATTTAAATTTTACCCAAACAAACGTAACAAAAATCGCGTAGTTGACATAGACCTCATAGACCACATAGTCGCAAATAATCCTGTCGGGGAAACTGATGGCACGACTGCCGGCAGGGCGAGTGATACATCTACAAAATGTTCTGCTAACAATAATTTAATGATACTTCACTATAATATACAGGGTCTACGCAACAAAATTCAAGAACTTGAAAGCTTTCTTAAGAATAAAAATTTCGATATGATTAGCTTTAACGAGCATTGGTTAAAAAGGGATGAATTATTAGCCATTAAAATATGTAATTACTTAAACGTTTCTGATTTCTGCAGATCTTCCTATATTCGTGGTGGTACTGCAATTTTTATAAAGAATGATGTTACCTGTTTTCGACCCCTGCCGTTTGATTTGTATGATCTCTCATATGAGTTTGATATTGAAGTAGCAGGGATAATTTACAATAACATACAAATTCTAACAATATATAGATCACCAAGTGGTAATTTTGACTTTTTCTTAAACAAACTTGAGTTGGTGCTTAGCAAATTGAATCTACAAAGAGGTATTGTATTAACCCCAGTGACTTTAACGTCCACTTCCACTTAAACTCCAAACAGGCTAATTCCTTATGTCAATTATGTGAATCTTTTGGTCTAGTGAAATGTAATACGCAAAGTACGAGAGGCGAGGCAACATTTTTACGACCTTAGACCTTAGCTCATGTACTACTAACGTCATTGATCCTTGCCTCTCGGATCACTTAGGCCCGGTTTTTCAATCGCAAGTTAACTTTAACCTTCAGTTTATTCCCATAAGAACACAATTGTCGCTATGGAAATAAACCGAAAGTTACAGTTTAACTTGATATTGAAAAACCGGGCCTTAGCTATTTCTTTTACATATGACTTAAAAACAGAAATTTCTTATACCAAAAAGAAATTAACTTATCGACCTATCACCGACGCTGGTATGTTTGATTTTTATAATGCTGTATCTATTATTGATTTTAGTTTCATTGACGAGGCTACCGTAGACGTTAATGAAAAATTTTTCAATTTCATTCGACTAGTAATTAAAGCTCTTGAAGAATGTTTCCCGTTAAAATCTAAACTAGTTAACGACAAAGGTAACACATCAGTGAAAATTAAATGGTTTAACAATGAAGTGAGACAAGCCAGAAATATTTTGCAACTAATTACGCATCTCTATAAATGTTATCCCGATACAATTAGCAAAGAAACATTAATTTCACAACGCAAACATTATAGAAAAACTATTCTTAAGAATAAAATTATTGCTATCGCTGAATTTATAAGTAAATCAAACAACAAGCAACTGGCCTCTTGGAAGGTAATTAAAAGTAATAACCCCCCAAAAAAAGCTCTTGTCCAAATCCATTGAATGCTGACGATTTTAACGTATCGAGCAACATTATTTCCACCATACCGCCGCCTACCTCAATAATCTCAAATAACATTAATATTATGACAGATAATGCATCCGCACCATTCAATTTCGGAAATATAAGCTTTAATGAATAGCGAGATATCATCACTAGTATGAATAATAGCACGAGCTTAGACGCATTCTCCTTAAATTCTAAGATCATCAAAATAATAAAAAAATCTAATCATTATACCGCTCTGCAAATTAATAAATGAGTGCATTTCCAAGAACATTTTTCCTGACTATCTCAAAATTGGGAGGGTTGTCCCTGTATTTAAAAAAGGTTATAGCGAAGATATTGCAAACTACAGACTGATCTCTATCATCCCAGTATTTGGCAAAATATTTGAAATAGCGCTTAAGATTCAAGTATCGGCTTACTTGGAGCAGCAAAATTTACTTGATCAATCCCAGTTTGGGTTTAGGAAAAACAAATCTACTTCTGCGGCTGTTTGCAGTTTAGTCAACTACATTCAAGAATCTTTCGAGGAAAAATATTACGCGCAAGCTTCATTCTACGGCCTCACCAAAGCGTTTGACTGTATTCCCACGATCTACTCTTGCGCAAACTACAGTTTTTAAATATTAGTAAGGAAGGTATAAATCTAATCAAATCTTATTTGGAAGGACGCTCACAGTATGTTACGTATAACAACATGTCTTCAACTAGATTGCCTCTTAAATACGGAGTTCCACAAGAATCCGTTCTTGGCCCAATTTTATTCTTAATTTTTATTAATGACTTATCATTGAATATAACCGACAATGCCAAGATAGTTTTATTTGCGGACGATACCTGCAAACTCTGTAAGAGTAAAACCCTTGAAGATTTAGATGCTCAAGTAAGGGTCACACATGTCAGCGTTCTGGATTGGTTTTGTTCCAATTTGCTATGCACTAATACAGCTAAAACTCAAAAATTGATCTTCACGCTTCGCTCAATAGACTCCCAGCCTGTACCTGTTAAATACTTAGGCATTTATTTAGACTCCAAATTAACATGGGTAAAGCACATCTCACAACTTTCAAAAAAACTCAATACCGGTATCTTTATGCTACGTAATTTAATAAATGCTGTCTCATTTGAAACGTTAGTAAAAGCGTATTATGCAAACTTCTACTCTCATATGTCATATGCCGTTTTATGTTGAAGTGGCTCCTCCCATGCGTCGCAAGTTTTTCGCATACAGAGACGATGCATCAGGGTGATCGCAGGACTGGGACCTGCACACTGTTGCAAAGGAAAGTTCATTGAATATAAGCTATTAACGTTTCCTTCATTATACATATTAACCTGTCTGCTACATATAAAAAATAATTTATCTTTGTATAAAAGAAACGAAGATTTTCATAGATACAATACCCGTAATAAGAATGATTTGTTAACAAATCACAGTCGAACGCAGAGGTCGAGAGACGGTGTTAATTATTTTGGTATTAAATTTTTTAACGTTTTACCCTCTAATATCCAGAATCTAACAACACTGCAATTTAAAAATACCATAAAAAATTATCTCTTGCAAAAAGCATTCTATAATATTCATGAATTTTTAAATAATGACTTTAATGATTTAGTTGCGCCTACTTGTACCTCCCAGTAGACTGGCCATTAGATACCAACGACCACTCAATTTTTGTGTCGGTTCGTATATACCTACTTATACCGGGTGATTCGTGAGGAACCCTCCACATTTAAATAATGTGTTTAGGAGACCACAACAAACAGAAAAAGTCTAGTAAACATATGGTCAAATTGAGGTATTGTTCAAAATTGTACTTAATTAATTGAAAACATAAAAAACATATTTACAACAGAAATTACGTTTTCACTAAATTTAGCAATATTTTAAGAGAATTCAACTAGAAAATAAATGTTTTAACTAATGAACGCTAAAATAAATGTGACAGTTACAATTATTTTCTAGTTAAATTCTCTTAAAATATTGCTAAAATTAGTGAAAACGTAATTTCTGTTGTAAAGATATTTTTTATGTTTTCAATTGATTAAATACAATTTTGAACAATACCTCAGTAAGGGTTGACATTTGACCATATGTTTACTAGACTTTTTCTGTTTGTTGTGGTCTCCTAAACACATTATTTAAATATGGAGCGTTCCTCACGAATCACCCTGTATATCATTGTTTGATTTTAATATGCTTAGTACACTATTGTGATATTGTCCTATATTGTGTCTTGTGTATTAACAATTATACTGATGTGTGAAAATTCCCTTGGAATGTACCGTTTGTCCATCTGACAATGAGACATAGGGATTTAACATGGGAAAACAGAAATTGCTTCATATTATCTACCTGAGTACATATATATGAAATTCTGGATTATAAACGGAAAGATTATTGCATTCAAAGTGTTTTGATACTAAATTTGTGCAATTTTAGTTCTTAATTATTTAGAAATTAAGAAAAAAAGTTATTATTTTTTTCCGGACAAGATTAGTAAGTATTTAACGAAGAGTTTACAAACGGATGTCATGGTCAAGTCAGTTTGTTCATGTTTCACAACCGTAAGGTCACGAGTTCAAATCCGAATGAGGACACTTTTTTTTTCTTTTTTTTAAATATTTTTTCAGATTTGAAATCACTTAAACTCTTAAACTACTTTATTATTTTATTTATAAGTTTCCTTTTAATATTAATTATGTAACATAATAAATAAAGTTATAACTTTAACATAATAAAATTTTGCAAACGAAAAAATACACATAAATGGAACATAATTAATATTAAAATGAAACTTATTAATACAATAATAAACTAGTTTAAGAGTGATTTCAAATCAGAAAAAATATTTAAAAAAATGAAAAAAAAGTGTCTTCATTCGGATTTGAACTCGTGACCTTACGGTTGTGAAACATGAACAAACTAACTTGACCACGACATCCGTTTGGAAAGTCTTCGTTAAATACCTACTAATCTTGTCCGGAAAAAAATAATAACTTTTCTTAATTTCTAAATAATTAACAACTAGGTAAAATTGCACAAATTTAGTATCAAAACACTTTGAATGCAATAATCTTTCTGATTATAACCCAGAATTTCATATACATGTACTCAGGTAGATAATATAAGGCAATTTTTGTGTTCCCTTGTTAAATCCCTATGTCTCATTGTCAGATGGACATACGGTATATGTAGGTATAATTTTTTTATGTTCAGTTAATTGAACTTAATACTTTTTAAAAGGGAAATTTTTATGTTAAATTAAGGTACCTGGTGTCATGATAAGATGCCATTTCAATGGTGGAGAAAAGTTTCAATTTAAAGAAGAAAAACTAATAAACTAATACAAATTACTTTTGTATTCTTAAATAATATAATTAAACAAATATGCATTACTAACTTACAATTTTTACTTCTAAATTTCGAATGTATCTTTTACAGAATAAATCTTAGAAAATAATTTTTTTTTATAGTGTTATCTATCATCAAAGACGAATAATTCAAATTGGGTCCCTACTAGTATACAGAAGTCCGGTGCGGGCAAAAATAAATGAAACCGGCGCGGCGCCGGCAACAATACTAATTTCTTTTTTCCCCTTATTGCTTTGAATTCATTTTCAAATCCTGATTGTAATTAACAAATTATCTTACAGGAGTAAATATTAAACGTTATAGAAAAAAATCAAAACAAAATTCTGTACATTTCATTAAAATTTACTGTTTAAACTACTAATATGTTTACCAGCGGTGTTATTTATCCCACTACTGTATCATAAGCAAATTATAACATAAAATTTACGCGAAATGCGGTCGTGATGATTTATTGAAAATATAATCAAATTCCATTAATTGGTTTAGTTTAGCTAATAACTATCATTTGAACTAGGAAACGTGACATCCTGAAAACGAATTTTAAATGTCAAATTTATACATACCAGAAAGAGATAAAAATATTAAAAATAGTATTGCGACATTTAGGTACCTCAGATAATTCAATATTCCACGATTTTTAAATTTTATAATCTGTAGACGAATATGAAAATATTAAAAAATTCGTACTTATTTGCAAATCAATGAGACATTTACATTTTAACAGCCATTTCTGTTTTCGCTCGTATCAAAAGACATATTTGAAATATTCCCGTGTCGAATACGTGAAATTTTAAATCCGATCGCACGGCCTGTACAAACAGGCCGCCACTCACTCATCCATCGGAGCATAAAGTTTCCCTCTTACTTTGGATTAAAACAAAACAGATCGCCCGAAAACCGGACAGTGTTTAAAACGCAAACACGAAACCGAATTTTCAGGGATCCTGTTCATCCGCTCGCACCCTTCGCAACAATTTCTACATCAAAGTAATTTATTTGGCAATTTTTTATTACGATTTTATCAATGTATTACAAAACAGGTTTTTACATGATACTCTCCAGTATATAAAGATGACAAGCTGGGGTTTACTTGTCAATTTTTAATAAAATATTAAAAATATAAAAATTTTGTTGCAAGTCGGTTTTGATTGCAGTGGATTCCTCGAGCATCATCTGTACAGCTGTTTCGGCCCTACTTGGGGCCTCGTTAGCAGAAGCGTAGTTCGAGAATTCCTCTGCAAACCAAACCGACCTGTCCTAGGTTATTCGCTATTGGGATGGCTTATTATGCAGCAAACTGGCTTCAATTTGTCAATCCTAATGCAATCCTAGGTCAAAAAGCGATCGCAGGATGTCGCGATTTAAACGTTTCATTAAAAATATAAGTAGGTACACTTATAAAATTATACCAGGTGTAGGTGCAACAGAGATCTACTTTGAAATTTTGAATGTAAACATATTAGGTTTATTAGGTTTGTTCCAACAACAGTTCGTAACTAGTTCGGAACCGTCATAAGCATGTAGCCATCAAAATTGTACATTTGAGTGCGCCGTAAAAATCGGTCATTACTTCGGTGGGCAACTGTTTTTAACGATTCCAAACTAACCTATTGCTATGTTATTTATGTTAGGTTTGCTCCGAACTTTGGACAGCCAAATTTATTGTGATGTTCTCTTGATTGTTGGATTCTTCTTTGATTTTCACATTATGTAAAGATGTTGAATGTGGATTTTTTTTATTGAATATTTTGTAATTTCTATGTTTTTTTTTAATTCTCAGGGCGATTAGTATATTTTTTGTCTTGTCAGAGAGTTCTTTCTTTCCTTTTTTCTTTCTCTGTGATTTCTCTTTCTCCCTTAACGTTCTTTGTTTCTTTTTAATTGTTTTTTTTTAAGTGTGTATGTGGGTGTTGGATAGTTCAAATCGACTAGTTTGAATGATCTAATTACGATTTTAGCAAGTCGTCCTTAGTACATCCGTTAGTTAATATGAACTTGTGGGTTGATTAATGGTCTCGGACGTACATATATTGAAGCTTCTCTGGAAGATTGTGTTTTTGTCAGGAGTGTTGATGTTTGTTTGTGAAGAAATTCTGAAGACGTCATCAGTACATAACTTCCTACTTGACAGTGGATGTTCTTCTTGCGGTTTGTTACGTTCGTTGGTTTTTTATATTCACTTTGGCAAAATCACAGCAATATGTCGAGCTGGGTATCGTTGAATAGGATTTAAAAAAAGAAACAAATCTTGTTTGAACAATTTTATAATAGTTTTCGAGAAAAAAATTAACGACAAACTATTATTTTAAAACAATAACAAAAGACAAAACGAGAGGAAAAAGGAATACTATATAATAGAATTATTTGTAGGAAGAGAAACTAATGTGATAATAACAAAAATGAGATTGAAGATAAAACAATAATTAAATGTACAATCAAATATAAATTAATTTTAAAGCCAAGAACTCATCTCTAAGAGGACATAGGTATAAGTTTCAGACTTCACCAGGCAATTTTTTTCGAGAGGATGATTTGTCTCACCGTCTCAACAAAAAGAGAGAATGACTGGTTTATTATATGAAAGGAGAATGAGGAAATAATGAACCAATGAAAAAAATATTGAGGGGGCAAAGGAAAATATGAAATAAAGAAGAAGATAAAACTTTTCGAAAATAAATGATTTTTTCCAATTTCTTTTCATCATCCCTACACAATTAACCAAAAAAGTATATTAAAATATGGACAAAAAAGCTCACCTCTTGAAGAACTGTAGGAAGTGACCCTCCTTCGCTGAGTCTTCCCCATCCAGTCACTGTTGCATTTTCCCCTATGAGAAGGTCATCAGAGGCGGGCAAACAAATTGGGGAGATATGGGGTGCAAAGTCCAACGGCTTGTCTAACTGAACGAGAGCGAGGTCGTATTCGTAAGTAAAAAAATTATACTTAGGGTGAACAATTTTGCGGGCGACGGCACGTTCTACGTAAGGCAGTTCTTCTTGCACACTCGAAAAGTCGTATTCCCCTACTCGAATTCGAATTTGAGATGTGAGTAAGCTGCAAACATAAAACATTTTTAGAATTATCTCAATTATACATTGGGGTACAATATGATAATTAATTTCGTTATTTTATAAGAGAATTCGCAAAGTTCCGTGGTACTATTTCGATTTCCATTCTCATTTGCGAACTGAGATGTACGTTATGAGTTTTGCTCGGTTTGGCCGCGGCGCCGGTTTGGAATTAGCTGCGAAAGTGGCTTCCCAATGTTCCGTTTTATTTCGGCTAATGAAACTCGTCGCGTGAATTTATGTTCCACGTGTGCCTGCAAATTAATTTTCCTCTTCTATTAGCTCGGTTTTATGCTAAAGGTTATTAAATTTAACTTTAATTTTATTTGTACTTATTTTAAACTTACGTTTTCATAAACTTCGATAATAATTAAAAGATATGATAAAAATAAAAAAATAAAATAAATGAAGAAATATCAAAACTATATATTTTAGTAACTTCCTGATCGAAGCTGCGTTTTAATATAAAAAGTAACAAAGGAACCGATTTTTCCACTCAAGTTCAAGTAGTCTTGTCGTTAGAGAAAACAACTCACACCTGCATTCAGCTTACGTTAGCTTATCAACAAACATATCGGAGACAATTACACACCCTTATTTCGTTCGTTCACTAGTTCAGTAGTAAGTTATCTACTTACTTATTTACTTATTGTTAAGAATTAATCTCCAACGTATACATACATAAAAATAATTTAAATAAGATATAACCTGTGAGCAACTAAAAATTAGATTAGAGTCGGCGGTGCAAAGAAAATGTATGTCTGTGATTAATTGAAATAATTAATCTAGTATATTCATGAACTGTCAGATCAGCCTAACGCCGAGTTAGTAACAGACATACTTTTTCTTTGCACTGCCGACTCTAATCTGATTTTTAGTTGCTCACAGGTTATAACGGCTGATTTAGACAAATATATACATACTTTTGGAGGTTCTGAATGCATCGAACTTTCGGAGCTAATTATTCAATTAAAAAGGTGCTAGCAATACATAATAAGTAATATAGAATTGTATTTGTTTCCGATTTTCAAATGAAACTTTGATTCGTTACATTTATCTGAGTCCTCAGAATATGGATTACCTACTATTTAATATCACAAAGAACACAGTTAATGAGCTTTCAAGTGAATATTCTGTTGGCCTCTGTGCAATAAAATGGCACGTAAAATCCAACTCATAGTGCCGACGGATAAAGGGAGGGAAATTAATTTAAGTTACTCTACAGATTGCTATTTAACTAAGAGTTTGAAGTAGTTTAAAGTTTAATAAACGCGTATGTCAACTTTGACTTGAACAATAAATCGTAATGACTAGACTACTTACTTCAAAAGTCTCCTTTAATAAAATAAATAGTCCGTAAGTATGAATTAAATATATCCGCAATGAGGAGTTTCAGTGTTCTTTTTTGTTGCATTTCAAAAAATATACTCATTCAGGACGTAAACGCATCTTTCCAGAATTGGATCCACCTTAATAGCCACGTAGGTATAGATTATAACAGAGAAGTAAGATTGAAATTCAAATACTTTTACGAAAGTAATTAAATTAAATTGTTTTAATTATTTATCAAATTGCAAAGGAACATCAATCTGCTCTCTGATAAAATGAAAACGCTACGTTCTATGAGTCAACATAATTGAATTCTACAAGAATGCTGATAGTGGTTACACAATTACAGAAGGATCCATAGACTATGTAGTAATTAAACAAAAGAAAAAAAGTTTGCTGGACACAAAATCGAAGAATGAGAGCGTCCATTTGCTTCTGCATAAAGAAAAAATTATAGATACTGATGCTAAGACTCACAACAGGAGATGATGGAATGTTGGGAAAGTTTATATTTCCAGAAGTTTTTACATCTGTTGTGATCAGATTCAATTTTCCGATTATAAAAGAAAGGATGAGCGCGAAATTCAAATCTTTATCTTCAGGATAAATAATAAATTAATAGAAATTTCATGTTTTCAGAAACTATCCGAAATACATATATAATTTTTATAAATTTGTTACTTAATTTAATTGAAATCGTTCGTTTTGGAACTTACATAAATTATAACAATCTTAAACCGGCAATAATTATTTATCTAAAACAGGCACGAACCAAGAAACAATATGCAAACTGCAAGAAAAACTAGTGTGGGTGGAGATGGGGTTGAAACATGACGTGCACAAGATAGCGTTCAACTTTCAACGTGTCAGTATTCGAATGAAACTTCGAAACATTTATATATGCGTTAGAAACAAAACGAAAGCAGGGACGTTACAGCAAAATCAATACCCTACGGTGATGTATTGTTTAGATGACAGAACTGATGATATCGTATAAACGCATTTAATTTCAACAGAACATTGACAACCCACGTAATAACGCGGTGAAGGGTTTCGGTGTGATGCATGCATATTTCCATTGTCAACGTAAAAATTGTAATTTTGTAAAGCAATATTGGAAAAATCAAACAAAATTGCATTTTAAATAAATTAAGGAACACCGTATTTTTTTCAAAATTAAATTTGAGCAATATTACTGCGAGGGTTCTGTTATTTTTTTAAGAAAATAAGTCTTTAATTATGACATTTACCTTCGAAATAGTCATCTATTTAAATTGACTTGTCGCTGAATATTCACTATTCACAGTATAATCACTATTATAGGCAGAAATATGTTGTTCATCTTTACTGGTGTATAGCCGCAAGTATGACTGGCTAGAAAATTGCGAATTTCATTCATATAATAAAAATTATTTCGAAATTTCATGTTCCATGTGCAGCAGTATTTCCACCTTTCAATCGCTAGATATAAATGCCAACAAATTCTATTTTTCTATTCTTCGGATTTTTTTATAACGGGTGTTCAATTTGAACGGTCCACCACTGCTAACTTCTACTTTTAAATATAGAATTCGGTAAAATTAACCAAGATTCAATGCGTTTCATCCTCGTTCTAAATTTTTAATCAAAAAAAGAAAGTACAACGATAGTTTGTAAAATATTTGTACAACCTTCTTAAATAGCAATGTAGTAATTTTTGTAGTTTACCCGATAGAAATTTGTTTTGTTTCTTTTTTCAGCGAAATTGTCTAAATAATTGTCAAATGGTATCTACTATTTAATGTGCATGTAAACAACAAATAAATAAAAGCGTTATCATTGTCGTTTAGCATTTCCTGAATAGGATTTATTTATATTAATTAAAATAAACATATTTCACTTCTTTAAAAATGCATTATGATAATAGAAATTAATTTTGCTAATGAAAAAAGTTCATGCTGTACAGTAGCGGACAATAAAATCCGAGCACGTCATTTGTATATACAATGAGCCTTATGAATAAAGTTTAAGCAATTGCTTTTTCTTGAAATTTGCTAGTAAATGCTTAATATCTAATGAATAAAATCTTTAGCAATTGCTTGACCTTGTAGCAATTGCTACGACACCAAGGAAAAGCTTATAGCAAAAGCTTGTCCTTAAAAATTTCTAGTATTTGCTTAATATTGTATGAATAAAGGTAGCAATTGCTTTTTCTATTTAAGCATTTGCTTAAAAATTGTTAAGGTTCCTCTGCCCCATCTTGCATTTGCTTAAATCAGTTATAATTTCTTATTCATCGCATTCGCACGATAATAACGGCGTAGTTCTTTATATTTGTATACATAAATACTATAAAATACGTAACGAATGCCTAGAAGAAGATTATAGAAAATTACATCGGTTTAACAGCGAAAACGTTTGGTGACTTGCAAACTATTTTTTAGAAGATAGTGGCGAGAAAAGTGGTGTTGCATTGTCAATTATAGAAAATATGAAAATATTTCTTTGTGACCCTATCTGACTCAAGCAACTGTTTCTAAACCTACAACTGTTTCTAAAAACTATACGTTTGTTATGAACAAAATTTCTTTTTGACAGTTTTGTTTAAATCAAACTTTTCTTTTTCACTTTTCCTTTATATTGCTTATTTTCCGTGCAACTTGTTTAGTTGTAAGGGAAATATTAAAAATTTCCTTGTAATTATCAGTTATTAGGTACTTGTGCGAGGGACCCGATTAAAAATTATGATAACAGAAAAGGGATGAATTATCCTTTACTTTCAACTTTATCAATTTTTACAAGGCCTCGTCTTCTTCTAGGTGTCTCGACGAGAGTAAGAGAAAAGTTCTAGTGTTATGCCCAAACTAGGTCTTAATTCCCAAAATTAATTACATCACAGAAATCAACAATTTCCATTTCTTCTCCTCACTCTTTTACTGAAATTTTAATCAGACCATAAAGGACCCAAGTAACAATTTATTTGTTTGTAGGTATCTGGTTTGAGCTTTTTAGCCAGATAATTGCTATTACGCCCTCTTTATACGGAATGAGATTTCAGCCCTTGCCCGTCACTACTACCACTAACAAATCAATGTCTAAATTTAAATTAGAACTAAGACAATTCCTGCTGGACGCTGTTTTTATGAATTTAAAGAGTTTTTATGATCCTCTTTTCTATGACGATACCAATATCTCTTCTGAGATCTATGGTTGGAATGATAATAAATAAATATGTATAATTTTCGGAATTGACGAAAAGTTACGTTTTTCTTTTAAGAATGACATTGACTTCAAAATAAAGAGAAAATTTATATAAATAAATACATATATTAAGAATAAGTAAACAATTATAAATTGATTAAGACAATTTTAAAACTGATTACGTACATACAAGACTCTAGTCAAATTACTAGAGATCACAAAATTAGACAAATGTAAAATTTAAATCCAATTTATTAAAAATGATTTTATTTTCTATTAATTTTTTTAACAAAAATAATTTTTTTGTCTAACTCGGTCTCATTATCACTACTAACTATCTCGATCATTAATATCCGACATTTTATTAAAAATGAGCATCGCTTCGATAACGAATCTAACGTACCTACTTTAGCTATGTAGATAAGCAAATCTGCACAAGTCGTACTAGCAATTGCTTCAACGAATCCGGAAAGCTAGCAAATGCTTAGGATTTTTATTCATATAATAATTCAGCAATTGCTTTTTCTTAAAGCATTTGCTTTTATAGCTTTTGCTTTTGCTAATTAGTCAATGCTTAAAGCAATTGCTTAGTTTTTATTCATCAGGCTCAATGTATACTTCACTATTTTTGACGTCCAATACGTATACACTAGAAATTCTGCCGTTTAATACAAATTTCACTATTAATGCCTAATTCGTACTTATTTATTTTTCTTTTGAAAATTTCAGTGAATTTTCCAAGATTCGATTTGTATAGCAGAATACTATGATAAGGGGGCGGATTTTTAGGCCGAGCGAATAGTTGCGACTGTTCAAAATAAGTTGCCTAATCTGACGAATATTGCATAAAACAATTATTTTTGAGAACTATTTTTATAGTTTAGTTATCATTGTTTTAAAGGCCTAAAAATCCCCCCCTATTTATGAGACCAATTAAAAATTTTGAGATTAACGAATTGCCATAGAATACAACGCACCAAGGATCAGGACTGCCAATCGGGCTGATTTATCGTACAATAGACAATTTGATTTTTACGTGGGACTAAATTTTGTTGATTTTGTGATTATCAAACGCCAATGAAAATAACAGTAAAGAATTGTTTTATATTTTTGTATCAGTGGTATGACAGTGATGACCGAAATTTTCTGACCACAGCTGTACATTATTGATACTTGTATTCAAGAAATTTCTAAATAAAACGGTGACTTGAGATTTTTATTTCTTTGGCGTTTCATTGGAATTTAAAAGAAATTTATTTTATTTTTTTTAATGTGAAATTTCATTGCATGTCATTGAAACGTGTCAGATTAAAAGGAATGAAATTTCCACGTTGATTCAAAAGAATTTCTTCTTATTAAATTTAAACTTTCTAAGAAAAAAAAAACGATTTTTGTTCATTAGAAAGGATTCTGGTCACAATTTAAAAATATTTTAATATCTGTTCGTTGACAAATCTGGATATTAATTAAATTTATTTAAGACAAACGTTTGGAGATTCCAAGCCAATTCTGGCCTGTTTTCAAAAAATCGCACGGTATTTAAACCGCCTAAACATAGTCTACTTATTTGAAAATGTACATGTAATTCGCACCATTGTAATCAATAATATTTAAAAAACGTTGATATCGTTGTAAATATTTAAAAAAACACAGGCATCCACTGAAATTGCTAAATGACAGCGTTTACTTTTATTTGCTTATTTTGCGTTAAGGCCGTTTTACACTACCCAATTTCTCGTACAAGATTGAATTCCATTTCTTGAATGTTTAAATTATAGAATGAATTGTATCCAAAATTAATTGAATCAAAAACTATCTGAAAATAGAACGTGTTCTATCTCCGTTCAAACCACATCTGTAGTCTTGATCCGAGTATTTAAAGCAGAAATTGAACCAAATCTAAGGGCCATATGCACCAAACACTTTAATCGAGCTTAAGTTTGAGTGACGTTTATGTTGTGACATTTGAAGTTTCATAACATTGTGTAAGTCATATTCTAAGCGAGTTAAACTTAAGCTGAGTTAATTCGTTCGGTGCATACGGCCATTATACAAGAAATAGGATAGTTTAAAACGGCCTTTAAACAAATATTTAAAAACTTGATTTTATACTTGGCTATAGCCTACTTATTTGAAAATGATTTTTTAATTATTTCGTTAATTTGTAAAAAAAATTAAGGCATTTGGATATTTTTGATTTTGATAAAATCTTTACCGAATGAATTACAAAAATGATTAATATTAAAAAAAAATACGATTGAACAAATATTTTGGCAACTAGCAGAGCAATTGTCTTTTTGATTAGAAAGAAGTTTGCTAATTTAACCGAATTTCTATCTTATCTAAAAATAAAAAGTCAGCAATGGTGAACTGGTCAGAATGAATACTCTGTATAACAAGAAAGTGGAGGCATGTTTAGGGTTGTTGTTAGCCACTATCGCCCCGCACAGCACAAGTATCATTATTCTGAAAGCTTGCCAATACTATCCATTTATTCATATTATATGAAGAGAACAAATTTGATCCGAGTGTTATGTTGACGCGAAATTTTAGACCTATAGTTCAAAAATGGATGGGATATGGTCGAATATAGGTACTGAGTACGAAACTACTTGGGAGAGTTTCGAGTTGAATTTACCGATGTTATTATTGTCCACAAAATACTTGAAGACAACCTGCAGTGGTGTGTACAGTTGTTTCGTGAAACTGGAGGTCTTTTCTGAAGAAAAACAACAGGTCAACCTCAAAAATGTACTGCCGAGGTTATCGAAACTGCAAGACATAATGAAAAGTGCTTTTCAAAACACATTCCGCCAAACATCACAACAGATTGAGCTTTCTGCGGGAACACGCTACAAATTGTTACGTAAAGATGTTCAGCTCTATCCTTACCGCATGATATTGGTGCAAGAATTGCTGCCCGGTGATTCTATACAGAGATTGTCTGTCTGTAAATCTTATATAATAAATTATTTAATTTGTGAGTGAGCAGTGATTGTTATCTTATAATTTAAATCATGCTGACACTAGGTTATATTCAATTTTAACACTGCGACATACGTTTTCCGAAACTAAATAATTTCATAGCCAATATCAAATGAACACATGTTATTTTCAATCGATCAGTAATCACTATCGATGGGACAAAACTTACTGGTGGTATCTTTAAATATATTTTATCCACTATCACATTATAATTGGACTTTGGTGATACACCAGGGACAACGTACATTTAATGATCTTCACAATGCTGTGAAAATTATAGTTCTGTGATAATTAGGACGGCTTTGGCAGCTAATTTAAATTTTGAAATTTTGTTGGTGGAGGTTTGTTGCTAACTTCTCACCGGGCAATTTGCTATGGTACATACGTGAATTATAACTAGTTGATAGAGTTTACAATTCAGTTCACTAGTAGGTATAGTAATTCCATGAATTTATGCAAAGCTACGCCTTGCTTATGAAAATTTATAATAACATAAATACCTTTTCAAGAGAGGCGCACAATTGATTTAATCCAATTTTACGTTCATTTACAATATCAACTCTGCCCGTTTTGAGCCTCATCATAGAAATCTCTAATATTTTAAGAAGGCGGAATCGATTAAAACGAGACAAATTTCTCGATTTTTTGTTTTAATATTTAACTGAACATCAATAAATCTAGGCATTTTAAAATAGATTATTAACACTTTCTAGTAAAAATTAAAATGCCACCAATATGACATCAAAACATTCAACTTTTCCAGTACTCATGAATACACTTTTAAATAAAATTTTTCTTTATCTCCTTCGGGTAATCGATTACTCCTTAACTGATTAACTTTTCCAAAATTGTAAAAACGTTTCACAAACATTTGCAGATTTTTGAATACCGTACTTATTTCTGGAAAATTCGTTTTTGTGCTTCTAATGGATTGTATTTCGTACATCAACAAATTGAAAAAAAAAAAAAAGTTCAAATTAAATTACGGCCCTTGAGTTTAGGTTATTTCATGATGGTGACAATGATGATAATTGGTCGGCGTTCTTTTCGGTGGATTTGAAAGTGAAAGTTTTTCGCCTATATATACTGCCTCATGTAGATTTGAATTTGTTAGCGAAGAACATTGCAGTTGATGGAGACTCAATAAAAATTCAATAAAAAATTACAAAAAAAGCAATTTTTTATACGTAATTAAAATAAAAATAAAATTATGAAATCAAGAAAAATCTTTTACCTTGGTTTCTCTTTTAATACTAACATCGTGTTTGTTGTTTCTTATGTTATCAAGAAGCTTCAAGACATTCGCGTTTAACAAAAAGTTTAAAATAAAAATTTCTATTATCACAGCGCGTTCTTTTTTAATTCTACCAAATCACGATCGTTTCAAAATATCAGGTCTCAAGTTAGAACTGAAAATTAAAGGTCACACGTCGAACTGCGCTTTCGATCTTATCACGTATTGATTCCACTTACTCGTCAACACAATGGCCTGCCGTTGCGATCCAGTTTTCATTCAAAACGGCTCCCCCGCATCTGTGAGTGCTCGAGAATCCGAAAAACGACGTTCTCCTTACTGAAACCTTACACAAACATCATTAGTGCAGGAATACGTTTACGACAAATAAAGCAAATCATCCCTATCGCTTAAAAATCCAATGAATAATAAAGTACGTTGAGAGTGTTCCCTCCTTTCAAAGAGATTTTGTAGATATTTTTTCTGCGAAAGTACGCTGCATTAATTAACATTCGAAATTACGTTTTTCCAAAAGTCCTTCAATCCTTTAATGAATATCATAATTTAAAAATATATAATCTAAAGTGAAATTATTGGTTTTAATTGTTAAGTACTGTGCAAAAATATGAGCATTGGGTAAAGGTGAACAGTAAGGAACGATAAAAACATTTTATGAACTGAGTCTGGTTTAAATGACGGTTTGCTTTTTTATCTTACCTGCCAGGGCCAGCGACCGAAAAGAGCATTCTTTCCTCCGACTATTCGGGTTTGCGGTTGAGGAAATAACGGTGGTGAGCCACAACCTGTAAAACGTTTCCAATAATAACGAAGGTTTTCTTTTTCATAGATCAAGTAAAGTACGTAATGAATAAAATCTAAATTAATTATTCTGGTATCTAACTTACTGATAAGTGCTAATCAACTACTCAAATTAATTAAAGAAAGATACATAATTTTTATATACAACTCTTTCTTCAAATTTCCTTTCTAAACATCCTTAATTCCTTAATCAGGAAAAAATACAAAGCTTGGTAGTAATCTAAAAATCACTTTGGATAAAGAAACGTAGTTTTGTAAGAATCCAGCATCTCATAAAATTATTAACCTCAGAACGTAAGTTAAATTCGATACAACGTTGCCTAAGAGACCGCGGAAAAATTCACCCACATAAAAATTATGTACGCAAACATTACAGCGACTCGCTTTATCAAAAGTCATGAGGTCATGACTTTTGAAATGAGGCTGCGTTCGCAGAATTTCAGCTCATTGAAAACGTCGGTATTATAACAGGTGATCAATTTCTTTTCTAATCAAGTGACATATGGAAATAAAATCATGTGTCTTTCATTAGTTAATTATTTCAAATGCCATTTGAATTACATATTTATATTGCATTCCTATACAATACGATAGGAATGCAATAAAAATAATTCAAATGGCATTTGAAAATTTGAAGTAATGAACTAATCAAACACATAATTTTTTTCCAATTGATTAGAAAAGGTACTGATGACGCGTTCCGGTCTCGGAAAATCACAATGAATCATAGAGCAACTGGCCCACATGTAAAGTGTTATGTAATCAGAATTTTCGTTATCAAACGATATAAAAGAGCGGCCGAGATTCACGGAGATATCAGGCAGCTAGAAGTCTCTTGATCGTGAACACCTTCCCGAGTCGAAGGTGTAATGAGCAGTCGAAGAATGTCATAGTCCTAATATCTGTATCTAATACCATGGTTTGGGTAGAAAACTTTAGTTTGTTTGCCAATGAGTTATGTTATTAAAAACTAACAACTGCTTTATTTTGATTTATGAAACGCTGTTTCTCTCATTATAAAATTGTTTTGAATCTGTTTTACATTATCTCGAATATCGTTCTGAAGTAATCTGTAATTACATTTTTAAAGTTTGCATTTATCTAATTGTGTTCTTTAATAGTTTGGCTAGAGTGTTGTTTGTATTACAAAAGACATACCCGTATGTTTGAGTTACCCGGGTACCCGAGTACCCGTATCATGTACCCGCATAAATTCGGGTACCCATGCAAATCTGACACGGATATCCGTATAAATTCGGGTACCCGGGTAAGGTCGGGTACCCGTATAAGTTTGAATATTTCAACATAAACGGATTCACGAATTTTATATGAGTGTCTGAATGTTAAAAATAATCAAGTTTTTATCATGTAATAACAGATAGGTAGTATATATTTTCCCGAGATTCTGTGCTGACAAATTATACGAGTAATAACGGGTAACTGGGTAAAGAAATGATACCCGGTAATCATCGCACGGGTAGTATTCGGGTACCCTATGTACTGGGGTAATAACGGGTACCCGGATAAAGAAATGATACCCGGGTAATAATCGAACGGGTAGTTATCGGGTACCCGATGTACCCCGGTAATAACGGGTACCCGAATAAAAGAAATTATACCGGGGTAACAATTACACGGGTAGTATTCGGGTACCCGGGTACCCGATGTCTTCCCTAGTATGTACGTAATCCGTTTTAAAATTGTCTAAATCAATCGGTTTTTACTTATTCTGAATATTCTCTTTATTTTTAATTAAATGTCATTTTAGAAGGCAGAACGTAATTTCGTCAATCCCGAAAAATATCATGCCTCCAACAATTATTTTAGTTCTGGGTGGCTGTAGTATCACACATAAATGCCGACTTTTACTTCGTATCGTTGAATTGAAGTCTCAATTATTGACTGTTAGACAACAAATAAATGTTTCTTTACGTATTTAATGTTTTAATGCCATTTGAAACAATAATTAGTTAACCACCCAGGACTACAATAATTGTTGGACATACGTCATATGTAGTAGCCAACAAGGGCTAAAATTTCATTCCATATAAAGAGAGCATTAATAGCAATCTCTGACTAAAAAAGCTCAAACCAGACGCCTATAAACAAAGAAATTGCTACTTGGGTCCTTTGTGGTATGATTAAAAATGCAGTAAAAGAGTGAGGAGAAGAAGTGGAAATTGTTGATTATTTTGAGTGGTAACAGAACTTCTTTTCTCACTCTCGTCGTGATATCTAGAGGAACATAGTGTCTCAACGAGGCCTTGTAAAATTGATAAAGTGGAAAGTAAAGGATAATTTATCCTCTTTCTGTTATCTTTTCTAAGCACCCGTCCCTCACAGTTTCTTTATTCGCTTTTAATTTTTTTTAATACATAAAACACATATTTCTGAATTAATAAAAAATAATTTAATTGAATATTTTATTATAGACGCATTAACTTTTGATTAGTTAAGCTGGAATCCATCTCATATTTTAAATAACGTGGTAAGTATTTAGAAAACTTTTAAAACATCAGTTCAATACTTGAAGATTCAAATTTCAAAACGTTTGACCTGCCATAGTTCCTTTACGTACTTCAGATTAATGTTTTATAAACAGAGTGCTGAAGCCGAAACAATAACAAAATTGAAAATATTTTAATTGTATACAAAGTGTATTTTGATGTATCTATTCTCAATCAACTTAATGCAAAACGTCTGTTGATTGTAAATAGACACATCAAAATATATCTGTCAAACATTTGTATGGCCAATCTGCAGTACCGATTTGCACTAATTCAGTTCTGACCGAGCCCTAATGTTTTAAAAACAGAGTGCTGAAGCCGAAACAATAACAAAATTGAAAATGTTTTATTCGTATACAGAGTGTATTATAACCTCCGGCAAAAATTCACACCACGCGATTCTACATTAAAAACTGTGCCGAAAATTATAGTACCACTTACCTCTTAACTCTCTGGCTATGAAGTTATTGAATGTATTGATGCTACTTTAATAAGGCATGACAAATTTTACTTGATATTGTCAAAGTTATATAAAATTTGTAAGAGACGGGGGGTTAAAAGGTAAAAGAAAGAGCATGAACGACCCTTTACTTTCGAATTTATCAATTTACAAGGCCTCGTCGAGAGATTTTTCTCCTCTACATACCACGACGAGTTTGACAGAGATATTCTATTTTTACCCTCAAAATATCTGGCTTTAATTCAAACTTTACAAAAATATTTACATAGAAATGAACAAACTAATTCCACCTCTTCTAATCACTCCTTTACCAAAATTTTAGATCAAACCATAAAAGACCCTAGTCGCAATCTTTTGTTGGAACGTTTGTGGTTTGAGTTTTAAGTAGCCAGAAATTGCTGTTTTTATAAGGAATGAAATTTTAGCCCTTGTCCGCCACTACATAATATATTTTTCGGGATTGTCGAAATTTGCCTCTTCTTCTCTTTTTGTATATTCTTTCTTTTATAAGAAATTTAGTTGAAATGTACAAAATTGGTTACGTCGTCAATCGAACGATTCTCTTTCAGTGGGAATACGGAAGCTACCAAAGAGATGGGATAAGTGTATTTTAAAGGGGGGTTGTTATTTAGAAATATCATCTGTATACTTATAATGTTATTATAGTTTTTGTCAACCCGAAAAAAAATAAATATAGGTCAAATTTGAATCACCCTCGTAGAAACTACGGAAGGTAAAACTGTTTTTCTGGATGATAATATATTATACATTTCGGCTTAGGAGTTATGATAAACATAAAACCTACCCAGAAAATATCCCAATAAAATTTTATCCCTCAGCGAATTAGCGATTTGCCATCACTATTTTATAACATACTTAATCACACTATGTGGCTAGATGATGATACAGTAAATTTCAATTTGATCAAATATTTCATAGAATATGATAGCACTTACCTACATTATCACTGCCGGCAAATGATTGAACGCTGGTGAACGTCGATGTGGGTATCAATTCCGGTGCGACCGAAATCTTTTCCGTCGGCGGCTGCTTGCTGGTGATTATTGCCGGACTGGAAGTGGTCGTTTTCGGCCTGAATCGATAAAAAAGCAAGTCAGGACCGAACGTATATGGATTGTAAAAATAAATGAACTATGCGGAAGTGTATCCGAACAATAAAGTCTGCGAACAAACGTCCGCCATAATTCAGCTTAACGGTCGACTTGCCGTTGTTCCACATCTATATTGCTGGAATTAGAAAAGTTGATGTTGCATTCAACTTTTCAATTCTTAAATAAACTGTCTGCACCGACTTCACTAAATTAAATCGTTTCGTTTCATCTGATTTCACTTATTTCATCCAAGAAAATCGATTTCAAATTTGGTATTTCTTAAATCGAAACTAACTAGACGCACAGATCATTTTTTTGCTATATGCCGATCGTATAAAATATAAGTTAAGAAAATATACGACGAAATGACGTGACTTGATAAAAGCCACAAGACTGTTTCACGAAAGTTAGAAGGCGATAGCTACATAAAAATTCTTTGACCTATCTATCGATCGATCGGCATATAGAGAAAAACGAACTGTAGGGAATACACGATCCAACATGTCTTAACACATGTACGCGCGTACATGTTCGCCAAACATGAGCGTCAAATAGTACCATACTACACACGATCGAACATGTCTTAAGACATCATAGTCCAGTTATCAACCAAGACGATGTCCGAAGAGTCATGTTTGGTGGCAGTGCACAGTGGGGCAAATTTGTGAAAAACAGCGACAAAATTATTTATCATAAAATTATAACTTTTTATGACATTAATTGGTTGAATAAGGTTTATAATAAATAATAAAATATACTAAACGTGAAATTAATTAATTACAGCCCAAGGATTTAGCCATTAGACCTTGAGGTCAAGTTTATCTGTCAGTTAGAATGTGACACATAATATGTGTACGGCCAATTGTACGTCACATCCAACTGTTAGATAAATTAACCTTAGGTTAAACACGGTGAAGAAATCGGCCATAAAGTTTCATAATTTCGTTTTGTTAATCAGGTCTCTACAAACATGGCTAATGCCTCATCTTCGGACATTTGTTTATGATGAATTGACCGTTCTCCCTTATACGTTTGTAATATTTTCTTGGCCCTTAATGGTGATTTGCTGGCTTCACTTAATAATTTTCCAATGTCTCGATTACCTGACGATGTTTGAATAGATTGTGCGGCAAAAGTTAAATGTTCGGGCGAAAAAGATTCTCTTAGTAACTTAGTTTTTCTATATTTAGTTCTACTCGTACTCTCATTAAAATCTATTGGTGGAGGTCCACGCATACCAGTTATACTTGGAGTTTCAAAAAAGAATCTAATATTAAATTCACTGTTAATCCATGTGGAATATTTGTTAACAAATCGCGCTTTTATATATTTGCACTGCTTTAACTTCTGCTTGTATTTCTATAAGAATTTCAGTAACGCTTCGTTAAGTTTCTTCAGTTTTTGTTCATCAAGAGCTTTTCTGTTTATTTTATTACAAATAAAATAGATTAGAACAGAAACTGTTTGTATAAGATCTATGAGCTCTCGGTACGTCACCATGTTGTTACCTACATCAAAATAAAATAATTACTTGCAAAATTGGAATAACGTGGATAAAATTTTAGTACGAGTAGTTAACTGAAGCTCTAGCTGATCTTACTGCATATATTAGAAACTGGGATCTGGTGGGAAATTCTTTTCTGCTCACATTTAATATAAAATTTGAAACATAAATGCAGTTCTTCAAAGATATGAACAGAAGCAGAATATCTAACGAAAAAAACACACGACTACATGTGTTTAAATATGTTTAAATATCAAATAATCTTATCTTGGTTTTTATTATTACAGTACAAATACTTTTACTGACATTCACTAACAAAAATTCGATGTTTATTTTGTTGGACTTGCAACACGTATTGACACGTTCAACATTCATCTATTAAATGCAGGGCAATTAAGAGACCAGGGAGGGTTTATTGTTTAAGGGTGAGATTCGGGGTCTATTCTTATCTGCAGCAGGTAAAGAAAGTCAGTAAATTCCGAACTTTGCATTATAAAATTTTGTCGCAGTTTTCTTTGAATTTGCCCCACAGTGCAGTGGCGTGCACCTAATAATAGCCGTCCGCTATCTGAAAGTGATAAAGCTATAGTAAATCCCCAGTTTAATAGTTCCAATTGCAGGATCTGCCACCACACATTGCCAGAAAGTTATTTATTAAAAATCATAAATTGGCTGTCTTGAGGTGCTGTGGAAAAGCTTATGCACGACGTCGACGTACTGCATTGAATAAGTTCGTGGCGAACATGTGCGTTTGGCAACCACACGGTCGAACATGTACGTGCAAACATCAACGCACGCACTTGTTTTCAGGAAAACCAGAAAACAAGTTCGACGGACTTTTTGTATGTGCGTACATGTTCGAAGCGTTTTTCGGGCCAACACACGCACGTTGATGTTCGGCGAACATGTACGCGCGTACATGTGTTATGACATGTGGGATCGTGTATTCCCTGCTTAACACAAACACAATTTTTTTAAGACAAACAAATATGAGAGGAACGATTATAAGCAGGGAATACACGATCCCACAAGACTTAACACATGTACGCGCGTACATGTTCGCCGAACATCAACGTGCGTGTGTTGGCCTGAAAATACTTCGAACATGTACGCACATACAAAAAGTCCGTCGAACTTGTTTTCTGGTTTTCCTGAAAACAAGTGCGTGCGTTGATGTTTGCACATACATGTTCGACCGTGTGGTTGCCAAACGCACATGTTCGCCACGGATTTATTCAATGCAGTGCGTCAGCGTCGTGCATAAGTTTATCCACAGCACCTCAAAACAGCCAATTTATGATTTTTAATAAATAACTTTCCGGTAATGTGTGGTGGCAGATCCTGCAATTGGAATTATTAAACTGGGGATTTACTACAGCTCTATCACTTTCAGATAGCTGACGCCTATTATTAGGTGCACGCCACTGCCACCAAACATAACTCTTCGGACATCGTCTTGTTTGATAACTGGACTATGATGTCTTAAGACATATTCGATCGTGTGTAGTATGTTACTATTTGACGTTGATGTTCGGCGAACATGTACGCGCGTACATGTGTTAAGACATGTTGGATCGTGTATTCCCTACTAAAAGATGCAATCGTCATCACCAGACTGACACACACACACACACACCAGTCCGATTGATGTATACCATCGTGGAGGATTTGTAGTTCTAGAAGGCACCTCCGAAGCCAAAGTTCCGAAACCAGGAACCAATTTAGCTGATTAAGGGCCGGTCTTTTAACTTCCTTGTAAACTCCTTTTTTTTATTAAGGCCCGATTTATTCACCTCCAATTAAATTTATCTGATGATTTATTCCCATAGTAACATTTGTGATCACAATAGTTACTATGGGAATTAATCACCACTATGGGAATTAATCAACAATTGTGATCACAATAGTTACTATGGGAATTAATCACCAGATAAATTTAATTGGAGGTGAATAAATCGGGCCTAAAATGAACATTAAATTAGTTGCTATAGCAACGCATATTCATGTGATTGAGATAGATGCACTCATCTAGTTAATCCGAAAGAGATGCATAATGCTTGATAGGCAGCTAGACGATAGATTTTTCAGTTACAAGGCAGATAAATTTACGAGTAACTTAAAAGGAAGTTAAAAGACCGGACCTTAATAACATAAACGATTCATTTGTTTGACAACTAAAATCAGAATTACATAGCGATTCATTTAAGATCAAGCACGAATATCTGCGACAAATAAGAAAGTTAGTTTTTATATATCAAAATTTAATTTGCTTCTTCACAAAACATTTTTGTTCCATATTATTGATTGTATGACGCGTTTGAGTTTTTTTAAACACCGCTTATAAATATGAGCGATGTTAAATTGAGACAGAGCCGAATAACTCCCGCGAGATTGAACGTATCGGAGTCAAGCAAAATACACGGGTTTGAATGTATCGATTGACACTATAAATTAATGAACGCGAATAAATTATAGGCACGGTGAAGTGATAATAAACATTAGTTTGATCTACAAAACCGTAAGGTACTGAACAGATTACTTATTTAATTGTTGTAAATAAACAATTTTATAACTTTCTTTTAAAACAACAATAATAATTACGCCTTCAATTGTTTTCAACTGTTTTGTGATATACGTATTTAAACAAATGGCCATTGCAGGAACTTAGTTTATATTAAATTCGCAAAATTTTGGCTGCAAGTCGGCGTGCAAAGAACCCAAAAGCGGTCATAGATTTTATTAAATTAAAACAAAAGCAAAAAGTTACGCCCTGAACCTGAAAGAATTTCATGTTTATACACGAATATGTACGTTATTGAAAAATGAACAAATTAATTTCTCAATAGCAAATAACGTACCATATAACCTGTGAGCAAATAAAAATCAAATTAGAGCAGGCGGTGAAAAGAAAATGTATGTCTGTGATTAAATAAAAAGTCAATAAATTTGACAGTCCATGACATACATTTTCTTTGCATCGCCTACTCTAATCTGATTTTTATTTGCTCACTTTTTATAACTTTGTAAAGCAACAGTGAAAAAAACATACTTAATATCATTTTATTGTAAACGTAAAAAAATAAATCAGTAACTACAAATATTATACACAAAATATTTGAAGAATGTTGAAATACCCTCCGTTAATATCTCTGCTCTGTAAATTTTCATCTAAACTTTTTCCTTGAAGACTTTTGATGAACGGTTTGTGTGAATAACCCTGTATATCTCGACTAAAGTTTTATGCCTCCGGGACTCAAAACTAAACTTAGTGTTGGTCTCATACTCACACATTTTAACTTTAAGATAAAAATTCTCCATAGACCTCGCAAACACTTGTTATCCAAAATAACAACAACCTGGTTCCAAAGTAGGTTTTATTAGGAAAAGTCACGAAGCTTTCTCAGTTAACTTCGATATTTCTATTAATTGATGTTAAAATTATTTCAAACAAGCCGACTTCACTTTTATTTTTTGACAGTTTACATTTTTTACGTCTACGAAATATATTCATAGATTCAAACGTTTCCATTCCAATAAGCGTCTCTTTTTCGATAAATGATTTATAGCAAGAGGCTTGCATTTATTTCATTATACAGGGTGTTGCAGGATTAACCGACCAAATTTAAAATTCCAAATCATGACCTCGAAGTTACGCCCTTTCATAAATGCAAGTTTATAACATATTTTTCAAAGACTAGAAAGAGTTAATACAAAATTTTACCATTTTTTTTTTATTAACAAATCTTCTAAAATATTTGCACAGACATTCCTTATCGTTATGAGGGGATTTATCAACAACCCTTGTTTTCTTTTTCAGTGGAACATGTTAAAAGATCCGAATTACGCAAGATAGTTTGAAACTTTTCAGAATCAAATGGTCTGCTAAACACATGACTGACATGACAGTAGGATGCTGTTAAATAATGTCCTAGGCTCGAGGTAAGCATCCTTTAATTCGGTAATCTTAAAATAATTAGTAAAACGGATCTTTTGTGGTATATAAGGGGCTATTCTGTAACTTCTTAACAGGCTGTTAAAATTTAAGGATACGTTAAAATTCAAAACAGCGCCTTGTGATTGGCTGTTACCACGGTAAAGAAATTTAACAACCCTTTAAATTTAACGTCTTCGATGCAGAATAGACCCTATAATTACATACTCTTAGGTTATTATGATGGCTGACACTAGGTCTGTTCCAACAACGCTTTGAGACGCTTTCGAAACCGTCAAAAGCATGCACTCATCAAAGTTGTCAAAATCGAGCATTATTTCAGTGGGCAACTGATTATGACGGTTTCGAAACGGTCAGAAAGTGAGCTACTATTATTAATAAGTGACAAATATTTTTTTATTTTTTATTTTTCGGAGGTCACTGTACCTGTGAATCATTTATAACAATTCTGTACGATTTAAAAAGAAATTTATTTATTGTCTATTTTGAATAACATTTCTAGTATCTATCTAGTACTACTAATAAAATTTCTACTTGTACTTTTTATTTCAAGTAGCAATTTAATGCGAACGAAAGTTAAATTCCTCGATTGGTAATAGCTGACTACACAAACGAAATTGATTGTTACTTGCTGTTAAGTGCCTAATTGCTCGAACGAAAGCAATCAAGTGCTACGAAATCGCTTGCACTTTCATTAGCCAAATTACGCGGATACTTCTAAGAACATTTTGTAATTTTTTTTGCTGTTTAATTTACCGTGAGGTAGTTGTGGTACGCTGCGTCGCCGTTGTCGTCGGCGGCGTCGCCGTCGTCGTGGTTTTTGAAGAAAACTTCAACGTGCTTTTACTGGTGGTAAAAGGCAGAGGCTTCTTCGTAGGTTTCGGTTTGATTTTGATCTTGGTGACAAACCCGGGCTCCGTCGTCACGTGCCATTGTGTAGCAGGTTTGAGGGTCGACGGAATACCGTTGTGATTCAGCGATGTGATGAACCCAGGCTCTGTAGTCGCCTGCCAGCCGGGTTTCACGTACACCGGCAAACTATTTGTCACGTGAAAGGTGTCTGTGAGAGGTGGTCTCACGCTGTGATATGGAGGAGGCGTTATAGCGTCCGTCGGACCGGAAGGCTGCCGATTAACTGGAGGCGCCGTCGTGTGAGGGCGCAGTGTGACTCTTGTAATCGTGGCTGTAGGTCCTTGGTTTGAGTGATAAGGTCTACTGTAAAAAATCAAAGTATATTTCTAAGTAAAGTTAAAAGCGTTTGAGAATTTTTGTATTGATACAAATCGTTAACAAACGCGTCCTAAAAGACCTAATATCCTTAAAAACTATGTATGTACAGTGGTGGCCAACAACGGCTATCGTCTCCCCAGTCCCCACTCATATTACCGCTAAGAATTACGTGTCCTTCGAATCGTAACGATTTACTGGCCATGTATGAGAGAGATGTACCGGAGTCCGGAACTCGGGAGTGTAAATTTTGTGTGATGCGAGATTTGCTATTGAATGGTACACTTAATAGTTCATTTCGGAAATTCTCATTTTTCTACAGATTTATTATTTCTTTTTAACACAACCTGCTAGATTTCGCGAGACAGAGTTCTTAACCGGCAAGGGCAATATTTCGTTTAACGCAAATTTTCCTCGTTTTGGCGCTAGTTACCTGAATAAATAACGGAAAGAAAAAAGCACAAGGAAACTATATTTGAGCAAGAAGATACAAGTGTACTTGTCATAAACTGCGTGAGCTTCGTTTCCGATTTTTTGGGTAAGTGGCGCCAGCGGAGAAACACTTGAACTAATAAATTGCGCAGGCCGGATAAAGACAAGGTTTTTGTAAAATCTAACAGGTCGTGCTTTTTAAAAGTATTTCTTTCATTTAATTATTTTAATTTTTCAGTATACATACATAAATTCTGCTTTCTTAGTACTCAACTATAACAAAAACTTGAATATTACATTGTAGAGCAATTTTATTTTGCAGCTTTGATGCTATTTCATTTATTTATATTTTCTAGATTTACTTATTTTGTATGACACACAGAGAATTCTAATGGCGCAATTAAATTTGCATAAATCGAATATTAAAAACGCAAGCAAAGACAACGTAATATAAAGCAGTACTTAGAACAGTAACAAAGTCATGTTAAGTAAGGTCAAGTGCAAGGTTTTGTTTCAGCTGCAAACAAAACAGTTCGTCGACTGTGTTAATTTTCTTTTGCGTACGAAGAGTTTTAAATACCGTAAAACGTGCAGGCAACCGGCTTTATAAATTATCACGGACTGTTGCAATAGATTCGCAAAATAATATAATTACATAACGGCTCTGGAAATTACGGATCTCGGACTTAATTGACCAGATAATAACCTAATCGTCGGGAATGTAAATTCTGCTAATTACTTGAAGTCACAAAACAAAAAACATGGTGTATATACACACATATGTAAGCGAGTTAAATGAGAAATCGAGTATTTAAAACGCTAAAGTGTAATTAAAATTTTCTGGTACAAATTATCAAAATATGTAGAGTAATGATGCAGAGTTATTGGAAGTTCTAATTATGTACTTTGTAATTAAATACAGGCTGGTCTATTGGGATGTTTATTGAACACTCTCTGGCCTGCTCTATTTCAAAAGATCCAAATTTTGAAAGTGGCCAAGTCGAGACAGTTTGTTTATTGGAACGGAAACAGCAGAAATCTAATCAAGACAAAAGAAGTTCAACTTACCTTGTACCTTTAGGCCGACTAGTTGAAGGTCTATATTGTAGAGGCCTTTTAGTAACATGACTATGATGACTAGGAGGAGTATATAAAATTGAAGGTTTGTTGATGTAGTGCGGCAAAACTGTGTTTTCTGTGACGTTGTGGGCACAGCACGACCCGAACATGAACGTGTCTACGCACATGCCTATGTGATATCCTTCTGACTTGATGCATTCCCATACAAACATGCACGTACCCTCCATACCATCCACAAAGCAAGGCTTCGGACTGATTTGGTACGCTGTAAATTAAGAATTCATCAAAAAAGATATCAAAATTCTCAAAATTACAAAAAAAAAATTGTACATTAGTATTATAGGATGTTACTTGGTAAATCATTCTTAAACTGATAAAATTAGTACCTATTTAGTTAGTTATTTATGTAAGCCTTTAGTAATAACTTAATCATTATTGTAGAATTTATTTTGTTAGACTTCTAACACAAGAGTTATTTTAGCCTTCATTTCTTCAACCAAAAGATTAATAAGCTTTTAGGTTAATGGTTTTCCAGGCTTAAAATGACAATAATAACGTACAATAATATCTGGACGTTTGCTTCCTTGTGTTGTTGTTGTTGTTACCTTGTCCGCGTGGTGGAGTTTGCAAAGCGGTGCTAGGAGCTGACCACAGTAAAATGGCGCCCAACACCGCCATCCAGAGCATGCTTGATCCTGAAACAATTTTTTAATGGTTAGAAACATGGCTAGGCCCACCTGTATAATGCCAATTAATTTAAGTTGAACTTTAAACCCATAACGTCGATTATTTCAGAAATTGTTGATATGGGTTTAAGCTTTGACTTAAAGTTAAGCTGGAATTGTACAACTGGGCCTTGGAAACATTTTATTGTTTCAAGTTATTATTAAAGATAAATATTTTATATATTCTGGGGATCAAATAGAGGACGTTAACGCTTACAGGGTTACTGTGAAAGTTATTAATTTGCTGGAGAAGTTGTTCTAAACTCGAACTCAAATAAATGCGTAATTGTAAGATTTTCTGTAATTTTCTCGAAATATCACGAATATTAGGCAAGTCATTTATGTAAATTAGAAGTATTAGGGGCCTCAAAGCTGATCCTTGCGGTACACCCTGATTTTTCTTTCCAAATCTTTTCTTCGAATACGTTCGGAATAATTACTTGTACACATCGTGTTACAGTTTATCATTTTCTGCATCCTAATTTATGACGTTTACATAGTCATTTATTAATCGAAGGCCTCAGTTAAGTTCATGAAAATTTTTACGAGCTTTTCTTTCTCTGGAAATACTTCCAGAATGCTGCGAGTGCATAACTACATACACAACACTTACAAATCTTTCCTCTACATAAGATCAACATGTGAATTTGACCACCTAAAAAATTTGCTTTAAGCTTACTCCAAATTAAAAGAAAATTGAAATAACCACAACAAGACGTAATTGAATAAAATTATTAATAAATTGTAAATAGGTGTTTGACATAGTGCTTAAGAACAAAATATTAGTAGACGCCAAACAAAAATTTATTGAAAAAAGTGATGTGTGATGAAAATTATCGAAAATTTAGAAACGTTATCTGAAGATTGAAAATTTTTCTAATACATAGTCCTTTTAACAAATGAATATACAGGATGATTCGTTAGCCTCTTTACAAATTTTGGCAAATAATCATAATCATTTTATTCATTCTGTGACCAAAACAATAGGAAAGAATAAGTCAGGAGTATTTACATGTTTTGCCAACAATCGGCACTACATAATTATGCTTAAAACAATTACAAAAGTAGTTAATATGGTAAAATGGAGAATAAGTGTGCATGTACTTATACACATATTAAAATATGACGCGTACAAATATACACAATACACAAACAATATCACAATCACAATCAATGTATGTATTCATCCAACTACTTAACATCTTTAGTAAAGAATTCTTTTACACTATAAAAGGAATTTGTGACTAAAAACAGTTTTAGCTGGTTTTTAAATGAACAAAAAGATTTGACAGCCGTTTGCACTGCATTCTTTAAGAATTACTTTAACCAAACTCATTACTAAACAATGCTTAATGCGAAAATTTGGTTTGCACCGTACATAAAGTCGGCTTTAAACCAATGCTTTATAAAGTCACCAAAATCGGAGACTTAACGCTATGAAGTATCATCTGTCAAAATTATTATCATCAAACCTTATTCCAAAAAACTGTAAATTTTATAATACGGACTGTGCTGATTGTTGAAGATATAAATTGAACAGGATGAATGCAGAAGGCATTTTAGATTTTGGGTTTCCTCGCTGTGTATATGAAGGAAGAAAATTTCCACGAACTAGACGCTCTAGGATTTTTTCGGAGATTCGTTTATAAAAAGAAAATGCAATTGTGCAAAAGTATATTTGTTGCAAAAATTAGAAGTAGAACTAGAATTAGATAATGATGTGTAAGTTTTTTCACAGTAAATAATAATAATAAATCAGAACGGGAAAGGGACCCACCACCTGTTTTCATCACATACTTTTTTTCTTCGGCAGCATCCTTTCTCAATTGTCTTTTACTGTTATTGAAATGGTTTTTTTTTAAGATTTTTCATCCCTAAGGCCCAGTATTTCATTCAGAGTTTAACTTTAAGCTTCGTTTTGTTTCTATGGAAACAATTGTCTTTACAATTATTACCATGGGAATAAAACGAAGCTTAAAGTTAAACTCTGAATGAAATACTGGGCCTATGACAAACTTTGAGACTAAAAATTGTCGATGCATTTAAATAAGGTGTATCCAAGTCCAGTTAAGATACTGTTAAATGTTATCTTAACCCCATCATACATCATAGGCCTGAATGTCACTGCCATGGTCAACGCTCAAAATTTAACATGTCAAAATTCAGAAAAAAACTGCATTTTGCGCTGGTGACACATTTATTTTTACTTAAGTTTGACTTTATTAAGAGCAAAGCTTTTTGGCTCTATGGTGCAAACGGCTATGAATGTTATTAATTTTACTAGGAATGCGGTTGTAAACTTTTGAACAGAAGTAGTGAGGTTGATGTTCAAATAGTGAGGTAGAATGTATTGGCTGCCGCAGTTGGCGATTATTGCGTGTATTGTAATTGTGGGAGTTTCCCACTTGGCAAAAATTATGAAAGTTAACTCTTGCATAAAGCGCACATCTGTAAATAAAAATACAAGGCACCGTCAAAATTTTGTTGCTAATGAAAATATTTTTACAAGAGTCTAAAGGTTTAATATCGAAAATTAGTCTCATAACTCTCTTTTGAGCAATAAATAGCCTTGACAAGTGAGAAGTACAGATAATAATATTATATTTTAGGAGGGAGTAAACTAGCGAGTAGTACATAGTTAACATAGAATTAATATCTAAATACTGCTTTAGCTCTAAAGTTAAAGCAAAATAAGCTGTGTTTATTTTTCCACATATTATGTCAATATTGTTAAGCCAACTAAGTTTTTCATCAATAGTGATACCTAAAAATCTAGTACACGATACAAATTTGATATTAGACTCTTCTATGTAATTATGGGGTATATGCTTTTTATTTAAAAAATTCTCAAAAATTGTTTTGTCAGAGTTTGGGATCAAACGATTTGCGTCACACCAATCTGACATTTCCCTAACGACTAATTCGACTTTAGACATAACTAATTCAGGTGTCTGTGCTGAAACCACTATTGAAGTATCATCAGCAAATATACAAGTATAACGAGATGTGATGTCCAAAGGTAAATCATTGATGAACAGCAAGAACAAGAGTGGTCCCAGGACAAACCTTTGAGGCACACCCATGTTAACATCATAAACATTTGAACATTTACCGTTGGCCTTAACTATAATCCTCCTTTCAGTTAAGTAAGATCTTATCCAATTTGAAACTCGACCTGTGAGATCATAGTTGACCAATTTAGATATCAGTAAGTCAATAGTGTCGAAGGCCTTAGTCAAATCTAAAAATACATCCACTACATAATGTCCAGAGTCTAATTCACTATAAACAAAGTCAACAAAACTCACTATCGCAGACGCGTTGATCTCTTGCGTAAGAAACCAAGCTGGTGCTCAGTTAAAATATTATATTTGTCCAGATAAGTAGTTATTCTAGCATGCATCACTTTTTCAATAATTTTTGAAAATATCCTTGAAATAGTTATTGGCCTATAGTTTTCAATATCAATGTAGACCGCTAGCACAGAACCTGTTTTTAAATTAGAGAGGAAAACACTCGTTTGAAATGATAAGTAAATTAAAAAAGTTAACACAGGCGATAGTTGGTCACTACAATGCTTAATAAACCTAGGTGGAATATTATCAATTCCTGGAGAATTTGATTTAAAACTCAGCACAATATTTTTTATTTCCTGGATTTTTGTTTCACGTAACACCATAGAATGAAGGTAGGATTTGCAAGCAGTTCCAGACCGGTCACCATCACAAAAAGCTTGAAAAATTTGATTTTGAGGTCCCTCAGAAAAGTGAGCAGCAAATTCTTCTGCAATTAATTTAGAATCCGTTAACAAGTTTTCGTCATCGAATTTCAATAATATATTGTTGCACCGTTTGGTTCATCTTCCTAATTCAGCGTTACTATGGACCAAATGTTCTTTGTAGTGTTATGGTTATAATTAATTACCTTCTTGTAACATTTTTCTTTCTTAAGTTTCAGTTTTTCCTTGTAATCCGCTGCTCGGATTTAAGAAGTCTGTATTTAGTAATGAAAGCAGCGCAAGGGAATTTACTTTTTAACCAAAATAAGTCACGAAGTTTGTTTGTTCATTTGTTTCAGATCAACAGTCATCCATTTTTTTCCTGGGGCCCGATTTACTGGTTTGGTAGCATGAGGATATCCTGCATCATTCATGATACAGATTAGTGTTTGCACAAATAAGGGGAAAGCTAAGTTAATATCATTAAGCGAAAATAGCTGTTGACAATTTAGGTTTTGCAGCCACTCTTGAATTGACCTCAAGGAATTTTTGGATATAAATCTAGACGTACCGGATGTGACAATATTTGAGGTTACTGGAGGATGAAAGTTGAATGGATTTCCTGAGCCAGATGGTCGGAAAGGTTTAGATTTATATTCCGAGTAGAATAATTTCCTTCGGAAAGATTCGTTGTGATATAATCAATTAATGAATAAGAAGTGCCTCCATTTATGTTAGAAAATATTCTTGTTGGTCCCATCACTATTGACTTAAGATCATGAGAAATAATTAAATCTCATTTAAGACTCTTGAGTGATTCGTTACTTTCATGGCATCGACGTTGAAATCGCCGCACAGGATGATATGCTTCTTTGCTAAAACATTTAACAACTCAGTCAAATTGTTGATAAAACAATCAAAGACTCCCAATGGGGGTCGATAAATTGTCAAAATTATCAAGCATAAGCCATTTGAGGCAACAAAATTTGTAGCACAAATTTCGATATGTCGTTCAACGTTAAATTTATTGTGAACAGCCAAAGTATTAGTGTGCAAATCCTCTTTAGCATAAATGAGAGTACCACCGTGAATATGCTCTTCTCTACAGTAGTAAGAAGTTATTTTATACCCAGAGTTTCAAAATCAATTGAATCTTCATTGCACTAGTGTTCAGTGACGCATATGAAAGAAGGTTGTAAGGCTGAAGATAAAACCTCAAGTTGATTTAATTTCTTACTAATTGATTGCACATTTATATGTAATAATTTGTAAGTATGTTGCTTTTCAAATGAAAGTAGATGTTATTTTATGAAAAAAACAATGTATCAACATAGGCCCTATTTGCTTTTGTTTAAAACTTAGTGATTTTCGTTTTTCTCAGTAACTGAAAATGCAGTATGTTTAGTAACAAAAATTATTTATTGTAATGTTACAGACTATAAGTAAATAAATAGTACAAAGCTAAAATTATAAAATTATAACAAAAGTTATGTGCAAGTTGACGTCTATTAGGAAATCTAACTTTGTTTTCCTTCGCCATTTGACGAGGATCTCCATTGCACGGTCCATAGATAAAAATAATATCGGCACATTCTTCCTCAGAAAATGAAGGCATTACAAACAATGAGCAAAAATACTGATTTAGTAAATTATAACAACAACATTTGTTTCCAATGTTTGTGTTAAATAATGGTTACTAAATTGTTTGTTTTGAAGTACATTAAACTCGCTATAACTTCTAAATAAAAGCAAATCCGACCTATGTTGATAGGATATCTTTTTCATAAAAATAATCTACTTTCATTTACCAAAGTTTGTAAAGAGTCTAACGAATCACCCTGTATAGCATGTGACATTTAACCGGGTCTTTTCTTCATTAACGCCGTTTCTATTGAATGTATGGAAAAATGTTTTATACAGAAGTATCATCTTTTCAAGCTCCGCATAATTTAGCTCAGAGCTCTGTTGACATTGTTTATATTATTAATTAAACCTTAAATAATTTTTACTTCAATATACATTCACATCACTTATTTCATTTCTTTTGTAATTTATTGAAGCCTTTTTAAAATTCTGCATCTCTTTTAAACTCAACTCAAGCAAGAAACTTTTTTTTTATTTTTGTTTCCGTTTTCGTAAAAGTTTTATAGCATTTCTTGCATTTTAATTATTGTTAATCCTGTGATCCCTCATGAAAATTATTAACTTATGTAAGCATTTTTTTGGTTATCTATATTAATTACCATGCATTAACATGCATACCTACTTTAATTCCACAATTCTATGAAAGGCAGAAGAGTTGAAGAAAAGAGCCATGCTTTTAACAAGTTTATAATAAATCTATTTAATACTCAGGTAGGAAAATGTTTCTATTTTGATTTTTCTGCGTTAATATTCTAACGGATGATATTAAATGTGTGGTGTGTTTTGATCGTAAATCAAGAGCAAGCAAAAGCAATGTCGTCACGGTAATCACGAATATTTGCAATTTTGCATATTATTAACAGTAAACGAAATAATTTCCGCCTAAGACTATTAGCTCAAAGCAATATTCAAAGTTCATTATTTCAAGGTATCATACATAAGCCTTTTAAATACTGTTTGTAATGGAATACTTGCTTTCAGCTTGTCATTAAAGGAAAGCGTTTAACTTAACTGCAACTTTTTTTTGATTAAATTGGAAATATCTTATGTCGACAGCTCATGGAAATTTAGTTAAAATTTCAAACTTTCATTTAAAAGTAATGATAATGATCTAAAATGTTTACATGAAAGTACCAAGTGAAGCCGACAAGTCAGCTATTAAAAATGTTCCAAAATTCTGGATATTGCAATCTCTAATATTAGCAGCAATTATCATAAAACAAAAAAATATATATAATACTGAGGTTCAATAATAATACGTATTTATTTATTTCCTGTTCAATTAATTTCCTAACACAACAATACAACAAATTAAAAAAGAAAATCCTTTCTCTTCGCCAGCGGTTGATTGAAACAAGACAAATTGCTGAGCTACATTACAAACGTAAGCAGATTAGTGGGCCTTAAATTATTCAACAATTGCTCCAGTGAGAAGAAGCAAGTATCTAATGAAAGTAAATGTATTGTAATTGCTAGCGTGCGCGAAATAAATATGCGTCCGCTTTCGAGCCGAGATTTCGAATAACCCAAAGCGTTGTTGTTCATCGTGAAATTTCATTCAGCAAAATCGGTCAACGGCAAATTTAGGCAGGTGAATTGGTCTTGTCTTAACAAATCGTATCATGGCACAATAACTATTACTCTCACAATGTTGCATTCACATCTGACAGGTTTGCTAATTTCGTTCTCCTTCTGTATTACTAAACTGATATGTATCAAATTGGAGTTTGCTGTGTATTATATTTTTTTATCACTGATTCGGTATTAAGTTTCTAGAAAATAAAAGCAAAAAATACTAAAACGCAAATAAACATTTTAGAAAGTGATTTAAAAAATAGTGAAATTGTATTGAATTAATGTCAAAATATTAAATTTTTAAAAAACAATTCTACTTATTTCATAAATAAACAAAACAAAAATCAATGCATCCCATGAGTATTCATCAGAATTTAAGAATAGTAAAGGAGACAGTGGTTTTAGAAATAATTAAAAATTGATCTCTTTCCACAATTATTTTATATCTGTTGATACGTATTTGAAATTTGGTGAGGAGAACATCCCTGAGATTTCACGTGCTTTCAACTTGTGAGTGTGGATGTGTGTACTGAAGATGGCAGTGTAGCTGCCGAAATACATATCTGTGGATATAAAATAATTGTGGGAAAAGATCAGTTTTTAATTATTCCTCAGAATGAACAAAATATAATAAAAAGTAAACTTGAGTTTATCGTTCATCTTGTTCTACAGCGTTAGGTCTGAAAGTAAATCAAATAAAAACTTGTCAAGAATTTTTGCAAAAAAATAGCTTTTATTCAAATGTGTGAATCTATTGCTCAACAAATGTAGTAGATCATTAGAAACATTTCGAATGAATTAGCTTGTGGTATGACCTGATACAGATAAATGTGTAAATGCAACATCGCAGGTCAGCTAACAGAACGTAGGAATCTTTAATTTAAAATTTAATATTTAGAAGAGTCTTTAAGGAAAAAATTTAATAATATTTTTCACAATTTATTCGAAATTTTATAAATTATGTAATTATCCTTGAATTGAGCAGATATGGCCTGATGAATTCCTCAAAGAGGATTACATGTTATTAGATCCCATTTTCATTTATTTCTCTTTACATTCTTGATTTTTGTATTTTTGTGAAAATACAAATACAGATTAATTAAATCACATTGAAGTATTTTCTTTTTTTATTTCAAGTTTAATGCAAGTTATTTAAGTGGTCCAGTTCTTTTGTTGAGCAGTATATAAAAAAAATTGATTCAGGGTCGGTCTTTCCATCTTCCCGTTAAAGTTATGCGGCGAATAACTTGATTTTTATGAATGGTTGATTGATTTTTATGAATTATTTCCATGGTAGTTATCCGTCAATTAGTTTATCAAGAGATGGAAGATGGCCATAAATCAACTACAAATTAGTGTTAGATTGAGATTGTTTTAAAAATTCGGTAATTAATTGTCATTTTTCTGAAGAAATATGTATCACGTGTTCATTTAATATCCTGGTAGCATGCTGTAGCTTAAGCTCGTCGCGAACAGAACAGTCACTAGTGTCATTTGTCTTGTCAAGTGTCGAGTAAGTGTTTTCGTGTTTGTTTGCTTTGTTTGTTGTTTTTATACATACAAAAATAAGTTATGTACAGGACTCATCTATGTTCTTATTGTGACTTTTGTGATTGAGTGTTATTTTCGTAAAAGTTCAAAAATCGATGAAACTGAGTAGAATTGAATTTTCCGATGTTATTATTGACCACAAAACATTCGAAGACAACCAGCATATTGCTACCGGATTATTAAATAAACATAGTACCCATATGACCAGGAGGAGACTCGAATCCACACCAGCAGAGTGCAGACTCAACCAACTCGGCTATGCAACCACTAAATTAAAATAGTAAAACATAGGAGGTGTAAAATAAATCGACGACTATTCTAGCACAGTTTTTTTTTCTTTCTTTCGCTTTGCGGAGAAATGCTGTTTCGTTGTCTTACGGCAGTTACCAATCCAGGTAATTTTCAATGTTTGTTATAACTGGGTCTCAGTCACTAAACAGCACAAACATCCATGGCCGTGGTAGGATTCTAACCCACACCGCCAAGCGACATGACTTCCAAGATCGGCTAAGGTGATCCAAGGATATTTAACCTCTAGAATCGCTCAATCATGGGTTTCTGTACGCTCGTGACGTAAGCATCGGTCCGTTTAATTTGAAATTAAAAAAGACGTACACTTTATTGTAATTTACTTTAATTTGATATTTACTTTCTAAATTTTATTCTTTTAAATAAAGAACTAAATCATAATAATTTCATTTAAGAAAAAGTTAAGCGTTAGTCATCAAATTTAAAGGAGGACAGCTGCTGACGTCAGAAAATAGGTGAATATTACGAGATAGGGAATGAGCACTCCTATAGATTATAATATCCTCGAGGTTTCCCGCTAAGCTACTCGGAGATCCTAGAACAGTTTTATTTTGTTTTATAACGGAGCAGCTGACTGTATTTACTGTTCTATAAATTTTCTACAAAATAATTTTTCACACTGAAACTAAAATTCTGTTTAATACCGAATCTACCTTTACTATTTTTTTATCATTTCATTTCTTATCCTTCCTTTTCTTGTGATCCTCAGGACAGACTCGTAAGTACAATGGCGACCATGAGAAACGAGTCAAGTCTTAATGCTAATATGCTCAAAATCTAGTTACGTGATAGTACTCTTCGATTACAGAAAACTGTAATCATCTTTGAAATGTCATTATTAAATGATGGATGAAGGTATTACTATCAAATATTAATATAAGACCCATTGTATTAATGTTATAATTAAAAACTTTCATTGAATTTATTTATCAAATCCATTAATATGCAGTTGTATGTTAAGATATTTCCACATTTAAAACTAATGAAAATTTTCGTAATAAGAAATGTGTAATGCATAAAGCTAAATTAATTGCGGTTTCAATTTTTAATAAAGGAAACTCTTAAATCAAAAGAAACAATAAAAAATTTATCAAAATCATAATATACGTATGTCGAACTATTGCAGAAAATCCGCGGACACACTTTACGTTAAAAACAAGAATGACTACTATTATTTTTTGAGTAGTGTATTATATTACGCAGCAAAATGTTTAATTTATGCATATTAGAATTGTTGACGTCTTGGGCTGGTATCTGATTGTTCAGCACCTTTACGACGCACAGTGGTCAAAAACGGCTAGTTTGCGGAAAAAATTCGATAACTTTGAAACTCGATGATAGAAGTAAACGAAATTTTGCACAGTGATTAATTATATGATTACGGTTTAAATGATATAAGACTTAACCCACCACTCCATTAAAAAAAATCACGTTGGCTGTGTAACTTTTGCAATTGTCAACTATACAAAATAGTAAGTTATAAAAAAAATTAGAACTATTTACGTAGTATATGCATACCAATTTTTATCATTCTAGCTTGAACCGTATTGAAATAACGAGGCCGGTTCCATACATAAAAATCGCACTGCATGCATAGCACAATACAATGCAGTACTGCCCAACCGCATATGCACATTCGCTTCGTTATTGCTTCATAAAGTCGCAAAGCGCAGGTATGCGCAGCTACTTTTTACATATACTTATTCCGTAAGGTGTACGGAATACACCGGAAATAAAAAGAACCCGGAGGCAAGCGGAGCTCTTGTTGAAAACTCTACTTGAATGTGCGCATTTTCGTAAACTACAGTACTTTTCTGAATACCTCATAATTCTGAATTCTGTGACTTCATCCAAATGCCGATGACAGTTATAAGAAGTGCAATGATGTATCTTACTCCTTCACACATGCTTTATTTGAAAAACTAATTCCTAGTGGTTATACGTGAGCATAAAGTTTCGCAATATTTGATCCCCAAATTTACGTGCTTTTATTACCACCTTAACGTGTTCCGGAGTATCAGTCTGTCACATATGTATATACGATTATTTTTGTTACATAAGTATCCTCAATGTTTTAACTCTTACATCTGGCAGAAATTACACTTGTTACAAATCTTCGAAAAACGCATTTTTTCCGCTCATTGACCCCTGTGCGACGTTTCTGCTCATGTTTCACTGCATTGAGTGTAATAAATGAGAGTCAAAGTAATAACAAACTTATTTATTCAACGTCTCATCTACAAATGATCTTACACTACTTCTTAAAATCTAAGGGTGGTCAGGGTGAGGTAAATACAATTGGGTGCATGGGAACTGACATGCTTCTTAGAAGAGCGGTATTTTTACGTGAGCTAGAGATTCGGAAATACGTGGAACACGGTATCGCAACTTTAAGGTTAAATATGAGACCCATATATCTTTCTTAGAGGGATAATCGTTATTGCTAAGGAAAAGCAAAAATTGAAAACACCGACGCAAAGTTGCCGGAATGTCTGTTGAATATTAAACAAGAAACTCTAGAAATTTATAACGCGGCAACTAATTAAGAAGCACTATTAATAATCTTAATAATCAAACTGACCTCATGTACAGGGTGGACTCACTGCAATTTCGCATTTTCTCAGCTGACGCCGAAGAGTAGGATCGATATTTTTTAACAAAACTTATTATTAATAATACCAAGAGTACCGATCGTTTAGAATTTAGACCAATACATACTGTTAAGGACTCATAATAAGTACATATTTATATTTTAATTCAAGTAGCATAAGTGTTTATATTCAAATGTAATCTTTCATGTAATTTTAATTATTAGTCTTTAGTACTTAAAATGATTCACTTTTACCTGCACAAACAGGCACATCCGCACGTGCACTCCTTCGGCGTTTCCGCTAACACGGGCCTCTACGGTCGACAATTAAGATTCATAGAAAAACGAATTCTCTGTAAATACCTATCAACGCTTCTTTCGCTCTCAGCCCTAATAAAAGCAAGCGACCTACATTCATCGTTTTTCCAAGATTTTGTCAACAATTTGACACCCCCTCTAACATCTCACATTCCAATTTATATGTATTTACTTATCTCATCCTTCCCAGGATTACATCTTGCACCCTTAACTTTCTGTTCACAGAAATTGTGTATTTTTAAAGCTCAGGGTTTCACGAAACTTAGACAATTCCGTGCACCCTATACAAATTATAATTCTTAAAATCTCCAAACAGATGCTGCATCTATTGTGAATTTCCAATGAAACTGCTCACTCTCACTATTAGCATCATTTTTACAAAATTATATATATTCTGACCTTACGATTTTTTAACCAGTGCAGTTCAATACGGGCAATCAATTCGTGTCGAACTTACTCAGTAAAAATCAAACAACGTAAAATCAATTCAATTCAATCAGTCGCACTTTTCAAATCACTAACGTCGTAACGTAGTCGTGTAATAAGCTTAAATAACAAGTATCTAAATAAAAACCTGGTCAAGTAGGTTGTGATCGAGAATTTTTGCATTGCATTTACATAGCAGAATGACTAAATGTAGCCTACTTGACCAGGTTTTTATTTAGACACTTATTATTTAACTGAATGTGTATATACTTTTTAATTGTTATTAGTGTTAAATTAAAGTGTACAAAATCTGGATTGTGTTTTACTTCTACTTCAAATTAAAATAATTTAATGCAAGTTGGGGTCATTCTGCGAAGACTCTTCCAGGAACCTCATCACGGCATTAAACACATACTTTTTGCAAAAATTTAATTGAATAAACGACAATGGTAATTAGGGCTGCGAAAATTTATCGATATATCGATATTATCGATAATATCGATATTATCGATTATCGATAATTAAAGCTGGTAATGTCCGATGAAAATTGTAGCACAAAATAGCGCTATTTAGTGTCCGTTTAAACGATTTGATAATATCAATACAAATGTCTTACATTGGACAGTGACCGTGGCATTGAAATGAATTCTTCCAATTCGCACTAAAACTGTCCGAAAATGAATTTCATTGAAATACTAGTGAAATGATTTTATTTTTACAAAATTATATATATTCTGACCTTACGATTTTTTAAGCAGTGCAGTTCAATACGGGCAATCAATTCGCGCCGAACTTACTCATTAAAAATCAAACAACGTAAAATCATTTCAATTCAATCAGTCGCACATTTCAAATCACTAACGTCGTAACGTAGTCGTGTAATAAGCTTAAATATTTAACTGAATGTGTATATACATTTTAATTGTTATTAGTGTTAAATTAAAGAGTACAAAATCTGGACTGTGTTTTACTTCTACTTCAAATTAAAATAATTTAATGCAAGTTGGGATCATTCTGCGGAGACTCTTCCAGGAACCTCATCACGGCATTAAACATATACTTTTTGCAAAAATTTAATTGAATAAACGACAATGGTAATACCAAAATTTACAATCGATAGATATGTGTCAAGACGTATATAAATTAACTAAACTTAAGAACCTGTAGAGATATCGACTTAATTATTTTGTATTAAATTGTACTAATGGTTGCACAGTAAGTGTTTCTGAAGGCCGTAAGTAATTTTTTAAATTAATCGTTTTATTACTGCTTACGTACGCAACTTTTGCGACTTTCGCACACCACAGTTCGTTGGAAACAGTAATTTTCGTATTAAGTCCTTTAGGTCGTTTGTGCACAGCAAATTTCATTTAATCAGTTATGAAAATAATTTTCTCCGCACAGGATAGTACTGAAATGCACACGGCAATCTATTACTAACAAATTTTTATTATAATTACTTAAATAATTACTTGAACTGTAAATCTTCGTTGCAAATAACTTCAAAAGTTACAGCTGCTCATACAATTTCTGTTCCGATGTCAAGGTCGCACTTCGAAGCTTAATCAAAACTGTATTAGTATTGAGTTTCGTTTTTGGGTATAGTTTTCGATTAATTATATCTCGAAAACTAAGACACATAGGTAATTGTTTTTATATTTTTCCCGTAATTTGTTACATCGACTCATTTGTATTTTGACACCATTTTTTGAAATTTGCTAATAGTACAGTAAATGTAACTTCTAATTATTAAGGAATTAATTTGTTTTGGAGAATCTAGGAACGGGACAATTTAAGGAAATTATCGCCAAGACTGTATTAGAGGAAATTCCTTGGAAATTTTTCGTTGTATTAAAGTAGATTAGATTAGTAATTTCTAGGTAAATTATTTAGGAACTAACCTGTGTCTAATCTAAGAACTAGGTAATTCAAGGAAAAATTATCTCTAAGCCTATATTAATTTAATCCCTCCTGCATGTTTTGATAATGTCCCAGTTTGTGAATGACATAAACTACAGTCACTGAATGTGCAAATAAGAAGTAAATTAACAAAATAAAAATCAGTTAATGGTTGACTGTACAAATTTTTATTTATTGTGTAATAATAGACTTTAATTGCTTTTTCGATTCTTGATTTGGTTCATTTCCTACTTTCTTGCTTTTTGCTATTACACCCAAATATTCATACTGGTGTACTTGTTCTATTTTGATTTCTTTTGGCACTCATGCCATGGTTTTTGTTCTACATTTATTTATTTTTAAGTCATATTCCTCAAATACGTTCTTCCACACTCCAAATTTTCATATTTGTTTATCGTTTTCACTTTTTGCCGCTGTTACCATGTCATTCACAAAGTAACAATTTATTATTACTAGCCTTTGTAGATTTCTGTGATTGTGAACTCATTCCACCACCTTGTCTTAGGTATATTAGTCCAACTTTCATTTTAAAGGTTTCTAACATGCAGTTTTTGGCAATGCCACAGTTAGTAACTTTTTTATAAGCTCTGCAATGTTGTGCTTAGTTTACGCTTCACTCCCCTTTGCTCTAATTTATTCTGAGCGATTTTCTGTGGTACCTTATCAAACGCTTTCTTCAGATTTATAAAAGCAAAGTAAGCTTCTTTCTCTTTTAACCATGTTTTGTTGATAACTTCTCCCTTTTCTGATTCCGCCCTGAGACTCTGACAGGGTTAGTTCTATTATGTTTCTTAATTTCTGATTATTTTATGTATATACTTTCATTACCAGGCTTAAAAATATGTACCTATTTTTCCTCGATAGTTTATTCAATCTTGCGGGTCTATTTTCTTAAATATGGCATATTAATCCTGTTTGCTAGTCCACGTGTGTTGTTTCCCCTTTCTATGCCTTATTTATTATTTGTAAGAGAATTGTGTTCCTTTTTCTCTCATGTTTTTGAGCATTTCTACTGTAGGTTTACCTTTGCCTAACGATTTTCCCCTTTTTAATTTCGTGATGGTAAGTTTCTCCTCCATTGTTCCGGTTGTTTCTAAAATGAAACTTGCGGTATGTAAACTCATGACGTAAATTAATGAGTTATAGTTTGCATTGCTATGAATTACAATCTTGTTACTACAAATTCTTCATTCCTTGAGTAAGTATGCAATTGGATTAATTTAAATAATAGTTTGCAGTTTTTCATCATTTGAAAAATGATGTTAAGTATCCAATTAAATTATGCATTTCCGTGCTAACTTTTCTCGTTATGCACATAAATTAATTGTAATGATGTCTTGTAACGATTAATTTGTTGCTTGTGACTGCGCAATTTCGACATGTGAATACGCAATATGAAAAACAAATAGAACTGACAAAAGTGGGACATTTAACTTCTGCAAAAAAATGAAGGTTACAAAAACAAATATGCTTGAGGTCGCCCGTCGAAATTCCGAAAATTTTATCGACAAAAATAAAACCAAACAATCTTTACATACTAATACATAACATGACTCGACAAAATAGCTCCACGACAAATTAATATTGTAGCTTCGATAGGTTATTGATTAAAAATCGTAACCCAGTTAAGTATTGTCCTACAAATACGAACGTGCCCGTTTACCATCGTTAGGAGATTGTATTATTAGAGAAGACATGATTTTCAACAATCGCAGAAAACAATTTGTTTAATCTTAGGATGCAAATTTTAAGTCGTGAACGCACATTTCTTCACCGACTGAAAGCAATCCCTCAAAGAAAAGCAATTAAAATCGTGTTCTCACTTTTTAGTCGGGGCAATTACTCTACAAAAACCGTTTTTTCGTATTTAGGCTAATAGAAAAAGTTCGCAATTATCGCGCCGCTTAACTTGAGTATGTTAGTGTGTAATTAACTGTTAATTACACAAGTATACTTAACACTTTCATTGGTGGACGCGTGCAAAGAACCGGTCGCGCATCAAACGAATTTACTATGTCTTTCTTGCTAGACATGTGTGTGTACATAGAACTAATTTTGTTTTCTTACAGAGGATCGACAGACGTACTTAAACACATTACGAGATACTGAGTAATCATCTACAGCTTCGTGTTTTATGTAGGTAGGCAGGAAAGACTTCGAACCAAATCATTTTTGACTATGTCAAAAAGCGAGAACGAGAATATAGTTTCATTTCGCAGTACTTTTTTTTACTATTGGTAACAATAATTATTTGTTCTCTTTGTATTTCATTAAATAACTTATTCCTGGTACAAGATATTGTTTTTGTTGCTAATGCAGCACCTTTAATTCCTGCTCTTGAGAATATCTTGATAGAACCTACATACACTTCTAAACTCTAAATTTAGTGCTTCAAACACTTCCGGTTAAACCGGAAGTCGCATTAAAACATTGACAACTTCATTTCATTCAGAATAAGAATTAGTATGCAGAAACCAAGTTTCATAAGCAGTTAGTTATGTATTTAACGTTGTTTGAAATATCTAGGTGTTTCCATACTTTTGTCCATCACTGTATACGTATATGACGTCATAATGCGAAATTGTATACATACTAGTGATGGAATTATAAAACAATTCAAATCAAACATCATTTCAAACGTTTAAGCACATCAGTACACACCTTCAAACTGTGCGTTGCTTCAGGGAGATTTTTCATCTGGGACACGATTTCTTGCACGTTAAAGTGTTGTGTTTGTTAAGCAAATTTGCATTTCAGTAGACAAACAAAAATTTCAAAATGCATTTTCATTTTACAACCAACTTTCCAGCGACGTTTTATTTATTTATCAATTCCTCAAGAAAGGCGCGGCTTTTCTGAATCAATTAATGTAATGATGTTCGATTACGGTAATACAAACTTAAACATCACATTATTATTCCTCACATGCAATGGTGTAAATATGTAATATAAAATAATTTACGAGGCACACAACATAACCATACATATTTATTATCAGCAATAACTCCGGCGAGTTGCATTCAGGTATTACAAAGGCATCGATAACGCCGACCCAAGTAGGTTAAGTAAATTATCATAATAGTTAACGAACAAACTATAACACACTTAACAGATTAGTTCGGCTCGGTTTAGCGTAACAATAGTTGTAGTAAGTACAAACACGCTAATTGGAAATTTTATAATTTTCCGGCGATGAAAAGTTATGGTTTCTGATAAGTTTATGTGGGTCAGGTGAAACAATTTCATCGCTTGCGATGCAAAGCAACGTAAAAGTATTGATTTATAGCTGAAACTGAACACCTGTAAGAGCTAATGAACATTTAAACGTAGAAGCACGACACAGATTTGTGATTGGATTTACGTTTATCTGCGGTATTATATTACTTTGTGGGAGTATTATGACGTTATAATTTTGAAATATAGTGTAATTGAAATTCAATATACGAACGATAAATAGCAAGTAATACAGTAATACTACAACTTTTTTGAAAATAAAATTACAAACCAATGATTTGATGGTTCCTTCAGAATTCTACTAAAGACGGAGTCGGCCATTTGGGCCTAAATTACTGTAACGCCCTTTAGTATAAGAAATGTATATTTAATTCCATCATCAGTTGAGCCAAAGTTAAATATCAATTCTGTGCAATTTGTAGTGTAGGCTATCCGTCGCGGTAAAAGACAACAAACAAACAATATTAAACACAGAACGTATGTTATCTTACAAATTTTCGAATACACGAGGGCCATTTGATATCTGATGGCCGTATGCACAGACAAATCTTTAGACTTAAGCCAAAGTAAACCTTTACTTTGAACAATGTAACTATACGGCGCACAATTTGATATGAAGTTAGCTTTAAGTATCAAGTCCACCTTGAGATTTGTCTGTGCATACGGCCATGAGATACCTAACTATGAAGGAGGAGGCCATGAAATCTAAATAATTTTTATTTATTTATAGTTTGAAGTGTCAAAAGACTGTGCCACATCTCATTCGCATAACTTTATTAATGTTGAAGTTACATTTTTTTAAAATTACTGGTGCATGGACAAAATCATCGAGCAGTAATAAAGTTTCTCATAAAAGAAGAGAATACTCCAAAGCAGATAGATACATGATAGAATGTCTGCGGTTTACAATGCAGCTTCTCCGTCTTATAAAACTGTAAAATTTTAGTCAAAACAATTTAAAAGAGTCTTTAAAAGATGACCATCCTCGCAGTGGATGCCCGAACTCTGTCACAACATAAAACATTTAAAATATCGAAAGATTAATTCTTGAAGATCGACGAATTAGGATTCATCAGGTAGCTGAGGATTTTATACATTAGTGGCGGAAGAATTTTCCACGTAATTCATGAGTATCTGCGGATGTCAAAGGTGAGCGCAAAGTGAGTACCCCGAATGAATACTCACTTCCTTTGAAAAACAATGGAGAGTTGAATGTTCGCAGCAATTTTTGGCTGCCTGTGAAAGACAAGAAGAAAACTTTATTGAGAAAAGTGTAATAGGGGACAAAACTTATATCCATCACTTTGATCCTAAGAGTAAATAAGCATCAATGCATTCTCCAACACTAAAAAAATTATAAAGTTCAACCGTCGGCTGATAAAGTGATGGCTACAGCTTTTGGGATTCCAAAGGACTTTTGCTGATCTTCCCATAAAACCAACCGGTAAAAGAAGCTTATTGCAGTAACTTTTTAAGAAACTTGCAGGAGTCTATCAAACAAAATCGGTCCGAAAAAGCAGAACAAAAACTTTTGCTTTTGCACCACAACGCTCCTGTGCACAAGGCCGCCATTGTTCGTGATTCCCTGGAGGATTTGGACTTGGAAAAGTTATACCATGCTCCCTACAGCCTACAGCCCAGATTTGGCTCCCTGCGATTATTTCTATTTCGTCATTTGAAGAAAAACTTCGTGGTCAAATATTTTCGGACGATGAAGAGTTACAGTCGGAAGTAAAAAACTTTCTTCCAATACTGTAGTGTTTGCCGAACTTCACCAAGGGATGTTGGTCCCTTGTAGTTTGTAACTTCACAGTGTTCCACTCTCATGTGCTCTATTCGCAGGTCACAATTCCTTCCTCCTTGCTACCTCGAAAGCTGATTAACGGTTTTTAGAAGCGAGCAAATAAGAGAAGCCCCAGAACCTACTTGTTGTAAAAGAAATTTGTTTGGAGTTAATCTCCTGGTTTGCGATACCAAAACTCAGTGAAGAAGAAAAGGATTACAAATGTTATACAAGCGTCAAGACGAACTGTTATCTCACACAACAGAAACCGTAGGGAAAACAACAACTCCCATAACATCTCACCAAGTGCACGGAACCAACTAATGATATTCGGGGAGGTGTCAATAATCAAATGGTTAATGAGAGCAAATACTAATAACGTTTTCGATTAGGATGCGTTATACACACTGAGTGCGCACTAAGAGTATCTTCATCTGGTTCTATTACAAGAGGTTAAGACAATATGAGAATGCGCACTCAATGCATAAAGTGCACTCCAATCGAAAACACTATAATATTTTTTATTTTATATTCCAGCGTGTCCAATGTTAAATGGTCATGGATTGGTTTAAGTTAGATCTGATTTCATTTGTCTCCAAACTAAATCAAATTTGAAAAGTTGAAACGTGCAAATGCGTTGGGTCAATTATAAAATGCATATTAAAATTCGACACTTTCATCCACATAGGGCGTCCGTTTCGCAATCAACCACCATAGGGGTATCATAGACCACTACTGACGTGTTATCAACCGCTACTAATATACTATGGATCCAGCATTAAGGTCTGCACAAGAATTAAAATTAAAATATTTTATAGATTTCAAAATATATCCGCGAGATATTTCTTACCATGAATTGTTGGGCCTATACAAAGTAGTATCCCTACATTCTCGTAGGCTACAAGCTGGTCAATGCTTTCTATATAAATTAGTAAATAACTTAGTTGATGCTCCGGATATATTTAGTTACATACATTTTAAAGTACCAAATCATAATGTAAGACATGTGCAGACATTTCATATGCCAATTCCTAGAACTAATTATATGAAAAATTCACCTCTGTTTGTGATGTGCAATACGTATAATAAATACTGTAATGACTTGGACATATTTTACTTAAAGTTACCGAATTTCAAAAACGATGTATCCAAGGCACTGAGTCATCTCAATTAGACGTGTTAATTAATGTTCTACCTATTTCGTGCGTGGTTCGTGCCGCGATAACCTTGTCTTATCCACCATTTACTTATTTTTCTATGTACAATTTTAAAATTTAATGTTGTATTGTATGTAATAAATTGCTCTGTAACTGGCTGACTTGCTGTTGAGTAATAAAGAGTGTTAAAAGAACAACAAAATCGCCATTTGATGAAAATATGGGGATGGTCACAATTAGACAGCATAACGAAATGCCTCTTCAAACGGATATGACAAAACAAATGTTCAAAGTAATAAAAGCTTCGAATAAGTGTCCAGGGTTGTCAAAAAAAGGATCTAATAATGCGAGAAAAGAAGAACGATAATTAATTCATAATTTAGTGTCCGTTTAAAAGAGTTTGTGAGATAATTAATTCGTCACCAAGAGACTATTGATAAAATTACCTGAGAACGTTTGCTTGTCTTTCCGAAGAAACTAAATTCACGTCAAAACTCCAGGTGTTCAGATTTCGGCTTCAGCTATAAAAATAAAATTTTTGCACTATTTCATAACAAATTCAACGATATTGCACCTGAAACGGATCTAACTAAAAAAAATTAACACTATATGTGTAGCTGTGTAGGTGATAGTGAGTGACCAGAAAACAGTTATATTGGCGCATTTGATCTAATACGGTATTGGAGGATTAAGAAAACTCCAGAATTCAACATACGAGTATTAAACCGTAGCAGCTTTCAGAATTTTTATAAATTTCATCATTTCATGATTTTCACGAATTTTATTTCACCAATATTAATATTTTGGAAAAGTTTATCTTAATTTTTTTTTGTTTTTGTATTCAACTTGAACTTTATAAATATTTATTAACTCCTAAAACTCCTCGAACCTATTATTTCTGGGATTCCATACACCCATAATTTCTAAGAACCAAAGCAATATGCTTGGAGAAGCTGAAGAACATTTTCCTAGACTCATCGTTGGCTTTCAGTGCTCATAACTTCCAACATGATGTACACATATGTTTAGTTTCTTCTTAAGGTCGTAATTTTAATAATAATCTGTTAATAATCTTATAGTGCTTTTGATTCAACTTTAGAGCAGCTAGAGTACTCTCAGGGCGTTGTCATCTTGTTTTAACTTTATGCGATAATATGAGATGGAGGTACTCTGAGAGTACTCACAGAAGACTTTAAAAGTTGAGTTTACTCACAAGCTCAATACAATTTCAGGAAGAGAGAAAGATAAGCAACGAAACCAAATTAAGACTACTAAAATTAAGACACGTACGGAGGATGAATGAGAATAAGCTTTTTAAAGCAGGAGTGGAGGATCGCACACAAACAGGAAAGCCGAAGAAAAATAGGAAAAGCATATAAGTACAGGAAATACTGCAACAATGATAGAAGCAGGAAATGGAGGTACGCACATGAAGAAGAAGGCCGAGGAAAAATAAAAAAGAATGTAGATACAGAAAACATGCAAAAGAGAAAGAAAACAATGGCAAAAGCAAAAGGAATGGCAAAAGATTAAAACAAATGTAGGAAATTAATTGATGACTTTGACGCCCTAGGGATAAAAGAATGGAGAAAAACAATGAGATCACACCAAAAAAATATAAAACACTTTATTACTAGTATTGCAGCCAATGCGAGTGCATTCTGCTCGCTATTTATACATAAGAAATTTAGAATCTTATAACCGGATAACGAATAACTTATCCAGGTGAGTTGTCAAAACCAAATTTTCAAAATGTCTTTTTTTTAGTACGCCTCAAGTAAAATTCAAATATTCAGATGAATGTTTTCTACCAATTATCTTTTGCAATAAATTATCAACAAATGCTATTTAATTATACTCCTAAAACGTCCAATATTTTTATTACTTTTGTCCTACCAAATTATAGAATTCCTGACTGTAATAAAACACTCACATAAATAAAGTTGGTATTAAATATTATAATTACGGAAATCCCAGTGCTTATTAATAACTTCCTTTCTTTCTGCCTGTCTCTGAAAATAAATCCAACAAAAAAATTACAAAAATAGATAACTATGTTATTTCGGGTTCGGTGGTCTTCCCAAAGGAAGAAAATAATAATAATTGGCGGTTTAACCCGTAAATCAACGAAACCGTATACTAATAAATATCATCCGTAGTAAATCGTCAATACTTAATTGAATGTTTTCTCTCTGGTTTATGAATATTAAACGAGGCGAGCTGGAGTAAATAATTTTGTATGGGGCCGAATTGGGACCAGCCATGCCCCGAAACTACGTCGAAATTGCTTGTAGGTTCTAGTTTGGTCGTTATAATGACTTGCGATTGTCTTTTTTTCCTTTCTTTTCAAACAAATCGCCGCGTACGGTTCTCTTTTCTTTTTGGGCGACGTCGCGAGCACTTCTACCTGGAAGTTGAAAAAAGGAGAACCACGTACTCGTGAACAAAATCGTCGTTAATCTGTACCGTGAATGAGGCAGGATTCAATAGGATTCCGACTGTGAAACTAACGTAGTATTTCATGCAATTATACGTTGACAAAATCCAAATTTCACAACGCTTTAATTACTTTCACTTCGGTCCATGTCACACCAGTCGGAATTTTAAGCAGATCTTTTCAGTTTAATATGCAGACTGACTTAAAATGATTCATGTTCCTGACAATAAATTTAAAGCAAATAATACATAAATAAATATATTATTATTTCTTTAATATAAATTCAAATAGGTATTTCACTTTGTTTTGCGTGTGTAACTAGTTTTATACTCATTGATAACTGACTTATTTTTCCTTAATCCATAAATCGATGACCCTCTGGAATAACGGCACAACTCAAAAACTGCTCTTTTTGAGATATTGCGCGTATTTTACTCCTTTTGCAAGTATATTTTATGTGACAAAACGTCACATCGCTATTTATTATTTATCTTTATTCGCTGAACCACTACGCAGCACACAAGTAGAAAAGTGTCAGCTTATTTCAGCGTAAAATGGTATTGTAATGATTCGTCGACACCAGCCGGCGCCAAATTGTCTCTTGCGTCACTGCCGTCTAGTCGACGCGCCTTAGGCGACAGCCCAGAGAATTCTGACGGCGGAATAACAGACCGTCCTGCGTGAGCGAACAGTTTTGCGAAGCGGGCGATGCGAGCGACGCGAGCGAATCGCCAAATCGCGCGATGCGAGCGGCATGACATGAGCGTGCAACGTTCTGCATTAATAAATTAATATATCCGCTGCACTATTATCTACTTTTGTTTTAATAAAATACGACTCGACAAGTGAAACGGTCGGTGTAGCGATACGCGCGGAAAAATCAAATTATTTGATCGCGTCAACCGCGCGAAATTCGCGCGAATCGCTTTTGCGGTCGATGCGACTTCACGTAGGACACCTACATTACTTTGCTTGAGTTTGATAAATTCGCGACGCCCGCGCCGCTCGCACCGCCCGCTAGTATTCGCTCACGCAGGACACCCCGTTAACTAGAATAGACAGTGGGCCGCCTCCAGAATGTTCGAGATAAACAACCCCGGCTTATAAAACACGCGGCCGGTAAATGGAGATTCATTCAACGTTAGATAGTTCGAATCGGATTCAACGTTAGACGGAATTAAAGTCGCGTTATAAACTTTCGCTCGGCTGTTGAAATAAATTAGGATTAAGTTTGTAAATAAATTATTGTAAGTGTTAAATAGTTTGCTTTTAAATAAATTAGATTATTAACTATTTCGCGTTTTGTTTTAAAATAAATAAAAATTAATAGAACCCTTAAAATCGTTACAGTATATTATATGAATTTTTTTAAATTGCTTCCCTAAAAATTTAAGTTTTGAGTTGTGCCATTATTCCAGAGGGCCATCGAAATTATGCTGAAGTATTTTTTTAGTACTAATACCAGATGAGAGATTTCATTTTTTATCAACTCTTGTCATGAAATTTGGACGGCTTGTCTTAGCTTAACTAAGTCTTTGCATACCTTGAAATTATGTCGTCCAAATTTCATGGCAAGAGCTGATAAAAATAATTTAAACAGTCAGTATAATTATGTACTGCTTTCAGAAACTCTGTGTCTCTGTAACTGTTACTGCGATGTTCAATAATCTTTTTATATCTATACTGAACACAGTATAGTTTACATTGTTTCTCGTCTACATCACCATTCTACATTCTTCATCAAACCTATTTAATAGGTATTGTAATAAAGTAAGTAATTAAAGGATTTCCTACCGGTTTCGATCTTATATTTTCATCAGGCTGCTTTCGTCAAAAAATTGTGAAAATTGAATTAATACTCCTTCTTCTTCTTCTTATCAATGAATGTCAGTGATATTGATCTTCCTCCTTCTCCTTTCCAATGATGGTTGATTTCAATTTTAACAATTTTTAACGATACCAGCCTGTTGAAGATTTAATATCGAAAGCCGTAGCTATATTAGTATTTAAAACTAAAAGTGCCAGTATTATTGCCACGTTACAATATCGATACTACGAGTATCTAATAAGTGGTTTCCAATCCAGTATTACTTTTCACGTTTTCTCGAAACTATTCTATTTTTCCATTATCTTTTAAGAAAAATTTCCTCAAGTTCAACCTCCTGCCTAGGTACCTGTATTGTACCAATATTTTACGGCGCGCGACCCGTACCTGTATTGTACCAATATTTTACGGCGCGCGACCCAATTTATTATCAATGTTTTGGTTAAATAAGTTTGTTTGTTATTGTTATTTTTAACCAACTTTCTCAACAAGTTACATTTGTTAAAAATTAATTTGTAATGTAATGTAACCGATTCATGTTCGTGGAGTATTTAAGAAGCTCTCATTTTTCACAAAAAGCATTTCTTTTTTTACTTTGTTGATTTAAAACTAATTAATTTATCTAAGCACACCTGTTATATCGCAGGCTTAAGTAGAATTGGTTTTGTATAATTATTGCCGCCTTAGTATAGCTTAAAGCAGAATGCCTGAAAGAATTTTGCACAGCTGTCAATACAAATTAGTTCTTCCTCCTATGAAAAATAGTAAAGTAAATTAATCAGTCAGCCTGATTGACTGACGTTTTTAGTCTGTGTTAGGAGTATCCACAGTACCAATTATTAAATTTTCTCTTGTCTGACGTAATTTCTCTCTACACAAATGTTTCTAAAAAAAATATTCTTTAATTGCAAGTAGACAATAACAAAGTTGCGGTAAGCAATTATTGACTTTATTCTTTTGTATAAAAAAAAATAAGGAGAGAATTTATATAACTATAATTGAAATAAATGGCTTTCAATAATTTCTTTACGAAAAAAAAAAATGAAACAATTCCATTAACATTTTTCAAGAGAGAAACGGGTGATAATTGCGCAGACAAAAACGCGACATTAATCGGCCGCTCCTTGTAAAAAAAGGCGCACAAACCGGCAACAAAGTGGGACTTTGGCTAGAAAAAGCGCAACGACCTGTTAAAGGCGTAACAAATAGGCGACAATAAATTACGTATCGAAAGGTTTCGTCTCGATACCTGAATTTATACCGTTTCACGAAATGTATATTCGGGTCACACACAATTTGGAGCAGAAAAGAAGCGCATAGCACTTTTCCCCAAATATTGGACATGCAGTACGACCTTATTTTCTGATAATTCGACGGCAATTATTTTTAATGAAGTGTTATTCCACTGAACGATTTCCTGAACGCTTAAAAGAATTAAATATTTTATTTTCATTTTATTTGGTTTGTTAACATCAGTTATTTTATAGCGTTCCTTCAAATCAGATATTACAGTGGACCTAAAAATTTTGTTCAAATAAAATAAAAAAGAAGAAATATTTTAACCGCTTTTTTTGCAACTTTTAAATAGTAATCTGAATACAGTATAGTAAATTGTAATAAAGTAGATGTGCAAATTAGTCTTCTCTTCATATTTCTGTTCTTGCCAATCGTGAGTTCTCTAATGAATGAAGCAATTACAGGAGACCCAAACATTGGAATCTCGTGCAAGAATCAACTTCAACTCGGTGTTATCGAAAACCCTGATTTGCAATTTCTAATCAAACCTTTGGAGAAGAATTAGTAATAGTGGTCCTATGCACCAGCGCAGCGCGGCCAAAACGAAATTTATATGGATTAATAGAATAATAATCTTGACACTTGAAGAACAAATCGTTAAAGAAATTTCCCGAATTTGGAAACGTTATAATCAACAATGACAGTGCCACTTAAAAGGGCGTTCAATGCAGAACTAACAAAACGGAAAAATGTTTACCAGTGTCTGTATCAAGTCTGACTGTTTTATCAATCAGCATGGATCAAAATCCTTGCACATCGTCGTCCTAATCCGGACAGGCATCACAGAAACACGGAATATCACAGGTTAGTTCCGATATAACGTGCCGAATAAAGAGTGGCAACTCAGCTTGTGTAAAGGAATGAAAAAGTCTAGTAGGTACTTTTGACTTACTTCTAGTTTTAAGAAAAACTAAACATTAATTATCCTGGGTATCACTGAATAGTGCCTTTTGTAAAGACAATGGAGCAAATTAGTTTTCTACGCATTGGTCTTCCCAACTTGTTACCGGACGTTGTGGAGGAAATGACCCTACAAAGACGAGATCAATTGTGTGTTTTCTATACGATAAGGCACTCCCCGATCTTCGGACTTAGTCCCTTTGAATTTTTATTTTTGAGGTCATATTGATAGAAATAGTGTGCGAAGTTGAAATAAATAGTGAACACCTGGATCGCATCACAGGCGCTGCGAAACAGGGGCTCGATTCTAGAACCGTACGATAAACAAACTATACAAATAGTTCGAAAATTGCGTTATTTTGCCGACATTTTCGCATACGAATTTTTTCGCACGGTTCGAGAATCTGACATCAGGGGCACAATTCTTGAAATCATTCGAGATCATATCGTATGCGACATGACGTCAAAATGACGCAATTCCCATTTGTATACTTTTGTATGAGAGTCTACGTCATTTTGACGTCATGTCGCATACGACATTTGTCGAGTGATTTCAAGAATTGGGCCCCAGATTCTCAATAACCCAGCAATACTGAATACTGTTTATAACAATAACGTAACCACCATAGACAAAGAGGAATTGATATCAACTTAAGAGTGAGATCGGGTATACATCAATCCCATGACACTTTATGGGCGGTTTGCATTGCTTTTAACAAATACCGCAACCATTCATAGATGTCACTGTTGTCCGCAGTTCAAACTGTAAAGCAGGAAATGTATTCGAATACGCAAAATATTTATTGCGAATATTTTCCAGATTGGTTGGTTATTAATAACGAATCAATCGGGAAACGATCCACAATAAATATTTTGCGTGTTCAGATGCATGTGAAGTAAGCTCTAAGACCTCCTCAGCATGTTGTAAAACAATTAAGGGGTCAAGTTTTCTTGCACTCGCCACGCTTAAACGAAATGAGTAAAAATTTTGGATTGCCGGTCAATTTATTGCTTTAACTATCTTTTGTTATTCAGAAAAATTTCAGTTCTCGCAGAACTTCTTGATTATGAAAGAGAGTCAGTTGAAGTGATACTGGTAAAATTATTTGTGATTTTTGCCAGATTTGATTTCGAGTTTTCTTTTTCTTTAATACATCTGCTGTCATGCAACGCAATGTGATAGTTGAAAAGTTGAGCAAGGTGTAAGAAGACATTTGACACCAATAGAAGTCAGTCGGACTGTTACTCTCCTGCAAGAAGGCAATACACAGCGATATGTTGCCGAACAATTCAATGTACGGCAGTCTGTAATATGGAGGTTATGGAAGCGATACCAGAATACTGGAAGTGTTACTTCTCGTCTTGGACAAGGTTGTCACAGAGCAGCCACGCTCTTAGACGATCTATTTTTACGTTTGCAGGCTCTTCGAAAATGTACCAGCGCATCCTGTACAAACTGATCTTTTTTAGGCTACACGTCGACAAATTTCCTATCAAACAGTGAGGAATCGACTCAGACAAGCGAACCTGCCAGTCCAGCCAAAGTAATGCGTTTAACCAGAAATCAGCGACAAGCGCGAATGCAATTCGCCCAAGAAAACAATAATTGGCAGATACGCCATTGGAGAAAAGGTTTGTTTACTGCCGAGTCTAGGTTTGCATTATGCTCAAATGATGGACGAGTTCGAGTATGGCGACGATCAGGGGAACATTTCTTTCTAATACGATACAAGAAAGAGTACCGTTTGGTGGTGGTTCTGTGATGATCTGGGGCGATATTTCGATCGACAACAAAACTGATGTTGCAAGAAACGGAGCTTTGACTGCACAGCCTCACATTGATGAGGTTCTCCAGATCCAGGGACAACTTCGTGCACATGCTGCAGGTAAGAATTTTATTCTAATGCAAGATAATGCCCGCCCACATGTTACGAGGATCGTTACTGAGTATCTGCAAGGACAAAACATCACTACATTGCCATGGCCAGCGTGCAGCCCTGACATGAATCCCATTGAACATCTTTGGGACGAGCTGGATAGACGAGTCAGAAATCGACAAAACGCACCTCTTACACTACGCGAGTTAGAAAGTGCCCTTTTGGAAGAATTGGAGCAAATTCCACAAGACACCACCCGAAGACTAATACAAAGTATGCCAAGACGCTGTGCAGCTTTAATTCAAGCCAGAAGAGCCCCGACTCCATATTAAAAATAAAAAATTCAAAAAATAATGTTCTAATATTGAGAACAATAATTTTGCTTAATTTTTTGCATAACTTGTTTCTGGAATGTTCTTAATTAATCTTCAATTTTTGTTACATAATGTTAATGTGTTTATTGCAAACTTTAAACTAGTGTTCATAAGGATCCTGCGTTTCGAAATTACTAACTTCTATTAAGATAAAGTCTAATTTCCAATATATACAGTCGCTTAAAAACTTTACCCTTTAATTGTTTTGAGTAGTTTAATTCGATATCTTAATAACGGTAAGGAATTTTTTATCATTTAATGCATTATCACTTAAATGCAGCGTTAATTAGTTGTAATAATTGGGACTTCATAAATTACGGGATAAAACCTTTTCACCAAGGGCGGTTTTACATAAAAAAATGTGTAGTACGATCTTGCCCCAACAAATATACAAACAATTCAAATGTGCAGTATTTCTTATTTCCAAGAAATATAAAAAAAAGGTGCATTGTGGTTGGAAATTATAAGTAATCCTCACTTAAAAAATTTTCTAATTAAAAATGCATGAGTCTACAGTATGTCCCCGGATTGAGTTTACAATACGTATAATGGACCAAAAATTTTTGAATGAAGATTTCATGTTCTGCAGTTCAGGTCTGCTTGGCGTGAAATGAATTTGTGTCAAATTTGACGTATATAAATGGCAACGGCAGGCACTTTGAACATTTAATTTATTATAAATTGATTATTTTAATCTAGTTTACGGTAAATTTTTTCAGTAAAAACTGGTTGCCTTTTATCAACTACTCTAAATTGAATTTGGAACTAAAATGTAAATAATTTATTTAAGATTTGACTAATTTCTCAAAGGTACTGTTCGGCGACTCTCAAACATTTTACTATCTTTAGTTTTTCCTTAAACTGAAGGTTGGATCAAGAAATGTATTATGCTTTTCAACTCGTTTTGACGAGGTGAATTACAAGTCGGAGTATGACACATTATATCGGGACCATCCTGTATGATGCTAGAGATTTCGTACGGAGACTACATTACCAATAAAAACTGCTACAGAGAAATATTCATTGCAGAAGCTAGAAGAAAGTATTACTGAATGCAGGATGCCTCTTAATGGATGTATCTTTAACTTGTGTTCTCTAGAGTTCTCTGAAAATATCTTCTTCTTTTATTATAACATGAGGTTAAAACAAGATGAGAATACGCTCAGAGTGTTCTACAGCAGTGACTCGAAAACGGTATTAGTTAACTGCTCCATATTCAACTTATACCATGCATTTAACACTTGCCACAGTTGATTTTCTCTTACAGAAATCGATGGTTGCTTCTTCAAAGTGGCAAGCACACTTTGTTTTAAATTTTTGTTCTTTGTACCTTTTAGTCTACCTTTTCCTGACTTTTCACTTATTGGCTCTGTAAAAAACTGTACTTTTGACAGTCCATCGTGTGTTAAGTAACCAAATGCGCGTCAGATGAGCAGGAATTTTTTTTTTACATTTCAACGCCATTCTCAAAACGGACTGCTAATACGGTAAATAAAATATGGCATATACAGGATGTACTATAACTATTGGTAAACATTCACCCCATGTGTTTGCCTAGGTTACTTGAATACATATTTACACGCTCGCAACATCCTCTCAAATTAAAAAATGCAAACAATTTGCTTGATGAAACGTAAATAATTATAAGCAAACCGGAGAACGAAAATAGAACAGTATTTAGTTAATTCATTTATTACATGTTTTATATAATTTTAACGATATCTGGTAATATTTATCACACCTTGTTGTTAAATTAACGTTCACGCTTAAATTTTTCTACCTCATTTCGCAAAAAAATATCGAGCGATCTTTGCCACGGGCCCGTGACAATATCTTGGTGGAAACCATAATTTTTGTGGTACTGACTGTGAAATATAGAGTGGTCCAAACTTTTGACTCAGTATCCACAGAGAACGAATTTCTTTCCTGCATCTAAACTACTGACAGAAAAAAAAACTCAAACGCTCTTAAAGTCTTATTCCGAATATTTAAAATTTAAATAACTTTGTTTTTTTCATACATAATGCCTTATTATGTATTTCTATAAACTTTTAAATTTAAATACGTACCTAGACTGAATGCTTTTCCAGATAAATCCCATTAAAAAAGCATCAAAAATATAGATTGTTCACGAAATAACAGCCAATTAATATCGTTTACATAAGTAGTTCTATTTAATTACATGCTTCATACAATGTTCATCAAACCTTACAGTTACCAATTCAGATTTATCGTTCCACACATGTCAGGAGACATTGCCATTAATTAAACAAGCTCAATTTATTTGAGCTCGCCTATATTCCGCCGATGCGCGTAATTGTTTAACGACTTTTTTACGACATTATTATTAGATAGAACACCGCACGGGAAAGTATCACAAAATACAGTTAGTCATTTGTTTATTAACACGTAATTTTTTTGTTAACTTGCGATTGTCAATTAGCAGGAAATTAGTTTGCTGACCGGCGGGCGGTCTTGAAATGGTTATAGGTGCACATTATGTGGTTTAGGTGCTCGACGGTAAGGTTGACTTTAATTTCATTCAAAAGTCATTTATTTACAATTAATCACTGAAGGAAATATTTTCTTCGTCCTATTTGTTTTATTCTCTACCACTGATGTTGCTAAAGTTTAAACCATATATTCTGAGATGTGTCTCTCCAACACATCTTTCTCTCTGTACATTCTCAAGCTGATCCTACTTTCTCCGAGTGGAATAAAATCTAATAAGGATAAATATAGAAATACCTACTTGAATTAGGTACAACGTTTATACCGTTTTCAATCTTTTGCTGCTAAAATTTAACTGTTTATTTATTACTTTTTTATATAAAAAGAATACAAAATGCTCTCTCGAATAATTTATTTAAAAATGATATTTTACGTTCAATTAAATTAATAATTGTAACAAATTTGTTTTATTATTAATTTGTGTTAAAATTGCAGTAACAGGTTCAGTAATAATGATAATATACTCCAACTTCACCGACAAGCTCGTGAGGCTTGCATAGAGGAAAAAAAGAAAGTAAGTTGCTGGTGCTTTATTGTATAACACTCGGTATACATTATTTACTACTTTGCAATGATGTACTTCTGAATCGATGAAAATTGTTGCAATCTATGCACCATATAACTTGAATAAATATAAATATTTGTGGAAATAAATCAATATAGTTCTATTTGGGAAGACTTAAAACATTGTATAGGTTGACTTATGACTAATGTTTTGAATTTAATATATTCCTTATAAATATTAATAAGTTGCAAAGTACATTAGCAAAAAACACAGCTACAAGAAAGTCTTTCATTTCAGTAAATATGCAGTAATTAGCGCTGTTTAGTTTTCTCCCTGTCATCGAAGCAATTGGAGTATTAACAAGGCAGTCTTCGTATATTTTGCCGCACTTTCAGATGAAGAAAGTTAATCCAGTTAATAACATAGAACTAAAAACAATAATGGATACGCTTATTATTAACTCTATCTGCATCATTATTGTTTTCGTTTTTATAGTAGGTAAATCTGCAAGAGTTTGCTTTCTTCAGGATTAAAAGTTTAAATCGATTTAATAAAAACGAAATATGTATAAGAAAGTTTAAATTAAAGGTACACTCCTTATGATTTAAAATTAGATTTTTGCAAAAAAGATTAAACGCGTAGGTTGGTCATTATGCATATAGCTTCTTTTTAAATTGTAGAAAACAGAAAAAGCTTTTATAATTTTTCAATAATCCGAAATACCTTAGGTTATGTTATTAAATCTAAATTTAATTTAGTTTCAAATAATATTTTCTCTGTAGCGTATGCTAAGTGCATTTTGATTTCATAAGGCGCACACATTAAAATTGTACACGGTGCTTCAATCATATTGCAAATGATGTCAGACTCGTTTTTAAGCAGTATCCAACCATTTCTATGCCTAAAAAAGAAAATACTGTAATGCGCCAATTATTTCTGTTCCTATTCATTTATTTGCCACCCATGTCTTCCCTTCTTCTGCTAATATTTCCACTACATATATTCTGGTTCTATGTTGTCCTTGTCTTTCAATCCTATTGTTCTCTTATGGCCCAGTTTCCAGAACTACATTGACTTGTCAGTCCCAGTTCATGCTACCATAGGCGTCCAACCTATCTCAGTTTGTGTTCTTTAGTTTTTTATTATTTACGATATAGTGAATTTTTTTCTTATTTCTGTATTTCTCAATTTATCTTTTTACTTCTCAAGAATTTTATTTCTATCGCCTGTAACTACTTTTTTGCTTTTCAGTAAGTAGCTAATTTTCTGTCCGTTAACTAGTACTGCCAAAATACACATATCCACTACTATTGATTGTAAATTTTACCACCCCATTCTGTAACTTTTAATTCTGTTCTTGCTTTCTCTTATTACTTCAATCTCCCATTTCGGGTTCAATAATAGTTTTCTAAAATTGTCTTATATATTTTCGCAGGGATGTACCATTGCGAGATAAATAATTGGTCAGGTTGCTTTGTAAAGTAATCTGAATTTTCAAAATTTTAGCATATTCAAATGCTCTTAAATGCTAGAATTAAAACAACATATGAAAATAATTATTATTTTATGGAACCACCATTCCATTCCAACACATCAGCAAGCCTAATGCCTGTTTTAGACGGTCATATTTTTGTATCAAATTTATTACGAAATGAGAGAGATAAGCTACCACAGTGAATGTTGATTGGTTGAATTGACACTTCTCACTCACTTCGTAATAAATTTGATACAAAAATATGATCGTCTAAAACGGGCATTAGGCTCATTGATTCTAAGATGTTCGTGTGGAAAATCTGCCGTACCAAATATTTATCTGGCAATAGTACATATCTCTATACTTTTCGCATAGTTTTGCGTTTCCTTTTTCGTAAATCGGTAGTATTATTGTATCATTCTTTTACTGTTTTTTTTTTACTTTTTCATGCCACATTGTACAGTCTTAACAGAACCTTCAATGCATTCTCCCCTATGAACTTCAACGTTTTTCGAGCCAATTTGTCACATACTGGAGCCTTGCCCAACTTTAGATGTTTCAGTGTTATTATTAGTACTTCAGTTTCTGATATTGTCATCAGTTTCGTCTATTGGTTGTCGTCTTCTAGTGAATTGGACTTGAATTTTCAAAATACTCTATTTTTTTAAAATTTCTTCTTCGCTTGTTAGCGTTTCTCTATTTCTCTCTTTAATTTGTGACAGAATATGTCTTTTACAAGGAAAATTATAAAAGATGAAAAAAATTAAGTTGTTCATTATTCAAAACCAATTCAATTATTTCCCATCATAATAATATAACATGCACAAAGAAACGTCCCTTACAAAGCGTTTTTGAAGAATGAGTTTCAAAGAAAAGGAAGCTACTTTAACTAGATAATGCTTAAAATGGCATATTCTTTTAGTTTTCGAAAATAATCCCATCGATCCGCACATTAAATTCAAAGACAGACTATTTCGGACTCTTTTTATCCCAGAAATACTATTGGGGTCTGTAAACTTTGAAATGTGCCTAACATAGTCCCAATGCGCAATGGTGCCCTGCGTTATCACAAGGTTTCACAAGGTTGATTTAAAAATACTGATTTAAAAATATTAATAAAATATTAGGAACGAAAAAATTTAAAAAATGTATTATTTCACTTTCCGTTTATGAAAAATTGTAAATCTGGTAACACAGTAAAGTTACAAAGTTACGTCGTATTACAAAATATCATGTTATCAAATTTAATTTTACTTATTTCTTATTTTTTGCGGGACTCTACGATACCAAGTCTAAAATTAAGATAATTTTTCTTCAATTAAAAATGGTATGTTATGAATAAAGTCTCCAAAAGAAAGTTCCGTTTGCCCGCCCAGTTGTATTTTATTCGCTGCTCGCGCCGATACACTGTAAAACGTCAATCGGTCGACTAGCTGTGTATCCAGTGCTGTTTACGGCTGCGTGATGCATAGATATAACAAGTTTTATTTAAACGAATGTTTTCGTTTTTTCTTAAAATTATATCTTATGGTCAAAAATACAGCAAATAACAAAATAAAATGTGATAAAGTTGATCAAAATAATCCCGCTATATCGAAGAAATAATGTTTGCAGTGCCGCAATTCGATCGGTGTTACACGCGGCATCGAAGCGCCTATGCATTCGGGCTTGAGAGTTGGAGACTTTAGTTATGAAGGATACCTGTAAACACGAAAACGTAATGCCAGTTCCATTATATTTTAAACACCCTTGCCTCTAATTTAATTATTTTATTATTAAAACTTACAAGCTATACAGCCTTTATCATAACGTCCAACAAATATTCTCACCATGCGATTCTCTGTTAAAAAATGTATCAAAAAACATAATTTTCTCCAAAAACATATAGTTTCCAAAAAGTTTTTTAAATATGGCAATGCAGTGTAAAGAACAGCACATTTAATTTAATTAATCCCACTATTCGGGAACATGTAAGTAGGTTGTGATCGAGACAGATAACATAACAGAATTACTAAATGTAGCCTACTTGACCAGGTTTTTATTACAAGCGTTTAGAGTCTGTGACATGCAGGTTGGCAACAGCCAATCAAGTTAGAGGTAAAAAGGCGGGAGAATTCCACTACTTTTATGGATCTACTATATCCTAGAGTTCATTTAATTTCTAATTTGTGTCATAGTAACAGTTCAAAATGAATTTAAATGTATGAAGTGTAAAATTTAAAACATTTCCTTATGCAAAAGCTTGAGGTAAGTAAGTAAAATAAATTTAACGGTTGCATATCGACCGTTGGGAAAGAATTTTTTGGTTAAATTTTGGTCCAAAATAAAGTAACCTTTTCCTTTTGCTGACCCTTCGCTAATTTTTATTTATTAGCTTCTTCTAGTAGTTTACAGATCAAATTTTAATAACATTAACAAGTTAGAAATTTTTCTGTAAAAAATGGTGTAAGTTTAAAATGTAAAACACGAGATAGCAGAAGTTAATGAGATTACAAATGAAGTGAATGTTGAGTTTACAGATGAAGTGAATGCGTTACTTTCGTTAAAAAGCGAGTATAAGTAAACGAAATACAATCAATTGAAGAATTAAAGATAGCACAAAATCATTTTAAATCAATGAAAGCCAGTTTAGAAGTTGTAAAGTCTTCAGCAGAATTAATCAATAGCAGTTTTAAGGTGAGCAATATATTGAATCAGTCGATGTTCATAATACCACCGAATAAGAGAATTTGCCCACAGCGACTGTTTTCTACAAAGAAAAAAATTTTTTAAAATTCTGAAAGCATCGTTAAGCCGGTTGCAGAAAAGCAATCGAAGATTTCTTTACCTTTATTTGTTACAGTAAAATTTTGGGCAATCTAAAACATAGAATTCCATTTTAATTAAATACCTTTTAATAATACTGCTGCACAGTGAATCAAATAATTTAAAATACAGAATTCCATTTTATTTGACATTTTTGTTTTATTTTAAATTCTTTTGCTTTGTTACCGTACAGTGAATCAAGTAAAAATGTAAACTAAAAACAACTTAAAAAAAATAAATTTCTGTTCTTAAAGGACTTATTTTACACAATGCTTGCTTATTAATAAATAGTTTACCTCTAGGTTGGACAAGCAACTAATAAAACTACACCATTGAAAGTAATTTTGCTAATGGTTATAAATAATTTAACTTTCCCGCGTTTCGTTTTAAACCTAATTGGCTGTTGCTGACCTGCATGTCACACACTCTAAACGCTTGTGTTTTTATTTAGACACCAGATATGTAGCGTCGTTTCTTAGCAACCTGATTTTCAATAAGAAGCGGGAGAATTCTGCGAAAATACACTTCAAATTTGACACTGATTTTTAAATTACCTGGATATACATTTACACAGTTGTAACATCCTCCCAGATTATAAAGAATTATAAATTAGAAGTAAACAGGGGGGGGGGGAAGGTGAAAATATTATTTAGTTAACTAATCTATTGCATGTTTCATATACTTATTGACGAAACTAAGTAGATTTACCGCTCCTTACTGACACAAAAATCAATTTTCAAATCTCAGTAACTTCACAACCAGATACTTAAGAGGAAAGTTGTATTATAATTTTCTGTAAGCTTTCAACGTAGAATTGCGTGGGGTGAATATTTGTCTGACGTTATGATACAGGCTGTATAAGCACGTATTAAAAAAAAAACTATTAATTATTTCTTGTTCCCTTGCGAATTTTACAACAAAAGGAAATTTAAATAAATTCTATTTTCTACTGTACTCATTCTGCTTGCGTTTATATTTCCGTGATAATAAATTAGCGAGCAGCCATTTGCAGTAAATCGATATTGTCTGAGAAATGATAATCAGATTAAGAACTTATAAGTCAAAGAACGTTCTCGTTAACTTATCAACGTATTTTATTGCAACGCAACTTTATTTTATTGTTTATCCACTCACCAATGGATATTCTACGAAGTATAAAACTGTACCGGATGTTTAAAACTAACTCAATAGTCTATCTCGACAATCATCTGCAGTCAGAAAGCACTCCTACAACTTTTTACTCGACATCAACTCTTCTATTTTTTCCACTATTACCGATATCCTTTCTAAGCAGTAAATACATAGATATAAACATTTATGAGCGCCGGTAGACGTTTCATTAGAAAATGAAAATGCAAAAAGCAAGAAAACAGAATCAGATAAAAAGAATTAATTTGAGCAAACTGAAACCGTTGCGCGTTTTCTGCAAGTAATGAAAAGTTTAATTGTTCTTGACCTACACCTTTTGAGAATAACCATCGCAAGCGGTGTATTGTTGTCACGGATCGTGGCCTGAGTAACTGGATTTCCATTAGAAAAATAAATACAACGCGTTTATTAACTAACTATATTAAAGAATTTTCTTCGGCGCGGCCAATGTTCTTTCTGGGTACCTTTCTTTTTTCTTGACCTCATTTTTCTACGCCGTTGCGTTAATAACATAATAGTATGGCGTTTAGCTGCAAACGTTACACCTAAAATTAGAGGTTGAATTACGACCAGTTAGCGTCGGATCGTATGTGTTACACCTGAAACGTGTCGCTCGTTTTGCAACTTAAATCTGATCACTAAAATTGAATTCCTTAACGTGCAGTTGTGTACTTAAGTGGAACAGCACCTTGTGAGATTAGTAGGAAGTACTTCTATTTAAATCACATCTAATGCTTCTCATGTGTAAATGATTATCCTTACAACTTCATATGAAAGGAAGAACATTGTACCTGTTTATTTTACAAGCGTACTCATTAATCATGATTATGATTTATGACAACTTATGAGCGGTGAGATTGTATAAAATTGTTCTAATCATCGAAAGAGGTATAGGTTTTAAATAATTGCATAAAATAAATTTGTTACTACTAAGAACCTTTGCAATGTAACAATACTTTTCATCCACAATAATTTAAACTAAGAATTAAAAAATTTGGCACGAAATGATTTATATCTTCAAATTGTTACCAGTTAGTTATATTTATAGAACAAGGTCCTTTTTCGATGGATCAACTATCTATAGACTAAATAAAAAAGATTGCCCAAAAAACTACTTTTTTGAATAGATCAAACCTTAACTAGCATGTGAAGTTAACTACATTCTACCACCTATGAATTTGAATTGGCACTTGTATCTGGTAATACTATTTCTGTTAGCTTACGAAATGTCTATAGTATTTTGCCTAAAACAGACTTTCCAAGAGCACATAACATGTTTACCATTATTTCAGAATCTGTCAGGGGTTTGCATAAATAAATTTTATTCAACAATTAATTAAAAACAGTAATATTTATTTAATATTGTGTGTAGGTTATGTTTACAGCTGAACAGAGAATGCATTAATGGTGAACTTGCAAAAAATCGTCAAATCAACGGTTAGGCTAAACTATGTGACTAATTTTCCCAATTAGTTGTTTGGTTTAGTCTGAACATTGACTTGACGATCTTTTGCAAATCGCCAATCATTTAATAAAGTTAAAACCAGTTTCATTTTGTTATATGTTCAAAACTTTAACGTAATGGAAACGGTGGGTGAACGTATTCTGTTTGTAACCTTAAGCATTGAAAAAGTTACTGAACATTTTTACGCAATCTTATTGAAAATAATCAGGCCGTGTTACTAAAATAAAAATAAATATCACGTATCCAATGAAAGTTAATTTTTAACATACTAAAAACTACAAAGGAAGAAAATTGAATATAAGTCTTTATGTACACCATATTCGAATCACTACAGACTGATTCTAAAATGGTGTACATAAAGATTTATTACTAGAATTTACGAAGATAATATACGAGGTGTTCCATTTGAAAATGATAGGGCAATAAACCCGCAGAAGCAATACAATAAACGTTGAGGCAGGTCATTTATTACTATCGTACGAAAGAATACGGCGATTTCCAGCTATTTTTAATTAATATTTAAGTAATATAAATGCAAATTTTTCACAAAATAATTCTTACATAATAATATTAATTAATTTCCTTAATTTAAAATAAAACAGTAATCCTGAATCCTACCTAACAATAAGTAAAAAAATAAGTAATTCAATTGAGGTCACATTCTAAAAGTATCATTGGAATAAAAAGCACGCCGAACTCGTCATCCCTGAATTTATTATTCTTTATATCGTTCAGACTAAACAAACAAAATTCCGAAAGATCGCGGAGGGAGGTATTGAGTGTACGCCTGTCCACAGTGCCAGTTGATAACGATATTGTATCGAAATTTACATTTTAAATTATTAGACCAAGGGTGGGTTTACAGAAAGCAAATCAAATATTTAATTTCGAATTAAAGTAATCACGATTAAGTTGCCATAAGAATTACATTGCGAACTGTCAAATTAACAACGTCATTAAAATTTGATTGCAATTAAATTTTCTGTAAACTGGTCCGTAGTTTATCATTTAATATTCTAGAAGCAAATAGTGATTTATACGTGAATTAAACAATAAACATTTGTACAGTGTAAACATTGATATTTGCAGAATTCATTCCTTATGTGATGAAAAACTACAGTATTAATAAGTGAAACTTATTCGATTACACCCTGAATGTCATTTTGCAAAAATGATGTTAAAGGTAGGAGTGAGGGTAGGAGTGAGTAGTATTATTGGAAATTCATAGTTGATGCAGCATCTGTTTTGGAAATTTTAAGAGTTATAATTTGTACAGGGTGGACGAATTTATCTAAATTTCATGAGAACCCTGAAGTTTAAAAATACACAATTTCTACGAACAGAAAATTGAAGATGTAACACTAAGAATGAAGAGGTAGTAAATATAAATTGGAATGTGAGATGTTAACAGAGGATGTCAAACTGTTGACAGTAACTTTGAAAAACCGATCACTGTCGGTGGCTTGCTTTTATTAGTGCTGAAAGCGAAAGAAGCGTTGTTATTTACAAAGAATTAGTTTTTCTATGAATCTTAATTGTTGACCGCTGAGGTCGGTGTTAGCAGAAACGACGAGTGAGTTTTGGCAGGTGTAAGATGTACCTGCTTGTGCAGGTAAAGTGAATCATTTAAGTACTCATAATTAAAGTTGTACCTACCCATTACGAGACCCTAGTAAAAACTTTTTTTTATAATCTAAAATCGCCAAACAATTACTATAATAGAGCAAAGTTAGAATATAATGAAATACAAGTACCATTCACCATAAATGCAGATTAGAGAAAGAGAATTTAAATGCAATTGCCTTAACATTAAATTAAACGAAATTGAATTGTTATCCAGAGATTGTAGTTAAGAAATTCAATTCAAATAACAGCTGTCTTCCCATTTATGCAACTGTACAATAATTTTATTAGCGAGAACTTCCTCGTAGTGAATCTCAGTTTGTTTCTTCATTGTTTAGAACAAAAATAATTATAAGACTTTGATACTGAAACTTCTTAATATAATTGTATTTGCAAGTATCTTCACTCTTGTTTTCTTCTTGAGTAAAAAATTTCTTCAAAGTTCTTACTCAAAAAGTGCCTAAATACAAAATCACTAAATATGTGTATTGAAAAGTGAATATTATTTTGATCGCTGCAGAAAACATAGTTCTCGATTTCTGCAAGTTCATAGTAATTTCTTGGTCGTCTATTAACAATAAAATGTACAGTTAATTATTTACACGCGGTAATAAACACGTTAATACTCGTGTACGTTGTGCACCTCGCTTACATCCATCCACAAGTTGCACGTCACCGTTATTATTTAAACCGATGTTAATTCACTCTTAAGTTTTATGAAAGCCGCAATAAAATAATCACTTCGTGCAAATTGGAAGCGACACTACTCATATACGTCGCCTATCATTTACATTCATTCCATTGCTTCGCGCATCTAAATTTGCTGTTAATCGCGTCATCAATTAGTCTTAAGTAATGGACAGATGAAATGCCACAGCAGCTTATCGCAACAATCAATAGAAGCAAGCAATTATCATTTTACGTTATTAACGCACATTGTCAGTACTCAATTGTTTGCTATTAAGTGCTAACAAAACCGTTGAGAGGATTGTTAACAACGAGATATTTGTCTTAAGAAGTATTTTCTATATTCCCTTTTTATTATACGAAGTGAATATCCAACTCACAGCGTCCAGTTAATACATATACATATTATATACGGTTGCTGCTGCTGCAGCCTTATTCGAAATAAACCCAACAAAATATAAAATTCCATTCACTACTCATAACTAAAGGCTCCAAATAAAAGATCCGTTTGTCCGTCCAGTTGTATACCTATTATTTACTGCTTGCTCTGTTGCGCTGTAAATCTCAACAGCTCGACTGTCTTTATCCAGTGCCGTTTACGGCTACATAACACATAGGTATAACGTCATTTAGCTAACCAAATTTTTCGATTTTTTTTGAAATTATGTCCTATTATCAAAAATACAGCGAATAACAAAATAAAATGTGACGAAGTTGATCGAAATATTCTCACTATATCGGAGGAATAATGCTTGCTGCTCCGTTGCTCGATTCATGAGCATATCGAAGCGCCTATATGTTCAGTACTATTTGTTGGAGACTTTACTCATAACTCATTCCTAATTTAAAAATTAACTACAAAGACGGCTAAATTACAAAAAAAAAAACTGCGCTATTTTTGGGCCCACAAAAATATGCAAAAAAATCTCTTGAGTCTTTATTCATTTCTAAAATATCTTCAAAAAACTGAAAATTCTCAATTTCGAAAATCTTGAATATTTTGTATATTTATTAAGAGAGAACTACAAAATTCGGTATTTTTATACTTCGATGGACAATCTAATGCAGTCAAAAGAAACGTTAGGATTGATAGTTTCAAAGATCGATTGTCAACTGTCTTTTCGCTTAGAGGTACCAACTTAGATTTTCCCAAGTTGCAAGGTAAAAACTGATTTTAAATACTATGGCATATTTATTTTCGAATAAAGTAATATACTTATAGTAGTAATTATAAATCAAAATCTTATCTTTTTTGATCCAGTGGACAAAACATTTATTGAACGAAGGAAAGAATGAAACTCGAATCTTCTTCACCAATATTTAATGTCACAATGTCGCTACATAAACTAACATTTATTTCGAACAATTGATATACGACAATAGTGTTCTCCAGATATTTGTCAAGTATGAAATATGAAAAAGATGGTCCAACAGAAAATATAATTATGTACATCCTGTTTATGATTGTTTACGTCCGACTTATCTGAACTATTAATGAACACCTTTTGATTGCAAAAGAAAAACAAATGGCAATAATGATCAAATCAAAAATCGAAAAATGCAGCCAATAATGTAACAAAATCAATAAAAATTAAAATTAATTAAAGTACGCTGTCCGTTCCCCATACGTACGTGTACGCACTTGGTACTATTAGTGGGAGTCTTTAATTATTACTAACGATTGGAATTTTATATTTTATGCGATTAATTGCGAACAAGGCAGCAACGTATAATGTTACATCACCAAACTCAGATATGGCGAGGAGTTAATGTTCCGCCTTGTTCGAAATTAACCGAACAAAATTAATTATTACATATTATAAAGGGTTTTTCCTTAAGAGCCACGCATCTTGTTTTTCAAATAAAACACCGATGTCGTGAGAAATTTAAGATTATTTTTACTTCGGTGTAAAGTACAGTTAATGCCGTTATTGATGGAACCACAACATCATTCAAATGTCCTCTACGGAAGCGCTGACAGGAATGAATTCGTTTAAATATGGTTTAAACCAAGTTTCCATGAGTGAATTTTTTTGGTCTGGATTGGATGCTCTGGACTAGGACGACATGTGGTTGCAACAAGACGGTGCCACTTGCCACAATGCCAATCAAACAATTGACTTATTGAAAGAGAAGTTTGGTGGAATCGATTATTTCCAGAAACGGACCAGTCAGTTATTCTCCTCGCTCGGGCGATTTAACACCCCTAGACTTCTTTCTGTGGGGTTTCTGTGTCGTTAGTTTACACCAAGAAACCAGCAACAATACACGATTTTCAGACCAACATTAAAGGTGTCATTGCTGATATTCGACTCAATTTAGGTGAAAAAGTCATGGAAACTTAAGTTAAACGGATTCCTTCCTGTCAGCGCTTCCGTGGAGGACATTTGAATGATATTGTGGTTCCATCAATAATGGCATTAACTGTACTTTACACCGAAGTAAAAATAATCTTAAATTTCTCAACACGTCGGTGTTTTATTTGAAAAACAAAATGCGTCGCTCTTAATGAAAAACCCTTTAGTTACATAGCTTTTAGAGAATTTTTCAATAACGTGCGATTTGGTGTGTATTACACTTCAAACTGAAATGTAATCAAACCACCAATTAGTAAATTTGTAAACCATTAATTTCGGTTTACAGTAAAATATATAAATAAAAAAAAATTCGATTTTCATTCATCAAGCCTGTATTAAATCCGTTTAGAGTTTAATTCTCAGAATTCTTAAATAATATCCATTTACCTTTGATATTGCAGTTAGGTATAATATTTAGAAATTTTAGGTGATCATTTACAGTTAGTTTGTGTTTTTAAACTGAGTGAGATATTTTGTACGACAAATAAATAAAGTAATGTTTATAAGCTAAAATTAATCATTTTATATTTTAGATATTATTCGGTATTTCAATCAATTTTGTTTAACAAACTTATTAATTATATGAATTCACTGTTCTCAAGTTTAAAGCATAACATACAGACTGTTTCATTTTAATTTGGAAACGCACAATTAAATCATCTGACGCCATCGATTTCACTGCAATGTGAAATGTCAGTTGGCTAACAACAGAACAAATTTAGAAGATTTTACAAAATTTGAAACTCATAAAATACTTAAGGTGCTAAGGTGGTTGTAAAGAGAAGTGATGCGTAACGCTTAATAATTTTAAAAACTTTACAATAGATTTTATGAGCTTCAAATATTTTGAAATAGTCATTTACGTTGGTATTATTTCTAAGGAAATTCGCTGGACGAGTTATTACTCGCATAAAATATTTTATTATACGGATTATAAACTAAAAAAGAATTCCTTGATCAAAGAGAGCACTATTAAAATGACAACAATGTGGAGCTATCCTAGATTTAATTACGATTGCAATTTTTTTCTATTTTGGTTCTTTAATGACTACTTTATAAAACTAGTTTGAGTTGCATAAAGTATCCCTTTAAATCAACCGAAATTTTATATTGTTAGGTTGGCGACAACATAGGTATATAGCTACACTTATTGACATCTCAAATTACGAAAATAACCTACAAATTGATGATTGATTGAAATTACCTATATTTGTTGGAATCTCAAATTGTTCGAATTACAAAACGCCGCAGATTATTGAGCTTGTTTACTTCTATGAACCAAAATAAATCAAGAATAATAATAATAAAAAATAGCGTAAAATACTCGTTTCATACAACATTTTTTCTATTTAGCTCATTAAAACACTTGCCTTCTAATGCACGCGTGCGCTAAAATCATGTCTATGAAACTTTTTTTTAAATTTACATACTACTAGCGCACATGCGCTAAAATCTTAAGAAACTTGTTTCTCAATATTCTACACTTATAATTTATGTATAAAGTTACGAGTTTATTTCTATACATTTTACGTACGCTGTTTTACAGGGTGTTATCGAATTGAGTAGAATAATTTCACCGGGTGGTAGCTTGGATCAAGACGATCAAAAATGTTATATAATATGGGGTCCCTAAATGTATTCGTTTTCGAGAAAACAGATTTTAAATTTCAAAGACTTACATCAAAATGCGACAAGAAGAATGGAAATTTCTGCATCCAAAGTAATATTTCCATTTTAAAAAACCAATGTTTTTTTAATCAAATTTTTACGTCAGTTGCGCGAAAATAAATTTGTTTGTTGCTTTACATTTCGAACAAACGAAGAAATGGACGTCTGACAACACCCCATCAAAATCCGCATTTGGCCGAAAGTATTGTATGCCTTTATTCATTCCTTCATAATTCGAAAACGGTTGCATTTAGGACAGCATATCGAGGATGTCATATCAGAAGGGCGTAAGCGCCATTATAATCCTATGCTGATACGCCCTTCTGATACGACGCCCTGGATATTATATAACAATTCTTGATCGTCTTGATCTAAGCTACGACCCTGTCAAATTCTTCCACGCAATTTGATAACACCCTGTATAGTAGATAGTATTACTATTTGATATAACGAAATTGTATTGTTGATCTAATGATTATTTTTAGTTTGCAGCAAATTATTTGCTTAAACTTATGAATAGAAAAGTAAAGAATTCAGCTGCTTCTTTGAGTAAAGAAATATTAAAAATTTAATTTTGCCTATAATCAAAAGACAAGGAGAAAAGATAAAGAGATTAACTACTCCAGTAATTAATTATATCACTTCTTCATTCTTGTATATTAAATAAAGAAGTGTTTATAATTTTTATTATTTATTTTCATTACAATTTTGAATTTATTCACTAATTGACTCTCTTTGAGAGTGGAAAACTTTTTGTATTTTCATGAAATTCTGTTTTCAAATCCACTAAATATCACGCAAATATTTTAGAATTCATTATTTAATTAACTTGTGGTGTCTTTAATTGTTTTACAGAAAAGTTTACAGAAATATACCCAAACCAAATTTCTTCAGTTATGCTTTTAGGACGTATAGTCTTAATTTAATTTTATTTGTTAGTTTTCCATTAACTAAATTTTCTTCTACATTCGAAATACAGCATTCACATTTACGTTTGTTTGTTGTTGTATAGTTAAAGTTTATACTTTTCAAAATAATTACTAATTTTAAAACAACACAACTTATTTTCCTGTCAAAGATATGATTTTATTAATTATTACAATTCTTCAGTTACCGACGACCTAAAAAATAATAATTTTCATATTACAGCAACTTTTTTAATGTAATTTACTTATCAATTGAATGTAAATAAATGTAATTTTCTCATTATATTACTGATCCTATAACTTCATCCTCGTTCAACTAAATATTTATTTATGTACTTATCGCCGATTACAACTCCTCACTATTATTGCAAAATCATGTAACAGTAATTACGCGTAAATTTTTCCAGGACGCTGATTTCGTTTTGCCAATTTCACGCTGAATTAATCGGCTTTTCGACAAAACGAAAAAAAAAGACAAGACGATTTATTAAATTAATTAGCGGTTTGGCTGATGAATTTTTAACGTGCACTTTCGCAACGGTAAAATGCATTACCGTTTGATGCTGATAAAGCACGCCAAAAAGTACTGTAGGTGCCTTAACTTGATTTATGGCCGCTTATTCCTAAAAACCAGCGCTACCAGTTCTACAAACAAGAGCTTCTCCGCCTTGCATTAATAAATTACGACAGTACTTAATTCGTAATTTGTTAGACCTATCGCAGAAATGTTCCCGACTGAAATTATATCGTCAAGCTCCACGTGATTTCAATGCCTATGAAATATTTCTGCAGGTTTCATAAAAGCAACGCAATCATTAACGTACGTTGATTGCATTTAGGTTGTATTAATTATTGTGTATTATCACGCATAAGTCCGGTTTTATTAATGTTTGTATGCTAAGCAACTCGTTTTACAAAAATTAATGACCACCATTCCTTTCAGGCGTTTGCTGTTTGCACTTAATTACGATACTTTATGTTACCGTCAGAAAACTGAACTCCGATTCGCGTCGGATATTGTAAAATAAAATTCCTAACTGGCAGAGAGCATTCTTCAACTAAAAATTAAGGACGTCAATCTGATACGGGCTGAAATTTTTCATTTATCACGCAGAGAGTTTCATTCGCAGTCGAGTATAATCAGAGTAGTAGAGCGCAACATAACAACCGGCGCGGCGTACAATCGAAGCTTTCTTCGATCGCCATAAAATAAATAATTTAAAATAATTATAGACTGCGCGGTTTCCGCTCCGTAACTTTATTTTTCGTGTCAAAATTCCACACACCGTGATGGACTGCTTAATAAGCGTTTTCAGTCTCGGAAAAAAGACGTGAAATTGCTGTGCAAGAACATCTTTGACTGGTTATCAATTTGTTTCGTTCGCTTCCAATGCAAGTTTTTAGGATTTATTATGTTATTAAAATTCTATTCCGCATCCGACTGAAAACCATCTATTTATGTTTCAAAACTCAAGTATAATACATAATCTTTCCACAGGGTCGGTGAGTGGTCAAGCGGTAACTTTGCTAGCGCTGAAAATCGCGATGCTATCCTGGTACGGGTTCGAATACCGCTTCAATCATAAATGTTTGGCAAATTGAGCCTCAAAATGAGGCTCGCTCATTAAATCCAGAATTTAAAAAAATCTTTCCACATTATTCATACGTTAAGGAAGTCAAGAAACACAGAAATATGTGTCTAAAGCACTGTACACAGGGTGCACGACAGAGCTGTGTCAAATACTACTCAGAAATACAACAAGTATACTCGTAACCAGGAAAGCAAAGCAGCAAACCTATGAAGCTAGAGAGGACAATTTCGCTCAGCTTAGCTTAGTTTCGCGTTCAGTGGTCGCTCGCCTTAATTCTTGGCGATCTGAAGAGTGGAGATTTCATAAAATTTATAAACGCCTCATATCATGTAAACATAGACAAGGACGTTTGCGAATATACTCGTTTTTACCATACGGTTTATAACTGTATTTATTTCTTACATCGCCTATTATTTGTTCGTCACGAAAGTCTTATCGTCTAGGGTAGGTACAATATTTCCTTAATTACTTCAGGAAAACTAAAATACCAAAAATTTTTCTCCTCAAATTCTGTGATGTCTATTAGTTCAAAATTCTTTTTTTCGTCGGTTTATTCTTTATTCAAAAATCTCCCCGTGTATTAAAAGAATCTTGAATAATATATTAAACGAATCGAACACTGTTAAATTAAATCATCACAAGAAAATAAATAAAGACGTAATTAAAAAACTGACTTTAACTCGCAACAAGAAAGTAAATGAAATCAGAAGTAGTAAAGCTTCGACAGAGGGTTTGTTCAAATTGTCTCAATTGGAGTTCTAGGATAGTCTAGAAATAGAAACAACTATTATGAGAACATGCTGGTTCTAAAAATAATTGCAAATATAGGAAAATAATCTAATTTTTACTTACATTTTCATTATTTTGCAAAGGTTAACAGTAAATGGTACTTATAGATGTACTTATTTTACAAGTACAAAGACTTTAGGCGTTTGAGTATTTAAATACAAGTACAAGTACTGTCGCCTGTCACAAGCATTTAAACGTAAGTCCTAAAAACAAGTACTGAGATTTGTACTTAAAACCGTATACGTACACTTCTTGTGCGCAAGACATTATTCTGTATGTCGTAAGTTCGTGTGGTAAGTTAATGACGCGATGCAAACAATACACAAATTTCGTTAATAGTATGCTGCTGTACTACTACTTTGATTAGGTAAAATACACGGTGTAAGAACAGTAATTATTTATACCTACTCCATCATCTCTAATTACCATTTTACAGATCACCTTCTCGTGAATATTGTAATGGTGAAAAATGTGAAGATATAGGCAATGACATCAAGGGTGAGAAATAAATAAAAATATTTCTTAACGAAGAATATGAGATCAAAGTTGCAAGCAGAATAATACTGATAGACCTCACCCAAGGTTTGGAAAACTGCACCAGAAAGGTATACCGACGAAAACATAAATGTATGTACGTGAAATGGGGAATAGAACAAAGAAAATCCATAGAAGAAGGAAGCGAAATATTAAATGTGTAATATGATATATGTATGCCAAAGCATTATATTATTTAAAAAATAATAAAAGCTTCAGGTACAGATGGATTACAAGCTGGATATCATACATAGAAAACCTAACGACAGAATTAAGAAGACACAAGACCTAAGAATGTTATTTTTTTTTAAATTTAGCACATTTCTCTGTTTCTCATGAAATTTTGATTTCCAGGTCTTCATATTTGACACACAAAAAAAACTATTAGTCTATGAAATACCTAGCGAAAGTATTATTTTTCTATTTTCAAAGGAAAGTAGATCACGAAAAACAACAGCAATGATAGAAAAGACGCATGAGAAAACTACATGAAAAAAGGAACCCTGTTATACACGAAGAAAAAAAAGAAAGGAAAGAGAGTCTTATAAAAAAACGGAAAAAGGAAGAAAACTAATAAACCTGAAGTTATAAAGAAAAGCAACGCAAACCCTGGAGGGATCGCAGCAAGTTTAACTATGTTCTCAAAAAAAAAAAAAAACACATTTTCAAGATCTCTTGACGGCAAATCCTTCTCTAGATGATTAAGCTCCTCTCTCTAGTCATCTTAAGCTGCAGATAGACATGCGAGAAAACTTGCGCGAGTTACTATCCGACACTGATGTCGCTAATGTAAATAGGGTTGCGTGTCGATTCGCTGGAATGTCTGAAAGATCTCGCGCTAGATTCTTTCTTGTCAGTCTAATAAAGGTGCAGATAGACATGCGAGAAAACTTGCGCGAGTTCTGTCCGACACTAATGTCGCTAATGCAAATAGTACGTAAATAGGGTTGCGAGTCAACTCGCTGGAATGTCTGCAAGATCTTGCTTCTCGTCTTGACATGTCTAAATAGGCATAATTGTTGTTGCCGAAATATCGAAACAAACTGGAAGTTCAGTAATAAATCGCGAAGCTACAATTATGCCTATTTAGGCTGGCAAGACAGAATCTCGCGCGAGATCTTGCAGAGATTCCAGCGAGTCGACTCGCAACCCTATTTACATTAGCGACATCAGTGTAGGACAGAATTCGCGCAAATTTTCTCGCATGTCTATCTGCACCTTAAACAGACATGGAAGTAACTTGCGCGAAATTTGTCGCAAGTAACTCGCGACATCAGTGTCGGACAGTAACTCGCCCAGGTTTTCTCGCATGTCTATCTGCACCTTTAAAGATAGAGCGCGACGAAAGAGGAAAAAGCAGAGAAATTAGGAGACTCAAAGAGTGTAGGCATTAAAAATTCAACAAAAAAATTAAAAGAAATACAGATACCGAAAGTAATCAAAGAAAAATCACAATCGTCAAAAGCGTACAACAAATGTTAGAAGTGTATTTGCAGAGATAAGGTAAAGTAATTCATAGACAATAACGAAAGAAATAAAATCCTTAAGAGACATAATTTCTTGAAAAAAATTGGAAATAATGTATGAAAATTAAACGGAATAAATATCAGTAATCTAATTTTTTATTTACCTGAAGACAACGTTCTATGAATGGAATAACCCCCCATATACCATATGTTTCACTTTAAGTTGAAAATGTACGCGGAGTTGTGTTATGTTTTTTGCGTGCACTTGACTTAAATCTTTTGATTTTTATATGAATCTTGAGTGTAGAATACCTTACATGTACAATGATCAAGTGAACGGTTTCGTTTCATATTTTTATTTTATAGTATAGCCTGTCTTATCTTCGCCGTTTTCCAAGTTTCAATGAAACATTCGGTATGTAATCACCTAATATGACTATATTAGAATACAAAACGCAAAAGCGTGCGCTAAGACACGTATAAGTTGCTGTGCGTGACAGCACTGGGATAGCAAACAGTTAAAGGATTTAACACAACTGCGTATACATTTCCAAATCAAAAGGAAACATACAAATATATCAAATATTATATTAATCCTCAAGCCTTAAATCACCACAGAAATTTAATGCTGATGGTTAGAAAAGCTTCATCAATGATTAACTAGAATGTTTCGGAATAATCCATTATGAAATCTTTACATCGATCCTGTAATCGCCATTTTACAACGTGATCTTTCAACGTGTATTTTCAAATACATTGACTTGAATTATACTTACAATTAAGTAGTATTCGTAGAACACTCTATACATACACACAAATAGAGAGAAAAATAACGAAAAAGAATTTAAGAAAAAAAAAACATCCTTATCTCTGCGATGATAAAGAAAGTATATGCAATGAAATATATAATTTAGTTTCTGCAAATAAAACCAGATTTTATATTACCTAATTACCTGAACTAAACTTTGTTTTTGTTTTAATCGGATGTTACATTTGTTACATGTTACATCTGTATCATTTTCCAGAAATAACCAGGTTCTATTTAATAAACTTTCAAACACGAACTTTTGTACAGGCTTCTTATTTTGTAAACTAGGATTAAGAAAATGGGAGTTCTACTTGTTTTGCATTTAGTGCATTACTTGATAATGTTCAGTATTTCCTAAATTACATTTTTGTTACTTTTACATGAAAATATATTGTATTAATTTCTTTTCTCTGCAAGTCACTCACTTCTCCCGTTTTATAAATGAATAAGGCCCAGTTTTACAATCGTGGAATAAGGACGGAATAACTGCTCGCCAAATATCCTTTAATGTTCCTCCATATCTACGTCACACCTACGTCACGTTATTTTAAGAATAACGCTTATCCGACGATTGTAAAATCGGGCCTAAGACCAGAAATGATGTAACCGAGAAGTTTATGAATTTTTATTTGTTACCAGACATTTCAGAAATTTGAGACGTCATGTTAAGAACAGTAAAGCCCAACAAACAAATAAAAATTTATCGACGGCATTCTCTTTAGACTACAAGGAAGCAGAATCACAAGCAGTAAATATCACTCACGGTGGGATATGTCAGAGATAAATGGTAAGGTCCTAACGGCATCGTTCAGGCAGCAACATGTTCTCAGCAAGACGTAATTAGACTGACGGATTCGTAATAATAAAACAGCTGCAGAAGCCGTCGTCGTTGTTAAACGAAATCATTTGAATAAACATAAAATACACAGAATTATTATAGAAATCCGGAAAAGATGCGAAATTCAATTTATCGAAACGTAAAGTGTATAGTTGCGCGATTTAGTGTCCGCTTAGAAGATTTTGTGATACAAATTTCATCGGACAAGAACCAACTGTAAATAATACCAATTACAGTAATAGATACAATTGCCCTATGCTCTAAAAGAAAACTGAAATATGTATAATTATATTAATTTGTAACATATAGGTAGATGTAATAGTAATTGTCATTAATTCATTAATATTGCTGAAATTGACTTGGAAAGATATGTTTAAGGCAATTCTCCAAATTATAGTTTCTTCCTGTGGTAATACATTTATCTTTTCTTTAAAGTATCAAAATTATACACATTTTAAATATTTCAAATGCACACAATTAGAAGAAAATAAGGATTAACAACATGTTATCAATATCGTATGTTATGATCATAACCAGTAAATAATCCGTTCCTATCAAACTGAATGGTCGTACGAGTGTTATGATGAAAAAAAATTCAAAATTAATCATTTTTTATTCCTAGAAATTATCATTTTCTGTATTAATTTCTACATAAATTTCTGATCTGACTGAGGCGAACGATCTCAATTAGTTAAAACGGAGAAAACCACAAATTGAGGAAACTCAATCAAGAAAGTGTACTAGTTTTTATTACCTTTGTTAATGATTCAATGAACACACACAGCGACAAACATGATTAATAACTATTATATAACTATTTATCTTGAGAACTAAAGTGTTTCCTGGTAGAACAAGATAATTTTATTCATAATTATAAAATACTATGTAAATTTTTGTGACAATGTAAGTTCAAAGGAGTCCAATTCAGTTGAGCAAAAAAAAAAATCGAGCGGAAGGAATCCACCTCGCAAATTCCTAAAAATTATTAAATATTTATTGAAGCATCTAACAGTTACGTCGGCCGCATCTAAAATTCTGCCTTTAATATTGCTTTATACGGTAATATTTAATTAACTTATCTAATAACACAGAACGGTAAACTTACATTTATTTAAAGATGTATAGCACTGAAAGGAACGGTGGCGCAGGGCACTTTGCCATTTTCACTGGATTACTTAAATACTCCAAAATTAATCATTAATCATGTCCAGGAAGCACGGAATTTTTTTTCGAAATTGCGCCTTTAAAAGTCTGAAACACATCCGGGGATAGATTAAAGAACTCGCGATCGACCGAAGTGCATCATCAAAAACTCAATCAACGTGTGTGTGTCATCAGAGGTCTCTAGAAGACACTGACACCACTCTGCACAGGTAAGTAAGCAGCAGGCTGTGTGCAAGGTGCAACAAGCGACGGCATTCTACCATTTAACGGAATGGACGATTCGACCTCGACTGAGATTCTGATCCAGTTGGTGTTGCGGATATCAATACGCTCACTTGATACTATCAATGGATTGCTGTTCCCAATAGAATCGCATCTCTTGCATCTCAATAGCCGGAGACTTATTTCTTATTCTCCGTTAGCACCACTTGTCACATCAATCATTCAACTACCACGTCGATTGTGATAATCCAAGCAATATATGCCTTCGATTATTATTCGATTACATCGGGAATTTCTAATTCGTTGGAGGAATGTACGTGTTTGGAAATTTTATGAAGTGGACGTATTTCGACGGTCGTTTTTAACTCGGAATGCAGCATCTAAAAGTCTAAAATAAATACGTAATTACACCGCCCCCCCCCTCCCAAACACCATTGGTCATTGCTAAAGACACACATAAATATCACAGAGATTATTTTATTAAAAATAAGGTAAGATTTTTCTTTAAAAAAAGAATGTCGGAATTTGGAGGATAATATATTATAACAAAAAGGATTCACAACAGTTTTTCTGTTGTGAAAATAAGAATCAGTGTTACTGTATTGATAATTTTAGAATTTTAGCCAAACATTTGTATTAAACATTTCTTTGTAATTTAAAAAGAATAACAAAGTCAAAGGGGGTGGAAAATCTCGTGTTGATACCCTGTACATACAAGTATCTTTTCTGGAAAAAAAAATTAATTTAATAAATAACAAACAACTATTAATTCCAGAAATATTTACTTAGAGAAAAACAGAAACTTATTTTACAGGAATCCCAAATATAATCAGTAGCAATAAAATCATTGTAAGCAACAATATAAACTTTCTATTGTACGGCTATCATTAGTAATAAAAAGTCAGATAGATAAAGCACGGATTTAGGTGCATTTTTAAATCATGAGTCATCTTTTTATACGGGCGTACGCGTTATGCGTGTAAGATCTGACTCAGTACCTAAAAATGCACTTAACTCCGTGCTTTAATGATTATTATACATTATGCAGGGATGGTCCACTTAAATTAACACTTCGAAATATCTCATGCCGGCAGTACACGCTCGCCGAGGCGACCCGAGTACGAGACATCCCGAGGCGAGATGCCCCGAGGTGCGAGACCCAAGAGCACCATGTACACTCTCGCGAATAAACCGCGGATCGGCTCTCGCCAACGTCTCGCGCGAGACATTTTCGAGCACTCCGAGTAGTGATGAAGATGACCCCACAAACAGGGTTCCCTCTGATAAAATTCTAAAAATTGGAGAGTACAATCGTTTGTCCACTCCATTAAAAATAAACAACGAAATTAAACACCGAAAAGAACTACGCCACAACTTCCAACAGTTCAAGAGACGAACGTGTACCGAGAACGCAAATGTTTCCCGAGAGTACCGTGTACACTCTCGCGAGATCCCCCACTTAACGCTCTCGCTTCCTTTGACTCGTGCTGGAGACCGCTTCTAGACCGAGCGCTCCGAGGGCGAGGCGAGAGGGCCTTGGGTGAGACGAGAACATCGGGTACACTCTCGCGCTCGGTTGGTCTCGGGTCACCTCGGCGAGCGTGTACTGCCGGCATCACGAAGGATGCGTTCACGGGACAAATGTTTTAAGTAAAAATTTATTAAATGTAAGGGAGAAAGCAACGTGCATTACTTCGATGATGTTGTGAAGACCGATCTAAGTCTTTTAAATAGAAACCCATATTTGTTGTATTTTATTCTTATTCCTTGTGCAAAATTAAGCAATTTTGTGTAAACCATTTTGCATAATTTTGGAACGTACTCTTTGAAACGTACAAATTTATGACATAAATAAATCGTATTTTCTAATGATTTGTAATTTAAAAACAAAACATTTACATATTGCAATTATATTATTCTTGCGTACGTAAAAGTACTTCTCTCTCTCTCATTATTCGCACAAGTATTTCGTCTGCGTTTCTACATGTCTTCTGGAGTCGTAGCTACGCCCCTACAAACTTTCAGTTTCAGGTAACCCCATCAGAAATGTAAATGTAATCAAATGTTTTTGTTTACCATAAATTAAACGTTGTGCATTGTTCTGAACAACAATACCACTTGTGCCTTTAGTTAATATTGTGTGTCTTGATAGAAAATACAAATGTGCATTGTACGCTTCAAAATAGGATTAAGAATAAACTGCGACAAATATGGATTTACGTATCAAATACTTAGATTGAGTTTCAAGGATCATGACAATATCCTGAAAGTGAAACATCAGTAACGCATTTTGCGTCCCCCTTACATTCAATTAAGTTTTACTTAAAACTTCTTCCGCAAACGCTTCCTTCGTGAGATATTTCGCAGTGTCAACTTAACTGTATGTACTTGTGTAAAATGATCTATTCACTTATAAATACCTTATAAGTAATTAGGCATTTGCTTAAAGCATTTAATTGTAGATATAAACGCCTCTCATTCAATGTCAAATATAGTGATTCAAAATTAACCATTCATTTAATGTAAAGGTTTATCCGATTTATACAATGTGTCCCAAAAATAAGTGCTCAGTCGAGAATAGTGGAAAATAGACGAGATTTCATCGATAGAAAACCTATTTTGTCAGGGTCGGAACAGCTGATTTTTTTCTTTTGCTGGGCCTTTGAATTTTAGTCCCAAAATTGTCACACAGTTAACACACTATTTGGTCAATTGAAATCAACAAAACAGTTTTGCAATAATACCTTTTTGATTTAAGGATAAAATATCTGCGCGAACAAATTATTTTGATTAAAAAAAAAGGTTTGGCAAAAAATGAATAAAAATGAAATTTTTTCTCGTTAGTTCTCGCTCATATCTCAGAGTACCACGATTTTCATTCATTTTTGATAAACTTTCTTTTTTTAATCAAAACTGTTTTGCAAAATTGTTTTGTTGATTTAAATTGGCCGAATAGTTTATGAATTATTTAACATTTTCTTTGGGAATAAAACATAAACCGTTCCTACCCTGACGATATAGCTTCTTATCGATGAAATTTCGTCTACTTTCTACCACTCAGTCTGAGCACTAATTTTTGGAATACGTTGTATAAAGACTAGTGAACATTTTTCTCAGTACATGTTATTTAAGAGGGCGCCACACTTGCGACTTAGCCGCGACGATATCGCAAATTTTGTTTTCTGCAATGTGAGCAAGTTGCAGCTCAGTTAACTTATACTCAAAAATATAATCCACTTGCCGATATTTACTTCCGAGAATTATCAAAGTCCATGTACAGGTCACTTTTTACTATATGCCGGTTGATCGATGGATATGTCAAAGAACTTTTATATAGCTATCTCATTCTAACTTTCATGAAACGGCCTTGCGGCTTTTGTCATGTCTAAAGTGACCATACGTCCCGTTTTCAACGGGACAGTACCGTTATTAAAGCGATTGTCCCGTTGTCCCCGAGAAATCACTCGGGGCGCAAATATGTCCCGTTATGAAGATCTTAGCCGTAAATGTCCCGTTATAAAGGTCTTAGCCGTAATAAATCGACATTTTCTGTTTTCATGAGACAAATTATACAGTGTGTGAAATGAAAGAAAAACCGGACGGTGCTGATGACACTGTCAAAAAAAAATCTTTAGAGAAATACACCTAAATGAGTTTGAAATATTGTTAATTTGAATTTATTTTCCTTTTCTTCTTCAGTTATGTATAACTAGGGTCAAACTGATTTAAATAATTTAATTAAAATCACGTTTAAAATCACTGATTTTAATCAGCAACTTTTATTGAAAATTTGTTTTGAATAAAACAGAAAATTTTAATGAAAATGACATTTTTATTTGCAAAAATAAACTGTTGAAGTAGTAAACATTAAAAAAAAATTAAAATAATAAGATTGTTTCGTACAATATTTTGCATTTTATCGATTTTTATTTAATTTTAAAACTTGTCCCCTTCTCGAATGAAAAATAAATGGTCTCTTTAATCATGTCATGTCATTTAATTGTATATTTTCTTAACTCAGATCTATACGATCGGCATATAAATAAAAATTGTACTTTATGTATATACGACGCACGCTACATTGACAACAATAACTTTAACAATTCTTGGAAGTAAATTATATTTTTGGGTATAAGTTAACTGAACTGCAACTTCACACATATCAGTCATTCTTGCTCGCATTATATGTTCTCTTATGTGAGATGTCATACTTGCGGTTACGACCAAGTCGCAGGTGTGGCGTCTGCCTTACGAGTATAGTGATCAGTGATAACTGGATCACACAACAAATTTTTTTGGTTTTGTTGACTTCATTTCTAACACCCAATTTCATCCTGAAATGGGCACTTTTAAATGATAGAAAACTTGTGAGTTTTAATTTAGTTGATTACAGCTAAAAAGCATGAGTGTTAATTGACACATTTTAAAAAACTGTTATATCTTTAAGTAAAAACTCGCTTTCTAAAAAATAGTTTTTAGATCAGAATTGAGAATAAAAAATATTAAACTTTTTTATAGTATAAGGTTGTGAATAATTAAATAAGAACACTTATAGAATAACTGTTATTGGGTGGTATCAACGCCCACTTCACATAGGCCGAAGTTAGATAGTGGGGAACATCGAGATTTCGGGGGACGCCAAGATTTTCGGGGGACTCGGTCAGTATGTGTCTCGCCATTGAACTGTTAGCGTGTACGTAAATGCGCTTACTGATTGATTTAAAATGGTCACTTCATGTTCAGTATCGCAGTGTGAAAGTAACTCATCTGTTTTAATTATGTATTATTATTACATCTCGTATTTAATTATTAAGAGAACTTATTTTTTAACATTATTAAAAATTTCCTTTTTTTAAGAATCATAGTAGTCCTCGCTGCGACTCCTGGACAATAGTAGTTAGAACTATTATGTATTGTATGTAGTTCAGTTAACTCTGCTATATCGTTCATATTTCCAATAGTTTCAAATGAATTATTTCTTTTTTTAATTTAAAGATATTGGAAACAACAAAAGTAATTAAGTACATTATTTTTAAACTCGTGCTCGTGAGTTTACATAATTATATTCCACACACGGGCATTGTATATATTTTAACATGTTGGAATTAGTTTTATGAATATATTTAATTTTACAATAATAAATTTATGGTCAATTCTGACTCCGCATTACACATTCGGCATTAGATAAATAATACGTCAGTTAACGGCGCGGCGCGCGCGGCATTGTCTCAAGTTCTCGGGGTATTCTCCCACTCCTTTGAGCAGGCCTATTATTCAGTGGGCGTTGGTGGTATGCATAAAACGAAATAGATGCTAATACTTCTCAAATTAGTATATTCTTCGAAATATCTTCTATTAGATAAAGTACCTACTGCAGCTCTGAAGCATATACTACGAAAGCAAAGTTTATACTACAGCACGTAGTAAATACTACGCTGCAGTAGTATTTACTTTTAAAATGAATCTGAAGCTTTGAAGTAGATACTACAGTAGGTGCTTCTACAGCGAAGTAAAAACTTCTTTCTATGTGCTCTTGTACTCTAGTATCTACTAGATTGCATAGTAAATACTACGTTACTATAGTAGGTACTTCACTTTCGAAGTAGGTACTTGAAGTATTAGCATGTACTTCGTTTTATGCATACCACCCATTGTTTCGCAGTGGGTTGAAATTATTAAATTTGGAAAAAGTTAAACTGAAATCGGAAAGATCTAAAGCAATTTATTGGTATAACACTGTGAAGAAGGCAGCAGTGTACAAATTATCAAAATATTTTATTAATGCAAAGCAAGGCTTAAAAACAATATTGCTTACTTTTTTGATATTGAGGGATGATTCAACTATGAATTTTAGGTAAAAACTGAGCACATGTATTCTAAGCTTACCATTTAAGAGCAGAGAATCTTGCGGAAAAAGTTCTTGGCTATGGAAAATGTAACTATGTTGAATTCTTCTCCATTCCCAAGTAGTCTACAGTAACGCCTTGCTTCCAAAAATAAAGAGAATATCAAAATTATTTGATGATAACTACGAAATGCAGACGGTTTTGAAAATATTCTAAGGAGTGATGGACTAGGCGACGACCTTTTCAAGAAGATTACTTTGAAAGGGACCACAGTGGTATTCAGCAATTTCGCAAATTTTATTTTATTAGATCTTGTAGCACATGAAACAAATGTTGCGCAACTTATTATTTTTTTAAATACCACCTCAACCTTGAATCTCTCCTCACAAAAATGTGTTAACTAGTGATAATCATGAAACCTATCTGGTTTGATTGAATTTTTCTCGTGACTTCAAATAAAATCCATAAAGTAAAGAAATAAACTAACTACATTTTTTCCGAACGCAAGTTTTACTATACAGTGTGTAATCGAATAAATTTCACATGCCGTAACCACTATTACCATACAAAATAAGAATCGAAGTTATGGCATACGTATGGGACAAAGGTCAATAATAACTCCGGAAAAATTACGTTTACTTTTTACAAAAAAAGTCATTTATATGCCCCAGTTGAGCAAAGTTTACTACTATGCACAATAAATGATAGCGCAGTAAACCGGCAGGTAATACAATAAATGATGATCATTTATGACTTTTGTACGAGAGAATATGGAGATTAGCAGTTAGTGATACGTAAGCAATAAAAAAATAATGACCAAACATTATATTCTAATTTTTTATTAGTATTTAAGTAATAGAAATTCAGATTCTTCACAAAGTAATTCTTACGTAATAATATTCCTAATTCATTTCCTTAATGAATTAATTAAAGGGGCAGCTGAAACAACATTGTAAGCGACAATATCATCATTGTTGGAAAAACAATCAAAACCTTGTTCAGGTAATTTTCACATAAAATCAAAACTTTTTGCTACCTAATAAGTTCATAAGATAGAGGCTATATTTTTAATCTCTATATGTATACATCATGATAGCGTTAGTAGCTAGCAATAACGACATATAAACAAATTCAAACCCAATATTTCCATATGTTGGCGGTTACAACGTTGTTCCGGCCGACCCTTCAATTTAAGGAATTAAATTAAAACAGTAATCATGAATCATACCTAAAAATAAGTAAAAAATTTAATAATCAATTAACTAGAGGTCACATTCTAGAACTATTATTTGAAAAAAAGCACGCCAATACTTATCATCCCTTAATTTATGAGTTTATTGCTTTATTATGTTCAGACCACACAAAAAAAAATTCCTAAAGTTTGTACAGGTGTATTCATTCAAGAAAATAAATAAATGCACTGATTAATTGTATTTAATACATTTTATTTTCTGAGTATGCAGGTCCCTCAGTGTTGTAATGCAAACTATAGTATTATTCATAAGAGAAGACCGTTGCGTCATTGTCTGGTGTTGCATCATCAGACTTATGAATCATAACTCCGTCCTTTTTTCTTATTCACCGTTAACAAAGGAATAATACTGAAATAATTGTCGGTTCTTGCTTCGCCGATTGATTACGCAGCGCTCAGGTTCCGTGATTTTCATTATAACTAATAACATTCATTTATTTTTTCAACCATTTAACAAATTAAATCACATAGTGTATTATTTGTTTACAAAGTATGGAATATTGTTATTATTGTCGATAATTCAGTAATCAATGCCGGTGAATATGTTTGAACATTCTTTCGTTATCGAATTTCATATACGGGCCACATTGACCGAGTGAATATTGAATGAATATTGCTGGAGCTTTATTTTTTACGATATGTTTAGAAAAACGGCACTCACGTATATCTCACGAACGTTTTCAAACAAGAGATGATGCGCTCTTGTGATAAGTCAGTTTTTTTCTTTTTTAAGCTAGATCATGAGTATTTACAGAATTAATTTTCTTACGTGAAACTTAATCGATTACACCCTGTACAGCGCCTGTCCGGTTTGGATATTTTTGGTTCACGTCGGTCAATCGTCGTGAAATTTATAGTTGCCTCAGGTCTTAATCCAGGTAAATAAACTTCCCAGTTTTCATTTTCTTAAGCGTTTTTCCGAAATTCTCACAGTTTGCTTCTTTTAGACTTTCACCTTCGTTAATTTAAAAAGGAGAGTTTTGATATCCGTAATTCGATAGCACGAACACTCTTTTTTCCTGAATCAAAATTCAAGCAATTGAGCGATAAAGCATTCTAACCCGACTTAATACTCATTCTTCATAATCCATCCTCAGAAGTCCCGATCGAAATTTACTGATTTTTCCTAATAGAAATTATTTTCTCTTGTTGAAAGGGTCCGGTGAGTACGACTCTCTTATTATCTTACGAAGGAAAGTGCATGACAAAGTTCTATACGTATTTCTTACTCATACAGTAGTATTTCTTTCATTTGAATATAGGATAATTTAGTTGTCTGTATTGTTTATCCTCTGTTTTATTTGTTGATCTACTTCCTTTTTCATGTCTGATATTTTGTTGAAAGCATAACATAGTTTCAGATTTCTTGTACTATTTGCTAGTTCCATCTGCCTACTTTGCCTACATTTCCATTTTATTTCCATTTGATCTTGATTTATCATCACGACCTTACTCTTCTTCATATTTAATTCCTTCACTTGAAACATGCCAATTGACCATAAGTATTTAAAACGTAAAAATAACTGCTAAATCCGTTTAGGTCTGACATTGTTTTCAATGCCTGTTCTTCTAAAAGATTTTATATTTAACAAACTTGTTTTTCTTGAATTATTGTATAATCCTTCGTTCAAAGACCAGATCTGATCTCGTCTTTTATTTTTACGTTCAGTTCATATGTACACTTTGTCCGCGAAAATTTCAAGTAATAAACGTCAGCACAGAAAATGATAAAAGAGCATAAAATGAAGGTTTCAAATAAATAAATTACATGTATTTTCATGGCTAGGTAGATTACATAAACAACCGCCCCTCTACTTTCCCCAAATGGTCATGTACAATTTTCATAATTACAAGCTCTTCAAGACAAACCAGTGAAAGTTTTATATTAATTATCTCGGCATACACTGGACGTGTACTTAATAAATCGCCTTCAACTCGATAACTGTACTTTATTACTTTCGCAGATTTGCACTTCCGCACTTTATCTCATCGATCGGATTATCTGCTGGCTCGGAACGGTGCGACTTGCTACCAAGTCCTGGTAATGATACAGTGTCGTCCCTGGCAGCGTGCGTGTACCGTCATCTTACCATAATTATCAAAACGCTGGGAAAAACTTTTAGCGGCACGCAAGAATCCGCCCGTTTGAGTTTCGCGAAACCGTACATTCCCTGGTTAATTACAGAAGATAACAAATACGAGTTCTTCGATCGCGATAACTCATTTAATGCTGACGAATCAGCGTGGAATGGTCGTGTTCGCTTGGGAAGAGCAACAGGAAGAGGAACACCTTTGATGCCGTGTTATTTTATCTCTCACTAATCTTAATTAATAGTTATGCAATTCAAATAATTAAATGCGTTTGAGGATGAAACCGTGTATGCATTCATGTACTCGATTTTATTCTCACATGAGATGGTAGAATCAGAATATACTATCATGGAAAAAAGAAACACATAAATGCTAACCTTAGATAAAAGCACTCAAAAGAAATTATAATAATAAAAAAAAAATTTATACACAGATACTGCTGTCATTAGCCTTTGTTATAATATAGATGTGCATATTGCAATGAAAATATTTTCAACACAAAATCACCGATTTTAATGAAACTCAGCATATTTCTATATCCCAAAGAATTAGGAGAAAAGTCGAAATGCATACACAAATAACAATAACTGCTTTATAGAAGCAAAAATAAAAAATGTAAACTACTCTGCTCAAAAAATAAAAGTAGTCATTGATTCTTGTTGGCGTATTTTCATTTTCAACAGTAAAACTTGGGATTTCTATAAATCTCTTACTTGTTCCTTTTATTTATACAAAAATTAATTTACATTTAATCAAGTTAATATTTAAACATTTTCAGCTGTACTAAACATATTGCGATGATCGATAATTTGTGTTCTTGCACCACGTTGGGCGCCAAGTTGCTATGTTATCGTGAGTTCTTGCCCCTTACGTTGGGTGCCAATTTTGTGATGATGTTGTAAATTGATGGGCTCCGATTTATTAGGAATTCTTTCCCCTTTCTTTAAGGTTCAATTATTTACTGTTTGTTTTAATTAAATTTTTTGTTGTTGTTTGTTGATCAGGGCGGTGAGCTTAATACAAAAGCTCAAGCTTATTTTAAAATACACAGGGTGTCTCAATTTGTCTGTGCGAAGTGTAACTTCGTTATTTTAAATGGAAGGCGCTCCATTTTATAAAGAATTTAAATTTCTCAGGTTATTTTAAGGTAAGTTAGATGGCGGATCCCTGTACCTAAGTCCAATAGTTTTTTATTTATGGTTTTCGCAAAATACAGATGTAACTTTTATAATTGTTATCTCATTAACGAAGAAAGTTAGAAAACAGATACTATTACAAGCGGAATGGAAGTGGAATGTATCTACCGCAGTAGCAAAATTAGCTTCTCATTAAACAAGGTTCCAGTAAAACTGGCTTTGGCAAGTGAGGGCCAATAACTTTTGTTTTTTTAAATGGAACGGTATTATATATTTATTTATTGCACTTAAATGTAAAATGCCATTTTTGCACTTACTCGAAAAACTGAAATACTCTGTATAATATACATTCTCAATATAAAGGCGGTATCGTAACGTGCAAAGAGTCTTAAATATTGATTAGCTACATACAACTAGGAACTAGGTAATTTTTTTATCGCATAAATATTGAATCTCTATCTCATTACGAGATCAAAGAGTACCTAACTATCCCATTAAAATTTCGAATAATTATACTTTTCTGGTTTCTATCACATATGTTGATTCGGAAATAACGACGATTGCCGTTCCGCTGAGTGTATGTACGGCTCTAATTCCTCAGCGCGCGCTGTTAATTGCTAATTAGCGATTATGTCAGCGCAAGACTCTCTAAGATATTGCGTGTGAATACTTATTACCGTGTAAGTAATATCATGAACAGGATATAAAGCGCCGACTCACCGGTTTCTTCGGCCAGATGGCGATTTTACTTTTAGAATACCTTACTGCGGCGACGTTAATTATACGAGGGTGACACTAAAAGGACAATGCGATTACAAAAACTCTCTAAAATCTTCTTTTCGCCGCACTAATTTCCTGCACGCCGGCTAATTAATTAGGTTAAGTGTTAATTAAATCACATTGCCGCAATTATGTAAGTGGAAATGTATCCTACTTGCGTCACTTGCATGACATTGTGGTGACCAACCTACCTACATTTGTGATGATCATTTGCAAGTCGTCTTCGAAGTTTCTATTGAAGACGGAAACAATGCTCTATTAACATATGTTTTTATCAAGAGAGAAGCAAATTGATAAGCAAAAGAAGAGAAAAGTAAATAATGCATACCTAACAAGGAAAACAGACAGAAAGTAATAGGCTTTCATTTCAACACTTTACATCTCATTAAACGTCAGATTTCTAACCTATTAATTACGCAAGGATTTAATTTTATTTTGAAATATTTTGAAGCATATAATGGCCAAAGAATATGTGTGTTTAAATTATAATTATGTATTTATATTTATCATTGATGCTGCCACAAGTTGGACAGTTCTCCAAAGACAATAAAACTCCACCATCCTACTAAACACACTGAACTTCACATGCTCCTGGCCTTTGACACCACTTTCTAAATCGTAATCGAAACGATGCATCATTTTAATGCCACCTAATCTACTTATAATCATAAATAAACAACGCAGCTTGATTTATCGCGCACAGAGATCCTGACGCCGAGCGCACGCAGCGAACGCTCGCTGGAAATTTTAACGCGCGATACGATCGGGGTAATTATTTTCGAATAATACTAATAACGATAATCACATACCAGGTGAGATTGAATTTGACCCGTACTCGTAATTTCCAATCAAAATTTCCGAGAGAAAGCCTGAGATGATAAACAATCAAGTCGGGCGAAATAAGGGCATCGTAAATAAAATGGTGTCACAAGTTCAGAGAAAAATTGTGACGTTTGCAGAAAATAAAACGCGAAGGAAATTATTATCTTTAAAGGCCATCGTAAAATTAAATTGTGAAATCTATGGAAAATTAAACGTAAAATGAGGGTAAAGCATATTTCCCATTAAGAAAATATTTATGGTTAATAGGTTAAAATGTAAACATACATTTTTCTTTCTAATAATTAAGAAATTGAGTTAGCTTTATCAAGTCGAATTACACAATGTAATAATATCATTTATTTATTTTATTACGTACTAACACTGAGAAAAATGTTCACTAATCTTTATGTGAATGGGACAAAACAATTTCTATTTCTTTATTAAACGAATGGTTTATTTTGAACCACTTTATGGTACAAAAGAAAATTTATATTGTTGCTTTCATATGATATTAATATTACTCATACAATGTAGTATCTCCTCTAAAATAAATTTCTTTTTCTCTTCAAGTAATTATTCCAACGGTAATTATTCAACGGTCATGTGTTACAATTAATGTTTTATTTCTTGAAAACGTACTTGTACTTAACAGTTCAAGATTTACCAAATTTCTTTGTACGAAATATACTGTTAACAGTTTGTAATGTAACAGTAGTTTATTCCTTAATAAAATGAGATCAAATGAACTTTTCTTTTTTATAATTACTTACTTTTCAAAGCACATAAGCTTGTAAATCTCCTTCTGTGAAACTGAATGGAGAAGAGTAATAATTTTCTAAAATGAAACTTTTACATGTGATGACTCAACGCTCTACAATCACTTTTTGTTCCGAGAGAGTCAGCAGATGTATGGCAGGTACAATTTTCACACCTAAAAATGATGGAATATTTCCAGCCTTACTGCAGAAAGTGATCGACCTTATCGCCCCTTGCTTGACAGTCATCTTCAAAGCCAGCTATACATTGGGTTATGTACCCCAATATTGGAGAAAGGTAGTCATCATAGAGAAAACGGGTAAGCCGCCTCTAGAAGATGCTAAATCCTATCACCCGATAAGCCCGAGTTCCTTTATACTCAAAACCATGGAGAAAATCCTAGATAATAAAATTAGAGGCGATCTGCCTGGTAAAACTACACTTCACCTCAAGCAATCTGCCTACCAACCAGGCAAATCCACGGTAGATACACTTCACAGTCTCGTGATTGCTGTGGAAAAATCTATCACGGCAAAAGAAATTGCTGCTGGCATCTTTATAGACATAGAGAGTGCCTTTGATAGCACCTCATTTATATCTATAAAAAAAGCTAGAACGTGGCATTAATCCTCCGACAATTCGGTAGATTAAATTAATCAAATTAGGAGGGTAGCAACAAAAATAACCACAGCAAAGGGTTGCCCACAAGGTGGGATTTTATCACTGTGGCTGTAGAGTATTGTCGTATTCTTATTTACGGCCCAAAGTACCAGGCATCAATAGCCTCAGGTATTACCCCAAGAATTATACAGGCTGAAGCACTTGCAATAAATCTATGTGCCCAGGAGTGCCTGAGAAGGTACACAAAGGGCAAGAAGATATATGTATATTCTGTCTGATAATCAGGCAACTATAAAGGCACCCAAGGCATACTGCACTGAGTCCTTTTCCATATGAGAATGCAAGCAGTACCTCAAGGAACTACCTAAGGGCATCAGAATTACCCTAAAATGGATACCCGGCCATGAGAATATAGAGGAGAACGAAAAAGCCGGCAAACTTGCTCGTACTGATTCTGAGACTTCTCCCTTAAGTCCTCAACCTTACTGTGGTCTGAGTAAGACACGGTGTTGAAAAGAGAGGTGGATAGAAAGGAATAAAATATCCTACTGGAAAAATGTTCCAGGTCCAAGGCATGGGAAGGTATTTATTAATTATTCGCCTAATGCCCGATTTCTTCATCGCCTTATCTTGAGGTTAAATTTATCTGTCAGTTAGAATGTGACAGACAGTATGTGTACGGCCAACCGTACGTCACAGTCCAACTGATAGATAAATTAACCTAAGGTTAAACACGATGACGAAATCGGTCATTAGACTGTTGTAAGTTATATCTATCAGTTATTAAATCTGTGCTTGCAACTATATTCCAAAATCAGCTTGACTACACCGGTTTTTGAACAGTTGTTATTCTCTTAGAATGTTACCATAATTTATTCTCGTCAACAACAAATTTGTTCTTACATAACAATTACCAAGCAACACGTTTGGATAATTCAAAATTATAAATGAAGTAATTTTTTATTTATGGGCCGATTATATACAGGGTCATTCACGCTAACCGTTCATTAAAAGTTTACAAGGAAGAAGAAATTTGAAATTTACCGAGGAGAGACATTTCGAAATGATCTTTCCAAACAAAATAAAATTAGTCGTTCTTTGCTGTCAAATGATCAGGGATAGCATACCTAGAAGGGCAGTGGTATTGCACGTTAAACATACAAAGGGCAGTAAAAATATAAAGCTATGTATCTGTGAGATACATGCGCGCCCGACGAAGGGTTAACTTAGCGATCGATCGGGATATAATAAAAAAAAATAACTGTACCTACTAATTTTCATCTTTTGTTCATTTTGAACTTGTTTTGTATATGCGTCTGCCTGTAATAGGTTTCACTAAAAAACCATTTCTGATTCTGAAAAGTTTGATGAGTAATGTTCAACAAATTAACAAAAATATTCAGGTCAACCCTGATGTAAAAAATCATACATAAAGCAAATTTCCAAGAAGAGCTCTTCTGGAGATGTGAAGTATGAATATCACCAGTGGGTAAGTGACATCGCAAATATTGCGGTTTTACTTAGTCACTTGATCGTCATTCGACAATAATTCAAACTGTAAACTGTTATACAAATTTACAATTCATGAAATAAATTGAGATTTACGTGTTAAAACGGAAGAAACGAAAGCCATACGATTTCTTAATCATCAGCTTCGTCGTTTTAAAATTACTGAAATTAATGTATGTAATATTGAGGTATGAAAACTTTCAAAAGACAATAAATTGCAAGAAAATTACTTCTGTCCTCAAATAATATCGACCGTCAAACGACTTACTAACCCCTATAAGATGAATGAAATGATACATGAGAAAGGATGCAAAGGTTACAAGGTCTTACTGTTATAAAGCGAACTCCTGTAATTTTATTCAAATTTCATTCCGCTGTTGTTGTTATTAACGTCTATTAATCAAGGATTAAGTCTTTAGAATACGTGTTATGTAGAAAATTATATTGCACTGCATGAACAAACATGAACGTTAAATAGCTTAACCTGTTTAGCCATAAGTACCTGACATAATACAATATAATTCTGTGTAAGTTATTCTTATACTCACGAGGGTGATAATTATTTTGATGTGCACTATTACGTACAATATTATGGTAATTTGTTTATTTAAAAAGAGGGACCTTTTGTACTCTGTATTTTAAATAAACTACAATTTATTTAGTAACAAAAATATTGATTCTATTTTAGTTCGTTCTATATGAGACATTTTTAATTTGATCGTAGATAAGGTAGAATATCAAAAAAAAACTGTCTTCGATGAATATATACATACGTCAAGTTGTACATGTAAAAATTCGTTGCCGAAACATTACTATCAGCGTTTCAATCTCCAACTGACATATTCTAATAGGAACGAAAGTTAATTTCAGAAGGAACACCTATGCGTTTAACGCTTGGATTGCCGCAACACAAATCTAAAGAACGCGCAGAAAGAAATGTGAAACGTTCAAGACGAAAACCGACGATCAGTTTTCTTTTTACTTTTACATCCGACAAAAACGGGGTATTGTGATAATTAAGGTCCGCTAATTTCGGTGCTAAACACTATTTAAAAGCTCCCAATTCTCTCTGGCGGAGCGCTAAATAAAGGGAACACTTTCACGAATGCGTGCTTCGCCAACTGTAATGATTGGCCAGATGATGATAATGACTGGATGACTGTCTCTTCACGTTTTTAAGAAAAGAATGGAAAAGTTATCGCAAGAAATTACGATACTTCTTCACAAGCCAATTAAAATATGACTTACACACAGCAAAGATGGCTAGTTACTAGAACTCTACAAAAATAGAAAATTATGTATAAATGAGTTATGTGTTATTTACTTCGTACGTAAAGCTCTAAAAATTTCTTTGGATTGTTTGTAAATTGCATATTATTAGAGATCAGACGATTTTAGGATTTGAATCATCAACGCACGAAAGGTGATATTTGCATGTTTGTTGGAAACTGCCTTCTTGGAAAAAAAGGTTGATGAGATGAGAAGAATTGAAAAGATTTCAAACTCCCACAAAGTTGGAAATCTTAAAGTAAAATTTCATTATAACATTTCTTGCATCGCAACTTTCTTAATTTAGCTTAATGCAACTTGTCAAAGTTACCTGTGTATTGTAGAACCCATTTATCTTGTTCACTGATAAACAGTTCAATAAATAAAAGCATTCTATCCTGCTTACTCATAATATCTAAATATTCCCTAATGGAAACCGTGACTTTTTATTTTTACAATAATTATGACTGCTCATATATAAAACTCATATCCGTCTCATTTATAAGTTAGGGTGTTATAACTCAAAATGGTTATAAATTCTTAAAAGATTTAACAATTCGTAAAAGCATATTGTTTCTAAAGCTTTCAGAAATTTTTATATCTTTAAGGAAACAGAAAAACAAATTTTCGTCACTGTTTTTAGGTTTTTAGTAAATCTCTGACTACTTACTTTCTATGTAACAAATTAACTTTTGGTAATGATTGATACCTTTTTATAATAATCGAAATTAATTTACATGATCTTAGTCCTCTTCATTACACATCGGGCAAACAAGCCTATTAAATAAAAAAGCGAAAAAACATGCAGACATACCTTCTAAGAACTGGATTGTGTAGAATTTATCAACTTTGTAGTTTAATTTGTCACGAGACACCTACTGTGTTGGTAATCAAAGTGATTAATATGTATAACTAGCTCGTTTATTGCGATGAGACGTGCGACAAAATCGCCTGCGATCGCAATCACATCGTAATACGCAACTAATTGATAAATTTTATGTTAACATACATAATTACCATGGCTTTAATGGACGACATCGATCGATTTTATAGAGTAGTGATACAGCTAATTAATATACTCGGATCAGCGGGCAAATAAACTCTGCATATTAAGCAGGTGCTTGTTTTTTGACCTATGCAAATTAATAGTAATTAATTAATTATTTGCATTTTCAGCTCCATTCATAATTGTTTAGATACTTGGTAATTTAAAGAAGTAACCTTAGTTTACTTTTACAAATGCATTGTATTAATGATGTGCGTAAACATAACAAATTATTGTTAATGATGTCTTTAATTAAATCAATACTACCGTTGTATTGTATTAAAAGAAAATGTATAACATCTAAGGTCATACACTGCGAAATATTTAACTGGGCAACAATGCTTGAGCGTGGGGAGATATTTGATAAGCTTGCCTGTGACGACTTCCCTATCTATCGCACAGTCGCACAACTGTATGTTGAATGTGATATGTTCGAGTTAAGAACCAGTAATTATGAATAAAATACTTCTACCCTTCAGCTCTTTCATCCAAGTGAATAGCTGTAGATTTGAAGCTATAATTGTTTAAAATTAATAAAAGATGTTTTCTTTTAAAAAATCTATCGAAATTTGTATATTCTGTTTAAGAAAGTATAAGTTTGGATTAATTTTATGGAACTCATTATAGCCGACAATTTTTATACAAGATATTTTCCTTTATAATTAATACTTAAGGAGCCATTGAAGAAATCTATACTAATGATGCACCCTGTATAAATACTAATTGTAAGTAAGATCAGAAATGACCTAAAAAGAAAAACAAAAAAATGCTAACTATCCAATTTTGATTAATTGTGATTGTAATTATTACAATAGAACTTTGTAATATAAAATTTTTCATTCACGGTTAAAAATATAATTAATGTCGTGCGCGCTCAATACAGGAAACGTAATAAAGGAAATGTAAAATTCATTTATTCGATGTATTAAAAAAAAACTGGACCACAAGTAATCGGATATCACCCGTACTTATTTATTTACACGTTCAGCAGCTTAAATAACGTAAATTAATCGCGATACCTGACACACTTTCTTTTTTTCAGGAAATTTCGCATTTAAGACAGAATACGTTTCCTGCCCTCCGGAAATCAAGAGCCCGAATTATTAATGTAATTTGCTATAATTTATTACCTATAGTTCCTCTTGAATGCGTGGCAAAAACATCTGGACTACAAAGTACCGGTGTTCGAGGACACGTGATTCCTCCTGCTGAAACAGAATTATTATAATTATAATAAAGAAGAAATTTTATACCCTATACATCTCCTTAGCAAAAGAAATTAAGTTATTAGTTTAGTTTACAAATAGAATAACAAACAAGTAGGTAATACTGAAAAAGTTAATTAGCTCTAATTTAACATTACCTATTTGTTTATTAAATTATTAACAAATTTTGAATAAATATTTCACATGATTCTTAATCTGATTTAAGAGTAAAAGCATTTACAAAAAACATCAAGAGCAAGAACAAAAATAGATGGAAATGAAAATTTATAATACACATATAACTGATTGAAGTTTCACGGATGATAGTTGTCAACAGTTGTAGTTGTTTTATTTTGCTTGTGATATAAGTGTATGTCGTTGAAAATTTTATTTCCTACCACTGCATTACGTCATTGCACTTTCTTTCACTCTCTCTGCTAATGAGCCATAAAAGTAATTCGTTCTAGTAGCAAAATCTGCAGCTATTCATAATTAATTATACTTCACTGAACAACATACGGTCTTTATTATCTTCTCTCGTCTCACTAGGTATAATTATTATTATAGTTTCATAGGCGTTCATCATTTTAGTTTCATATTTATTTACCTACCTATAAACTTTTCGATTTTTTTCATTAATAATTCAGTAAAGCAAACGTATTACATCGTTACTGTAAAGTTGAAAGATAGATGCGAATATACTATTACTTTAAATACATATATTCGTCAGTCTCTGTTTGGCGCCCCCAAGGGATGAATAATTTATATGGCTTCCTTTATTTATGTGAAGCGCCATCGAGAACGTGACTTGTAAATTTGCTCAGAGTGAAGAATTTAAACTTTCACGTTATCGTCGCCGCTGTTAAAATTATGTGAGATAGCAGGAAAGTATCAACTGCGGTTGATTGCTTTATATTACATAGTTATAGTTCCATCGATGTTTTTTTTTTTTTTTTAGAATTTCCTGTACCATTACTTTGTCAAACAGATAGAAAATTATCTATTAGGAAACTTTGTATAAATTAGGTATTAAATTCGTTTCTTTTCGAGAGGCTCAGTATTTTAATAGTAGCAAATAGAAAAATAAGGAATCCAGAAAAATGTTTAATAACTATTAGGAATGTTTTGTTTTCAATGACGCGTTGATTTATTAATACAAGAATCTATTCTATATACATAACTTTTTTTTAATGAGTCACATTCAAACTCAAAAGTGGTTTCGCGTTGCATTCCAAAGGTGGTTAAACAATTCGCTGGATCAGATTACAATAAACAGACGAACTTTGGAAAACATTAAAGCGAATTAAAGAGAATTTTCACTACGAAAGCAATCGCTTATTTCAACGCCTTGGATGTTCATATATCAGCGTTCGTCGAATATTAAAGACAGGCTTAAAACTTTTTCTTTACCTTTACAAAAACCAGCAAGTCTCAGAACTGCATGATAATGATCGTCAAGTAAAAGTTTACCTTTGTCATTTGCATATAAATTATGGTGGGTTTCTACAGTAATTAACACTAACAACTAACGTTTAGTAAGTAATAAATTAAACAGTTAAAAGTGAGGTTAAAATATATGCATGAGCAGAAGGGGTTTATACAACTTTACTAATAACTAAGCTTAAATAACATTGCTTAAGTCGTTAGTTGTTAGTTTTAATGCTTAATTGTTAACTCTTAGTTAGCTGTATAAACCCACCTTCAGAGACCAAATTTTAGTGATACTTGAATCATAAGAAACAATACACTTTTTTATTAAATGAAATCATAAATAAATCCATCAACATCAAATAAAAGAAATCGGAAATTATTCCCAAAAAAAACAAAATGTATTCATATAAGGTTACTGCTTAGTGTAAAATGTGTGCTGAGAAGTATGTACTTAATCTTTATTTTATTTAAGTGGAGAGGGAGCTGGGGGAGCTGATCTAAAACCTTTTGGTCGTATTTCTTTTGAGGCCAATAAATTATATTATTATTATTATTAGAAGGGGGTACTTCTATAAACTTTGAGCAACAATCATATGTATTCATTTATACTGTAGTTAATTTAGAAAAATTGTGTGCAAATCGGTTTTGATTACAGCAGATTCCTCGAGCAGGCTCTGTACAGCTGTTTCAGGCCTAGTTGGGCCTTCGTCAGCAGAACTTACTGCAATGTTAGGTCAAAAAGCGATTGCAAGATGTCGCTACTTAAATTGTAGTTAATTTAGTTATCTACTATTTTGAGTTAAACAAAGCACACTATAACATATTGCGGTGCTATGGCCCCTATTTATTAATTATCTGATAATTGTTGCAAATTTTTGCATTCGTTGTTTTTCTCTGGGTAATTTTTGTCGATTTCTCTAGCTTTATTTTTTGTTTATAGTTTAAATCTTATTTGTTATTTGCTGTTCTTAGACCCGGTTTTTCAATCGTATGTTAACTTTAACCTTCAGTTTACTCTCATAAGAACACAATTGTCGCCATGGAAATAAACCGAAAGTTACAGTTTAACTTGATATTGAAAAACCGGGCCTTAAACTTGTTGATATCGGTGACGGCTCCTGCTCCTCTCCCGATGCAGTGTATCTAGTAGGCTGGCTTTTTCCTCGTGGAGTGTGTTCGTTATGTCTGTGAATGTAAATGGCACTCACGAGCCCTTACATTCAAAATTACCGCGTCAGTGTACTTGTCGTGTGTGCGTCAATAAAGAAAAATGCTCGTTGAAAGTGATAAACAATTAATCAATTATGCATGAAGTCGTACAAACAAATACTGATCGTATAAAGAGTTCAAAGAGTCGAAGTTTTATTTTGTCAGTCGGTTTTTTGCAAAACCGCTAATATCACTTACAATTACCGTTTCGATCTTTGATCCGAACTTGAATGAATGTAAACGACACGAAGCCTGTTTTGTATGCGCACTGGTTGTATTAGTTAAAATAGCTCAGACGCGGCGCCCTCACTGATCCAATTTCCGAACTCTGCGCTGCCGCTTACAGTTTCCAACAAACGTCCGGCCGTCGATTCTATTTTTAGATCAATTATTCTAATTATTACAATTCTGGCTTTAAATCCTACGTATTTACATTACAAAAATTCTAAATAATTTACTTATAATACACATGCAATTTAAAATCGCTTATTCCTATAAATATTTACACAAACTTAATATACCTGATAAACATTTGAATTTAATAATTGTAAACAAATAAATCTTATAAAACATAACTTATACATTACTCTAAATTTCTCTTTACTATTTACAAATTATTTCATTGAAAAAAAGTCTTTCGTTTAGCTTATAAAACCGCATAATGCTACAGAAAAAAAAACAAATACTTAGTCTTCTGGCTAATTAACATCTGGTATAGAAAAAAAAAGCAAATACATAGTCTTCTGGCTAATATTTATATGGATTTACATCCTCTGCCAAAAGCATCTTCTAGTTAAAAAGTTACAGCCTTTAAATTCGGGAAGCCATTTTGATTTTACCTACAAGAGTATAGGAGCTGTCGAAATACGTTTAAAAGTTTTTAAAAACTAAATTGTGATTACCCAAGAAAGACACAATATTGATAATAAAAAAAATTTCAAAAGGCTCTGAAAGTCCTCTGTTGAAAAGATATGAATTAAATACTAAACAGTAAAAGATATCAAAATTATAAAGTCACAAAAAGTACCCCTATGAATGCCTCTTTCTATAAATAAATCAATTAAAGCTGTCTAGCTAACCTTCAAATAGTTACGCTAAACTCACATGTACCACTTTGGTGCAATTTTTTTGTAGTTATTTTATGGTTCTTCAAGTAACCAGTATACGGTGATTTACGGAATGGTTGATACCGTCGACAACACACCACACAATAACTACAAAAAAATCGTAACAAAATGGTAATCTTCCAAAATTAAAAAGTCCCTAAATATACATACATATGGAGCCTACGATATTATCTAAAACATGCAATTATTTCTATAACTTTTTTTTCCACCAAATTTTACCCCAAGCTCAGAGTTTGTCGAAGAGGGGTGTTGGCGGCTACGACCGACTTAGATGTTAATTTCTCCTTCGGCATTCACCTTACAAACTGGGGAAATGCAAAAAACCCAGTCGTAGGAGCCGGAATGAATTCGAAACACAATCCGACACGTATGTAAGTACTCTATCTCTCACATAGAACCCGCATGCACCAGGGGGGTTATTCTCGAACCGGAGAGAAGTGATCGCTCCCGAAAATGACGTCAAAATAACATATTTCTCGAAAGGTTTGTATAGGGTTATACGAGAGTCTACGTCATTTTGACGTCACTCCCGCAAAACGAACCCTCTCCTTCGTTTCGAGAATAACCTCCCTGGGGGGGAATCAAACCCACTCCTATAGTTGCATCGGCCAAGCGTCAAGCCTATTGCCAGCGGACTTAACCAACTCGGCTAACAACTAAAGTGAATATTAATTTAAAAGGTGGAGGGCTTGAAGAATTTGTCAAAATAAAAAAGCTGTTATTGTTGGGGCACCTTAATATGTATCAATCATCTTATTGCTTTAAAAGAACTATAAAGACTGTCGTAAACGGAGATAAGATTTCGTCAAAATTACCTGTAATTACGGGTCCCTTCATTGTTGAAGGCAATCGTTCGTTTTAATTTTATTTTTCGTCCCGTAATAACCTCAAGTTTAAGGTTTCGATATAAAATTGCATATAAAGTTTTACGACCGCAATTTCTTTTTTCTTCTTTAAAATCGTGCGGTATTCGTCCGCCCCGGTCGCAAATTTCACTTAATTAGCTATTGTGAGGCCTTCGTGTATGCGTACTCTTCGTTTCAGCCTACGTTGATGCAGCGTGTTATTTGATTTCTGGTTTAACGGCACCGAGCGCACGTAATGGACGAACGGTTGTTTTAGTGTTAAATAAAATTCTGCTGCAATGTTATTGCGGACTTAAAAGAGCGATCTTATGCCGTGCAACAATCTGAAATCGGCGAGGTAATTGCTTCGCTCGTTGGTTTTGCGTTCCGGAAATCGTTGCTGCTACGCAATGTATTCATTTTTTTTTTTCGATTTTTTATTTGAAATTCAATTCTGAAATTGCGTTATACAGGGTGTAGCATAATGTACGAAGCAGTCTAAAAGGGTTGCTAGAGGATGTAACAATAAAGCTTTTCTTCTTTATAAATTTTTAAAAAACTCAATAATTAGAAAGTTACCACTTGTTAAAATTAAATTAATTAGCAAGCAATCGTTACCAACTGTAGTAGGTTTTAAATTAAAAAATTTGGGATACCTAAGAGTTACTTGAACAAAGTTTAGTTAAAAAAAATTTTAAAAAAATTAGTAACATAAAAGTCACGGACATTTATTTTTTCTTCTAATGTCCAAAAACTTCTGTTCATATTGTTGAGACCCGTTGGCTAATTAAAATAAAACTAGAATACAAGTTCATGTAGAAATGTATTTAAATGTCAATTTAAGTTTACTTTACAAGTTAACTTTAAGTATCAGCTTAATCCCTATGCGTTGCAATGGAGGGTCAACATTTTAAATACCTTTTATGAATGTTTTGGTTTTCATAAATTTAGTTTATTTAAAGATGAAATTGTATTTTGTAAAATAAGTTTTATTATTTAAAAAGATTTCTACGCTGCTTTTTCCATTAGTTTCTTGTTGGGTTCGCATTTTACATTTAAAGTAACAGCAAACCATCAGCATTTACAAGAAATATGTTTCCTTGGGGACAAGAGAACTATTGTAGTGTTTCTAATTGTTCCTTATTAATTTCGGTGGTATTGAGTTTCGGACAAAAGTGAATTAAGAAAAAAGCTTTACTTTGGTCTCCACTAGGTACCCCATCAATCTTTTCTATAAGTTATGGAACACCCTGTATAAATTAATGATCTGTGCAACTCCAAATGTATTTACTTATTTTATTTATCTATTTATTACTAGATCACAACAATTCTTCCCTTATTTTGAAACTAACTACAGACTACTTGGGAAAAAACAATATTACAGTTAAACCACATCTCGCTTTTCTTTAAATTGAAAAAAAAAAATTTAAAGGACTTGTAGTTTTAATTCGGAGAAAGAGATTGAAGAAGAAGTTATGCGGTTTTTCAACACCTTTAAAAGAAGTGACAAGTGACTGAAATTTTGCGTTCGAGAAGCGGAAACGAAGATTACAAAAGTGTTTTGATTCTAAAGGAGAGTTTTGAACATAAATAAAAAAACTTTTAAGTCATCGCTACTAGTTATTTTGTTCTTACAATATACATATAAAGTGACCTGACTACCTAACTTTGAGATTGTAAGGGGAACATTCGTATTTGTTTGAGTATTTAGTCAATTTATAATAGAACCCCATTTCACTCCTAATAAAAATAAGTGGAAATATTTATTTGCATTAAGAATAGTGGGTTGATTATTTTTTTTTTTATCTGCGGTGATTGCCCAACAGGGTCCTAAGTCAAAGACTTGTCAGGACCTCAGGAGCGGGAGTGTATTTGAGTGTGTGTAAAGTGTTCCATGGCTTTGTTACTTCCAACCTTCTCGCCGTTTAAGGGGAAGTAGTGTCGAATTTTATCCCCAACACTAAAGGGTACCTGAAGTCGATACCGACCACCCCCGAGAAAAATCCCGAGTGCGGTTCGAACCGACGACCATGCGATTGCAAGGCCGGTCCTCTTACCACTGGACCGTTCAGGCGTTTTTATAATAATGGTAATCATTATTCGAGGGGATACTTCAAGAATACACTGAGTGCAGCTAGACATATCCAGATATCCATTTCTTGCAACCTAAACCTAACTCACAGACACATCGCAGCAACTACCACCGCTTATCTAGCACATTTCCAGACCTTAACTTACCGAATTGGTAACATTCTCAAGAAAAAGAAAATCAAACCAATTTCTTATCGATGAACGACTTGCAAATTACTTGCTGCCCAAAAGATCAAAAGGTCATTTCTCGACCTCATTGGAGTGGCCAAAGAACTTTTAAAATACCAATTTTTACTTGCTCTGCTATGACACTTTGTTTAGGGCCACTTTCGTGCATAAACTCACAATTATTTCCTATCAATCTAAGTCCAGATGGAACAGCGTTGGGTCCTAATATTTCTGTATAACTTTCTTTTTACTTATTACATGGTAATTACATGGTAGCGGTAGAAACTCCAGGTAAGTAACGATACCCCTTCGTACTTCCCTATGGGTAGTATGCATAGTATCTTTTGATCGCCTTACAAAAACTATTCTTCTTTGACCAAATACTCAAATTTCAGACCAAATTTCAAGGTGATGGTGAGAGATAAGTGTGGCTATAATTTATTGTAGCAATTTATTGTAACAATAAACTGTAGCCAGACTTGTCTCTCACCATCAGCTTAAAGATTGTGCTACAAAAATCAGAAGATGTTCAAATGTCGATTCGTGACTCCATGGTACATTTTTCAATCGTCTGTTGCCCAAAAAATGATTTTTTTCGGTTTCTTGGCTTTGTACACTTTCCTGCCTATATTTACAACATTTACAATATTGACTAAATTCTATAATTCCTTTTAGTGTCCGTTTTAAAAGATTTTGTGATACAATTTTCATCGGACAAGAACCAGCTTTAATTATAATTCCTTCCTCACCAATAATAAAATTAAAGTAGTTTTTAAAGTAAGATGTGGTTCAGAAAAAAAATCGTGAGAATCGCAGCAATTATAGACTTGCAAATTTTATATAAATGATAAATATGTGTCAGCTTTAATTTTGTGTACACATTATCAATATACAATCTTAAACAATAGAAATGTCGAACAAACAAATGTATGTACGAAGGCAAATTGTGAACAAATTCGTTAAAAATTCAGAAATTATTAGGCAGAAATTTCAAAATTTTTAAACATTCCATTTTACATTGTGAGCAAAGTTAGCTACAATTAGAAAAAATGATTGAGTATCGAAACAAAGTTTGGTTTTAGTAAAAAATGGTTTTAATGACAAAAAATTAGCAGGGCACATCAGAAAGTGTTTCAGAAGAAATCTCAACATATGGGAGCATTTAGTGGTCACGAAACTGAGTACATCGAAGACTAATGTGCACCGTATTAAAGTAAAAGCTGCCCTAAAAGACATATAGTATTCAAAAAGTTCCAGACAGAGATTTCGAACAAGAAAAATTATTATCAAAATCACGAAATAGAAAGTTATACAGTAACTTTCTGACAAAATATGACTGCTGCCCAATGGATGATGAAACTTACTCATAACTGATTTCAAACAAATCTCAGGTCAATAATTTTACATTACATCGCATAGTTAGCTAATGTCCTACAATTTAAGACTAAAAAAGGTCAGCAAATACTGTAAGAAATTTTTGATTTGGCAGGTTATATGCACTTGTGGTCTAAAATATAATCTTTTATTGTCACTGACTTCATTAACGGTAGGATGTTTGTAGAAGATTGTTTAAAAATGAATTGCTCCCTTTTATAAATTCTCGTGTGGCTTCTTCTTCTTTTGGCCAGATTTAGCCACATGTCACTTTGGAAAATTGGCGTTGGAATGTTTTGTGCCAACCATGTCATCAATGTTGTATCGAAGAATTCCAATGCGCCTAACTGCCCTGAGCTCCGATTTATCGAACGCTATTGGGGTCTAATCAAAAGACAATTCAGAAATAATAAGTCTGAATGCTCAGACATCAATAACTTTCGCCAAAAGTTAAAAATTGCAACCAGAAAAATAAACCAAAGAGACGTTCAAAAGTTAATGCGAAGTGTATAATCGAAAGCCCGCCATTTTTGGCAAGGATAATAATTTTAGTATTTATTTCAAATATTTGGAACACTAAGGCTCGCGCATTCGAAACACTGGTAACAATATGTTACTTCCGTACCGATAGCTGAATGTTACTAATGTATTTTGCCTATACCATACGTTTACGTAGCATACAGTTACGCCGCAGCACACGGCCCTAAGGCCCACTCGTATAAAGGCTAGTTAACTTTGACTATCAGTTTACTCCCATGAGAACACAACTGTTACCATGGGTGTAAACTGACAGTCAAAATTAGCTTGCCTTTATACAAGTGTGCCTTACCCCTTTATTTTGTAACTCATAACGACATCGTTATATAACGACAATCGTTAAGTGAAATATTTTTGACCAATCAGTAATGTGTTGTATCTAAGTACTGCTTGGTAAGAATGTCACGTAACGATTGTCGTTATACATAGAATGATGTTGGTATGAATTACAAAATAAAGGGATAAAAGAGCGAATTGTACCAACATCGTTCAACTCTGAACTTGGTTCAATTACTATGGCAACAACTGTCTTTACAATGATTGCCATGGGAATAAATCGAAATTCAAATTTAAATGATGTCGGTACAACTCGGCCTAAGGGCCGGTACTTTAGTCACTGATTAACTATATGTAACCTTTGGTTTATTCCCATGCCTAAATTGTAAAGACAATTGTTTCTAGGGGAGTATACCAGAAACCAGCGACTAAAGTACCGGCCCTTATTAACTAAGATTTAAGTACATTTCAGAATAAATCTTTTTGATGTCTTACTCTTCAAATTCTGCTAATTTTTTTCTAGACCACATCGTATGTATGACATTTTATGTGCCTATTAAAAGCGATAATTTTGGTTGGAATCCTCCTACTAGCGTTTTAATGCCCAGGCTAATTAGTTGAAGTTACCGATGAGATAGACGGATTTAAAACAAGGATTAAACTTAAAAGCCGATGAAAAGACGAAAGTGCATATTAAAATTAATGCCAACTTTACAGAAATGAAAGAACCGACCCTAAATAGGTAAATTACTTCATAACACGAATATAAAGTACAACTGAAAGAAGTTGTAAATTTAGCGTTGTGCTCTGTTTGTTTATTTTTTACGCATATCATCTGATTGGATTGAATGCTTTATTGCTTGTCTGCAACGTTCTTTTAGAAACGAAATTAAGTTTACGAAGTTCACTTATTCTTAACTTTATTTTTATTTTCAACAAACAGGGCAATCACATACCATGCACTGCGTGAAAATTTATTGCACCTACGTTACATTCGCGCCAAGAAGTGCATTTCTGACTATAAGTCGACGCGCACAGTTAGCATTAACAGTACTAATGCAAATTTATATGGAAGTCTGGTTTTCCAGCGCAATTATAATTCAGGATAAGTAAATCTAATCTGCACTTCAGATCGCTGAAAACGTCATGCATCAAACTGGCACCGGGCGTCGTCGTTTCAGTCCAGTTTCACGCATTTTTCCCCGCGGCTTTCTCCTCGCCGCTTTAATTATTTATGGCGATTCGCGAGAATCTAAACTCGGCTATTCCGAATATGTTGCGCAAACATTCGCGATTGATATAAAGCTGCCCGCACAACGTATACGTTTTAATTGGTATTAAAATTCCCGGCGATATGATTTAAATATTTGCCCGCAAACGCGTGCGGAATTCGCATTGTGCTATGTATTATATGCCCTCGCTGAAAAAAACATTAAATAAGCATATAAATTAAATGCTGCTTGGAGAATTTATTGTATTTTAACTTGGATGCTTGTATACTTGGCATTCACTCTTTTAAAAAATATTTGTTGAAATGCTAACATAATAATCATATACATATAAAGACTTACCGCAAATCGATTAGGACAAAAATCAATTATTTTTTTTTATTTAGTATGTAAATTCTTACTTTGTTCAATTTAATTATAAAATACAAAAACATTGTATGTGCGCACTTATTGTAATTCATAATAACTTGAGTATTCGAATATTGACGGTGTTGTTCTTTGTACACAGTGGTGATAAATTACAGAATTCTTTATTTAACTATTTTTGAAAGAGACACATAAAAAGCTTTATGATTACTCATCATTACACTAGCATGTCATCAAACAACTCATCAAATACCTAAGCACATAAATATTTAAGACACTTTTGACACATGTAGGTAACGAGTGATTTATGATTTCTTCGTTTTATACCGTTATGAAATTGTTTTAAATATTAGGAAAATTGTAATTAATTTGACCTTTTAGATTTCGATTAACTCTTGAATGAATTAGTTAGTTACCATGCGTGTAATTTATCACCGAAGTAAATATACATTATTATAATGACGGCTGCATGAAATTGTTGATAACTGCACATAATCGCAAATTTATTTAAATGGAAATTATGCGTGGTTGAATAAAACCGATGAAACGCGATGCACCGGGCAATGAATTAAATTGGATACTGTAACAGTAATGATAGTTATACGCCGACAGTATCTAACAGAATAAGAAAATAATACAATAGATCACGTGTCTAATTGAGAATCTTATTAGCATGTAACATAAATACTTATACAGGAAAACACAAATATGTAAATACATTTTATGAATGTATTAAATTTTAATCTTGAGAGCGAAATAAAATTTTGAAATAAATACTAAATTTCATTTTTTATCTTATCTGCACTTCATTTAAAGCGAAAAGAAAAATAATTAGATATGAAGTTAATCGTATTCATGTGTCCGTTTTATTCATTGCTAAATTCTATCAAAAACGCCGAATAGTTTTAAATTAAAAATTACAATTTTTCAATTTTGGTGTTTTACAATGGAGTCAATTTAGTTAACCAGTAATAAAGAAAATTATGCCAGAAATTCCTATATAACAATACAATTAATCATTCAGATTCAAACTTGTATAAATATCATTAGTAAAAATAAAATAACGTGAGCTAAATTTTTTCTACCAGGTTATAAACACATCAGCTTTCATTAATCATGTAATGAATACTCAGGTATCAGCTGGAGACAATTGTTCGCAACAAAAATGTTAATCATTATTTAAATCATAAGCAATTCAACACCTTTCAATTGCATACTTACATAACAGAAGTGAAATAATCGATCACATATTGACAGCAGCGCTATTTTCGACTCGAAATGAAATTACGCAGCGAGACATAATAAATTCAATATTAAACTTGTTCTACATCAAACAGATTTCAATAAATTCAGGCATTCAATCCCGACAGTAAATGATCCGCGCTTATACTTGCAAATGCGGCGTAAGCGCAGAAAATATGTACATATATTTCAGAAAACACGACGACTGCCATTCCGCTCGCAGGAAAAATAATTAAAATAAATATTAGGTCGTTTACATTTATGTACAGGTAACGCGTTCGATACATCTAGGCATAGGTCGTCATTTCTTCTACAGCTTATGTTGTCTTGTGACAAGAACTTTACTTTATCTGTCCTTGGAATTGTTTTGTAATAAGAAAATTTAAGAAATGTATATGGGTACACGAAGAAGTAAATATCAAGTTACAAATGAATTTCGACTAAATTTTAATTAAAAATTACATATGTTTTTGTAAGAAATTAATTTCAAGAAGTGATGTGTGGACAGCAAATACAAGTTTGATGAAAAAATGGAATAACGTACATGCAGGGAATATGATCAATGCTGGTAATATGGCCAGTTCGTTATATTTCCCAAACTATTAATTTAATTCAGTAGTGTCACTAAACGCACTAGCAGAACACCCATCTCTAATATATCATAGACCTCATAAATCTGTCCGAATAACCTTTTAGATTTGTTGTCGCTTAGATTTTGTATGCATTTTGTCGCGTTAAAACTG